>JAVJGG010000054.1:7670135-7698972 GCA_035590195.1 Aviceda cuculoides
GAGGGGTCCTGCCCCTGAGGAGGAAGGAGCAGCAGAGACAAGGTGTGATGAACTGACCCCAACCCCCATTCCCCGTCACCCTGTGCTGCTGGGGGGGAAGAGATAGAGAAAATCAGGACTAAAGTTAGGCCTGGGAAGAAGGGACGGGTGGGAGAAGGTATTTTAAGTTTGGAGTTTTATTTTCTTATTATCCTACTCTGATTTGATTAATAATAAAATTAAATTAATTATTTTTTAAATTTTTAAATTAATTATTAAAGTAATTATTAAAGTAATAAATTAAATTAATTTTCCAAGTTGAGCCTGTTTTGCCCATGACAGCAATTGGTGAGGAATCCCTCCCTGCCCTTGTGTCAGCCCATGAGCCTTTTGTTACATTTTCTCCTCACCATTGCACCGGGCTGGCAGGGGAGGAGCGAGCGAGCGGCCATGTGGTGCTTTGGTGCCAGCTGGGCTTAAACCACAACAGGACCATACCAATTACATTATTGATTTGCACATCTCATTTTGGAGAGAGAAATTCCATATACTTTTGTGGGTTATACTTTAACAAACCCTTTGCTAATAGCTAATAACTATTTAAAAAGAAAGAGGGGCACAAACACCAGCACCTGCACTTCCTTAATTTCTAAGACCTCTTTGAGGAGCATATTCCAACCTGCTTACACAGTATCTTGCAGCTGGTTATATGGGCTCTGGTTTCTCTATGAAAATTGCACAAGCTACTTGCTTTCACTTTAAAAACCATTTGTGGCCCCATTACCTCACTTATCATCTTTCATTCACTGCTGATTGGTGACTCCTGTTTTTGAACAGCTCATAATGCTAACCTCCAGAGTGCACTTGGTAGATTTTTCAAACAAGTTTGCCCTATCCTGCTTCTCATTCTTGGAAGTAGCACATAGTAAGTATCTACCATCTCTTTGAAAAGCTTTCTTTAAACACTCTGTGCTCGCCACGCCTACAGTGAACTTGAGAAGGGTAGGCTGAGGAAGGGTAAGTTAGCCTCCTGAGATTGTTGTTTATCAAGCTGAATATTACTCTACTTACTTCCTTACAATCCTGGTCCTAAATTATACTGCAGTCACAAGCTTTTTAAGGAGTGACTTTTTGATCTATGATTGTTTACATAATAGCATGCCACCTACAACTAGGTATGAAATAGTACCAAAAAATACAGAAAAGGTGGCATTCTTCTTAGGACCTCTTCATTATTTATTATATGTTACTTTTTGTTATAGTGTCATAAGTCAGACAGAATCTTGCAGTTATCAAAAGGAAGATCTGAAGAGTCAAGCAAACAAAAAAACCCCCTACAAAATTAGGTTTTTATTCCTGACTCTGCCACAAAGTTTTTATATGTTCCTGGACCAGTCACTTGAGGCCAGCCTTTCAGATGTGACCACTAATTGCGTGCTTTCCCTTTTTTATGTCTCTGACCTGAAAACTTAATGACCTCATTTACACCAGTCCCAGGCAGCCTGAGAACAGAGTGAGGCAAGTGTCTTTTGGAAAAGGAGTCATCATTCTGTGTCATAAGGTTGTATCGTAGCCAGAACTGAGGAAAAGTTGTTCCATTTTTTAATTGTTGGCACTTAATCTTTTTATTAAGCAAAACCAAAAGTCAAAATAGTAAACACTCTTGCAAAGATAAAAATAAAAACTGGAATTTAACTGATAAAATATTTCATGTAAATACTTACAAAGAGTTTCAACTCAGGAGGGTCAATTTTGATATATTTTTGATTAAATTTTAAAAGTAAATTTATTTCAAATCTCAAAATGGAATTATTTTCTTTTGAAAATAAAACTGGAATTACTCAAGTGCTCCTTTTTCACTTGCAAGGATATTTAAGAAAACAAATACCACTGAAACTGATCATTTTTTGAAACACTTTGTTTCAAATAGAGAAAAACTCTCCAGGGTTCATAACCATAATAAATACACATTTTCTAACTTTTGAGTACTTGACTTTACAACCTGAATCTTTTCTTTATAATGGAAATATAAGAATGTGCATGTGCAGTTATATACTGAATACAATTTCACTCGATCAATAACTTTTTTAAAATCATTGCCTTCAATTCAGAGTCACAGAATGTATATCCACACTTAAAATAAAACATTCTGGGGACTATGCTCTGGTCCTGATGACTGGCATAGGAAATTTTCTTACCTGCCTAGCCCCAGAACAGAGCAGCTACACTTTGAATACTTACTGAATAGTGCCTGGGTGTTACATGGAAGACTGTTTTTTAACTTAGGCCACTACCATGGCAAGGACCACAGAAAGAACTTAACAGTCTGGACAATGATGAAACAGTGCTCTAATTAGTCTAAACTTAGCATAGGCATACATAAACTTAGCTCTTATGTTTATAAAACATATACTTCCTTGTTTATCACTCCATCTGAAGCTTCATTAAAGCTACTGGGAATCAACTGCACTGACTCTGAATTAGACAAACATTTCAGAAAGAGAGTTGCACATTTCCGAGTTGTTTTTTTCACTGCCATATAGCTTTTTCCTACATGGCTAGGATTTTGCTGTAATCCTGTTTATAAAAATAGCTTACTTGCTATTGGTTCCACTTTTTTTAAACCAAGGGACAATGACTTTTATATCAATAAAGCCTCCATAGGCAAGTGCTATGTGTGCATGTAGTTGTGATAAAGTACTTATTCCCATAGATATTGAAAATGTACTCTTTCGTTCTAATTATTTATTAGTAAGGAAAGTAGTGGTTTGACAGAGGGAATCAAATTATAAATCCATGTGTAAAACTTTACAATAGCTGTGTTTGATTGTAATTGGAGACAAAAAGCTGATGCTGAGAGTATGCCTGTTAGTTATACTAGACCTAATGTGTTCATTGTCTTTAAATGCATAAAAAGTATTGTTTCAGAGATCACTAGCTCTTTATAACCTCTGACTGATGAAATTAAGTTTTATGCATTGCTTCTGGTTTTTCTCTTTGAAGCATTTACAGGGCATGAAGAGAACTGGGAGTCTCTAGAATGTGAACCAAAGCAGTCCAGTGCACAGGGGGGAGAGCTCCCTTGGGCTAGCCGATCAGATGACAGACACACGTCTGAAATCTCAGTCCTGCTTAGCACTGCAACCATATTCCTAGGCCCACTTGGGAGAAATCAACCCAAACAACCAAACACAAAAAACCTGAAAGTCTATTCTGAGAATTCTTTCTGACAAATTAACAATAAGAAAATTATTTAGACACCATTAGCTTCTTAGGTTCTCTGGCCATTGAAAGAAAAGGAGGTAGTAATAGTGTCTTCAGTCTTTCAAGTTTGAATGCTTGCACAAGGAGTGGGACACCTGAGTTCAGACTATTTTTTTCATTGTTAGATAATTTAAACACTCTTTTTCACATGGATATCCTAGAAGTGAGCCTGTGGGGAGTATTCACCATGCCTCTCTGTAAAACAGATTCAAGATTTGCTACAATGCAATGATGGAGCAAGACTGAACATGATGACGACATATTGGATGTGGCAATCTCAGCTGTGACGGAAGAGCCCTGTATCTGGTCTCTGCTATAAAGACTATTTATTGGTTTTATCTAATGAATGTTTAATATATATGTGTGTGTATGTGTGAGAGAGAGAGAATATATGTTTAAATATGGAACCACTAGCATCTGGATTCTACAGGGGTTTAGTTGGGAGACAAATGCTAAACAGCTTGGACAAAAGCAGTGAGATGTCTAGAGGCTTTTATTACTAAAAATTATATACGCTTCAAGTGTTCAGTCACTTCAAAGAAGTGGCAGCAGCTAGAGTGGATTTTTTGTTTTTTGAACTATGTCTTCAGTTTATTCACTTTTACTCAGCCTTGTCTCTGTGAGGTGCTTAAATTATTTAATAAGTCTAATAAGCAATATGAGTAATAGTTAAGTTTTAAAACAAGGGAAAATGAAATGACTTCACCTAATACTGCTTCAAATTCACCCTTCCAAAGGGCATTGTTCATTCTTACTATGCAACAAGGGATTGTTTCGGCCCACATAGAGTGGTGAGTGTTGTGGCATTATGACTTACACTGAGTGATTAGGTTGTTGCAGCTGCAGTAATTCAAAATACAGTCAGCTCTGAATTATCCCTAACTAGTTTATCCAAACAGCACATGTTAAGACTTCCAACCTGGCTCTGCCACCTTAGGTCCCATTTGGTTTATAAGCTTATAAGGTTGCTGCTGTAGTTTTCAGATTTATTAGCCAGGGTGTAGTGCAATGTAAATACACATAGCCACCCCAGGTTTCCTCCTTTCCATGGGAAACTCACTTGCATCACCAGCAGAGAAGGAAGGAAGAAAAGGAGATGGAAGGTTTTGAGGCATGCTGTACTAAAATAATAGGCCAAATACAGATGAGATGAAGGTTTGGCAATGGAGAAATTTGGCACATAACTACAAAAGACAGAGACATAACTCAAAGTAGCTTCCATCTAGGTAGCAGAGATAACAGCAATGAAGACAGAGTGGCAACAGTGCTCTAGGGACCCTGCATTTGCTAGCTTGCACAAGCAATCTTCAGCTATCTTCATTGCTATTTCTATCCAAGTAAGCAATATTAAAGCCATGCAAGGAGATGCTTATATGTGGTGGCAGACTAATCCTCAGTGCCTGTTCTGCCCCCTTCTTAAATGTATGTATAAAAAAGTAAAAGTTTAAAAGGCTGTTAAGAGTAAAGGCATGTTTACTGTAGCACAAATTCTGGTTCATCAGGGATCCAGTTCAAGCACCTCGCATTCTTGTGTGATCTCCATGTGTAGATTTTCTGTCCATGGAAACCAAACTGTGATGATGGTAGTAATCATTCACACTTATCCAAATACAGAGGCAGGACATAATCTGGCACATGCTTTGTGGTGCCTCTGAGTCCCCCTGTTTCCATATAATGAAAGAAGTATAAAAGACCAAAGACAGCGTCTCTCAGGCAATGCATAGATTGAAGTTGACCTGACCTAGAACTAAATGGAAATTTCCTGCAGAAATAATCATTTTTTTTTTCCTGGGGAATTTTAATTTCAGCAAAACACCACTGCCTGGCAAGAGTATGTTTCATATGCAAAGTGTATTATGAGCCTTTGTGAGAAAAAGTCAATTTTACAGATACACAGGTATGCTTAAGGAACAGATTCATTTGACACACCACATCCTCATCTTTTTTTTGTTCACATTACACACATTACAGCTTTTTGGCACTGCAGTGAAAGAGACTCATGAGATTCATGAGAATTTTCTCTTAAAGTAAAACTTGTTGGAAGGAATTAAATGAAATAGTTTGTGATTGGCATTTGCTTTACATGATCAATGTAAGGGCTTTAACTTAATAAAAACAAAATAAATGACAAAAAATTTTCCATTCTTTGGAAACTGGCCATTATTAGACCCTGTTTTTTTATTAATAGCTTGATATTTTTAAAGAAAAAATATCCTTCCATCTCCACAAAAATTTTGACAAAAATGTCTACCCATCTATGCTTTTTGCTTTCATTTCTTATGTTGTTTCATTCCATTTTTATAGCAGTATCTTTAAAATGAGTTAGATTGACTTAGCCTTGTACACTGGCCTTTGTCCTTTAGTCAGAGCATTATCTAATGCAGACTAATGACGACAGATTTCATTGCCGATGGATCTTTTAATGATTTGTTTCTCTTCCCAAAGTTTTTAGTAGTGGTAGCATTAATGAGGATACTTCCTGAGATTCCTTCATAAAGAAGATATTTATATAAAAATTTACAGCAACTATCAGGTTAGTGGTCTCTCTGAAGTACTGTTTCTTCTTATGTCTAGGAAATGATTCTGACCTGAGAGGAATAATTCTCTCATCCACTCCAACCTTGTTAACCAAGGATTACAGTCTTGGAGATGCAAAGATGCAAAAGCTGCATTCTGCCAGGCATAAAAATAAAATACAAGAAAAGGAGACAGTGTAGTTATCACACAAGAGGAGCAGCATCAGTGAACAAGGGGACCACAACGATGCATGGCGGAGAGGAAAACAGACCAATTATCAGCCACAGGATATTTAGGATATTTATGATAGAAAGACTAAAAGGAAAAGAATTAAATAGTGTTTATTTTAAATAAGGGGGTTCATGCTAAAAATAAGCCAATTTGCTTCAATAAGCCCTGAAATACACTCTATCTTTCATTGAAGACTTGATATAACTCAGATTTTACTTTTTAATCTATCTAAATTACTGCCATTTATCCTCTGATGGAACTATAAAAAGATATAAAATTATGCCATCTAAAAATCACATGTAAATTAAATTATCCAGATATGTAATATGGACAACTACTACTCAGAGGGTATCTAAATCTCTAACTGATTAACCTTAAAACCTAAATGAAATGACTAAGGTGGGATGCTTGTCTCCACATAAAATTAATGGAGAAAGTTAAGATCCACATGAGCTGAAAAGAGGTACTTTGATTTTGCCACAGAAATCAGATCACTGATATGGAGTTTGAATCTGGTGAAGATGCGCAGCATAGTCAAAAACAGGAGGAGCTCTCAGGTCCTAAACTACAACCACAAATAAACTCAAATTTCTCATTCATGACACAGGAAGATAAGGTTCTGTATGAGGCATTTCAGTTGGATGTATACAATCAAGTGGTGTGAATACCTCCCCAGAAGAAATATTTGTTGACTCAACAGTTACTTTGTTTTTTATAGACCTGTTGTAAAGTTCAGTATTGCATGTTTTCCACTCAAACTAGAAAATGTGACGGACACTGGAAGACAAACATGCACAAGTACATACTGTTACTAACATCATATCCTACTGTGATACAATAATAATCATTACACTTTAGTGCTACCTAAAAAGGAAAGAAGCACAGCAATCAATGATATATGAAGAGCTGTTCTGCTGAGATCTGCATTTTTGCTGAACTTTGTCATGACCTTGAATGCAAACCAATCTGGGACGCATGCATCCTAAAGATTTATTGCTGTGGTTTGCTCCAATATTTTCCTAATAAACTGAGTTAAAAATAACTCAGACAGCTCATTAGTTATAGCACAATACATTTTCCCCTTAATTTGGGGGATGGCAAATGTCTTCATTATTCTGAAAGCAACATGTGCTGTGTAATACCTACCATACCACAAAAATCAGTCTAGTCCTCTATATACCATCTGCCTGAAGAACAATAATCATCCTGTGAAGTATTTTATCTTCTGCATCCTGCTCACACTGTTTTCTGCCTTGTGACATCCTTCACTGCAATAATGTTTGCTTAGTCCTGAGATTTATCATTCCTCTCCTCTGAGTGTTATTTGGAGTTATTAATAAAATTAACATAATCTCTTTTACCATATTTGGGTTGTCTACAATGTAACTGAAAGGAAACATTTTAGAGAGTTACCTCACTGGAAACTCCATAGCTAAGAAAATTCTTGTGGCATTAGCATCAAATGTTCTATGCAAAGGAATTGTTTTTCTTCAAGGAATTTTCCAGTAAATCACTATAAAAATAGCATTTCTCTTGATGTTTCTATTCTATAGTAGCATATTTTTGCCAGCTTTTTTTTTTTAAGACATTATGTAACATAAAGACTATTTGTCATCTTTTTTAATTCCCCATTTGTTCAGTGCTTTATACCTAATCAGAGCCAATGATGGCTATTTCATTTACATATTAGCCATAAATATGCATTTCTAGGGGTAGCATTAGACTCACTAAGCAGCACTAGAATTGTTTCCTTTATCACCGTGCTGTTTTCTTTGGAAACTGTAACTGCACTGTTCATTATTCACTCTACTCCCTTACACAACATTCTGTGGCCAGTAAGACAATCTTCAAACACAACATAGGTAAGAATCAACATATTTTACCTACCACCCCAGTTACAAGCCAGCTGGAAATCTAAGATGATCTTCACTTTTAGAAGGACAGGAATGAAAGTTAATAATTTATTTAAAAAAAAACAAAACAAAAACCCCAACAACCCCCCAATTTAAAATCCTTCTCCCCTTTCTAAATCTCTCCCATGACACTAAATCCCTACCTTATCTTCTAGCTTAGATACAACAGTCCAACTCCATTTCAGTTCTACCTACCAAGCACATTTCAGTAAATCAGCTCAGGTATGAGGCCTGCATCAATCTCACCAGCCTCGAGCTGAGTATGGAGGTATGTGGTTCTAAGAGCTGGAAGGAAGCAGCCCCCCTGGAGGGGTCGGGGGCAGGTGGAGGGGTGTGTGTTGGGGAATACATAGTCAATAGATGCACCTATGACTTACAGTCCTTCTTCAGTGGCTATTGTAGATGGTCAGCAGGAACACCAGTAAGCACAGGATACTACTGGTACAACACTGTAAGATAGTTTAAGAGCAAATTGAACTATCCGGAACTCCATTTTTAAGAAAAAATCACCATATTTAAGGCCTGTATAATGTTACTACGATAATGACATTATAATGAACTCAGATGCCACGCTTAAAAAAATATGTTTGAGTCTATCAAAGAAAGCCTTTATAATCTCTAAATTAAATCTCTGCATACATATGAGATCTCTAAATGTAAAAGATATGGAACTGGCTGAACACATTTGATGGGAGACCTGGTACACAGGCTCCCTCATTTTAGGCCTACAGTGCTGAAAAATTTGGACATAATCTCAGGTGAAAGTGAATTACTATATGCCTTACTCAGGAAAAAAATAGCTCCAAATTTTTTTCTCCTGTAGGTAGACATAAAATCTCAAAGTCAGCAGATTTTCACCTTTTTGATTTTAATTTACTATCAGAACAAAGAACTACATATTATGTGAGCTGTCAGAAAGACAGTTATCAAATCATTGAAAAGTATTTTTTGTATAAATTTGGCTACAAATTCAAGCAAATTTATTACTTAATCTTTAAATCCAAAGGACAAAATGAAAACAGTGAATATCAATACAACATGATTCAGTTTCTAAACTTTTTACTTTTATAACATTTAAAGTTTGGACAAGAAATAGCAAATAATGATAAGGGTTAACCATACTTAACCATCTGAGTCACAAAAACTGGCTGTATACGTGTGTCTAGCTTGTTAAAGCTGCAAACTAAAAGCAAATTAGTAGAAATCACCTTTAGAGTGGATTAAGCTAATGTGTTTTACTTTACATTTGTTATACATACACACATATGGCTTATCTAACACGTTGTAGCTTGTTAAACATGGCAAGCCAGTGGTGTGTCATCTTCTGGACAAACTGTCATGTTAATGTTTACTGTTTCCAAAATTATAATAGATGCATGAAAACTTAAGAAATTTGCTATATCTGAGGTCAAAATAAAATTATATATTCTGTCCTATGTCAGTCCTGACTTTGATGGCAGTTATTAGTTTTTCAGCAGTCATCTGATTATTAACTAATTTCCCTAATTGCATATTCCTGGTCAGGGATGTTGCCTCACTTGTGCCTTATTTCAGTCTTGCATGGTTTTAATGTTAATTTCCACTGAAAGCTTGACTAGAGATTTTAATTTGATTTGTTTCAGATCCACACAGAATAAGTGAACTGTCACAGTGAAACTGAAACTGTACTAATCACTACTTCATGAAAAGCACTTGAAGATCTTGCCTCCATATAGTCAATTGGAGAAAATACCTCTAACGTATCATTATTCCCCATCCAACTCTTTAATTGATCCAAGCAATTAAGATTTGTGTCCCTTGGGCCCTGTTTTTCCTCTTCAGGATACAATAATTCCCAGTGATTTTAAATGAATTATTCAGTTCCATCACTTCAGGACAGACAGACGGATCACACTTAGGCACAGTCACCCATATGGAGCCCACTGGAGCTTCCATCAAGGAAATAATAAAATCATATTCAAATATGTTAATAAATAAGACCCTAAGGAGTTAGCAAGAAGCATGTCAGTCAATCAGAGCAGTCTGAAGTAACACACTCAAAGATGCTACCAGTAGGCAGAAGATACGTATTTTTAACTAGGAATTATGCAAAGAATGCCTTTGGGTCCTATTTATATTAATGGGAAATGGTGACATTCCTCATGAAGAAAATGATATTTTTTGTTCTTTCAGGTAGCTAAATCCATTTCACTTGCATAGACTTCTACCCAAAATATCAATTTCTGCATGTTTTTGACAAATGGCATTACAACATCTCTTTTCGTAGGCTTTATATCGCTGCCAGAAATTAGCCACATTCTTTCACTTTTTAACTGCCTCTCAGACTGGGTATTTGAGGCACATAAAATAAAATGGCATCCTCATGGAGCAAAATTTCATTTCCCTATTCTTATTCCTTTTACATATTTTACTTTGTACCAGTATTTCCATTGAAATTGTGGAAGAAGCCTAGCATATGGCTTTTTATTGTGAGATTTTTTTGAATTAGCCATTAACACAAACTTGAGTGTTCAGGTATTTCATTGGTACAGCATATAGGGAAAAAACCTATATTATTGTTTTAAATATTAAAGGTTTGCCTATTTCCTGCTCACAGCACAGGGGCTCTAGGGAAACAGAGAATATGGACCTTAGTTTTAAGTTCCATTATAAATTATATTTCTTGCATCAAGGTGACTGAACTGGTCTCTGATGGCAGATTTTTATGCCTTACATGCTGGAAGTTACTGTTGTAAAGCATTACCCTGTTGCTAATTTTTTAGGAAGAATATTTTAATATAACTTTTCCACATACTACTACATCATGACAGAGAAAATGAGAATCAAAGGCAGGATCTGAAAACAAAGGAAAGGGCACAAACCAAAAGTGGTTATGGCAATACAAAAGGGAGCAAAACCAAAATGTTGATAGTTTGCAACTTACTAGAGTGGAAGGAAAAAAAAAAAAAGGAAGACCTGTAAGGAAGCATTTTCCTCCACATTAACTTGATCTCTGAGAATCCCATGAAGAAAAGAAACTCCTAAATATTAAGTACGAGATTAGTTTTGGGGTTTTTTTTAATCTGTTAAAAGAGCTGTTATTGCAGCAAACACTGATGACTAGCTGAACTCTCTCCTCAGATGGTCATGACCTTGTTTTTGTCAATATACTTATAATTTGTCTTGGAAAATGGATAAATAATTTTGCAGGGAAATCTTCTTGGTTTTTGAAAATTATCACCTCCTACCTCCTCCTCCCCCTTTTTTTACTCACACTCACTTCTAGTTCCCATTTTTACATGCTTTTATAGTTGTACTCTGAAAAAAAAAATGTGGAAGATAGGTGTGTTGATCTGTCAGATCTTACCAGAAATGGCAAGTCCAGAGGTGCAAGGTTTAGCAGGCAGCTTAGCTCAGATGAAGATTTCAAAAAAATCTGTTCAAATAAACACAAGAAATGAGAGAACAAATTACTTATTACTGTTTGTATTTAATTTGAGCATCTTTGGTAGAACATGCCTCTACTCAAAATATTGCACATGTATAATCCATTGAACTTGCCAGAACTAACACAAATATCTTTTGCCACTTTCTAAGAAGAGTGTAACTGTGAGACCACTTTACTGTAGACATTTTGCCGCAGGCTCATATTATCCTAATTTTAGATAAACACTGCTGCACATAAAGGAATCTGAACAATTTGTTCATACACAAAATGACTTTGTCGACTTAGCTAGGAGCTTGTCACCA
This sequence comes from Aviceda cuculoides, assembly GCA_035590195.1. Lineage (NCBI taxonomy): Eukaryota > Metazoa > Chordata > Aves > Accipitriformes > Accipitridae > Aviceda > Aviceda cuculoides. The sequence goes on from JAVJGG010000054.1 coordinate 7,681,769, forward strand.
ACATTTAAAAAAATTGCATGACTGTTTCTGAAAGCTGACAAAGACCATTTCTTTTCATATACAAACTCTGGGTTTTCTTTTCAGAGTTATCCAAAAGCTGCACTTTTGCAGAATAAAACATTTTATTTGGCTCATCTTCCTTCAAACCTTATCAAAATCATTTATATTAGGACCGTAATGGATGATGTGCTCATATTTTACCAGGTATTTTCATGACTTTAAGACACTCAAGGCTCCAGGAAAAAAAAAAAAATCTAAATATGATTAATGATACAGCAGATCGCTATAATAGTGGTAAAGTATGCAGCCATCTAAAACCACACAGGAACAGTTTTGCAATGATGAAGTGCCACTTAACCAAGGAGATTAATTTCTTTAGAGCACTAACTCTGTGCCACATATGATTCTCAGCGTCACATACGAAACTCCTTTGATCCTAGCTGGAGTTAGTTATTACTCTGGGTACAATCTAGCCCCCTGTAAACAAGCCCATCTCTTTGCAGACATGCCTACATGGTCATGATGCAAAGATGAATTACTTAGCTCAGGCTTCATACAGTCCTACATGGCTGCCAGATGAAAACTGGCTTGCATCCCAGCATCTTGAAAAATACGTGAAGCCACTTTGCAATTGTCTGTATTTGACTTTATAGACGTATCTCAACTCCTTCTTTGTTGAGTTAAAGTGCCATCAAATTAATAGTTTCAAATTCTGCCACAAGCCTACCACTAGAGAATGCTGAGGAACTCCTTTTCTTCAAACTTTACTCCATTAGATGTAATAATGTATTGAAAGGGATTTGAGGCTACCAACTCCCTGAGTTCAAAACCTTCCACCTGCTAAGTAGTTTAGAGATTACACATGTGAGAAAATGTCTATTTCTGTTTTAATGTTGTACTCCACATAATAGATATAATACTGCGCATCTTCCAAGAAGGGAGTTTACATTTTCAAAACATGCTGAGAATACAAAATCCCAGGTAAATACGTAAAGATTAACCAAATAAAACTAAAAGGTATGCCATTGCTTTCTGTCCAATCATCTGAGGACATGAGAAGATCCAACCTGTGAGCTTGAAAACTTTCAATTCAAAAAGCAACATACTTTCTGGAGAATAAATGGAAATGGGTCCATAAGGGCCAAAATGATAACACATGCAGCAGTTATAGTGTGCAAAACTGCAGCCGCAGATGTTTTCCATGCTAAAAGGCTGAATTTGGTTTAAATGTACATGAACAAGGTGATTTTCAGTACAAGTCACAACAGGTTTTCCTAGTTCAGACTTTATTCCCGCAGTGGATATTAATGCAGACAAACTCTTTATTTCACATCTACGTTTTCTACTGTCACAGTGAGATACCATACCTCTGGGTACTTATGATCTTTCTCACATTACGAAGGGAAAGGAATATTTGTAACATCATATAATGAGAGAAAAAGTAGCATAATATAGACAGCAATGAGAATAATGCTTATGTCAAATGTGACTAATGAAGGAATCTGAAATGCAAAATCATTTTAAATCATCTAACATGGGAGCTTCCCAACATGCTCTCAGAGCAGAGTAAAGGCAGAAAAAAACCTGATAGACCAGGTTAGCTGAATTACAGATGGGCAGAGAGATACCAGGATTACATGAAAGAAGTAGTGTGCAACTTCCTAACTGAAAACTGCAGTAAGTCATCAGAACGACTAATACAGCTCACATCACCCTGCTTGTCAATCTCTTCCCAAAGGCACTTCAGATATAGGCAGGCTGCAATGTGAATAAGTCTTTATGGCAGCTCTCTGCTACCTCTCCCAGGGGATGGCAGCCCCTATTGCACAACCACACATATCTTGCCATGGGATCAACATCCAGATGATCTTGTGATGGAGGACACCTGCATTATAATCACTCAACAAATGACTGTCCACAGGACTCTATGAAGCCTTAGTAAAAAAAAAAATAAAAAAAAAATCCCCAACTTCTTTCTTCAAGGTATTATCACTTAACTACTAACTGCTTAGCATCGGCTCACTACCAGCTATAATATTTTAAGATATGATTGCTGGTAACATGGTAAAATAAGAAGAAAGCCATGTGCAAGCTGTCTACAGGCATCCTACAGATAAAAGGAAACTGGTTCCTGAACAGGTTCCAAGCATTATTATATTTATAGGTATTGTAAAGGCAGAGGTTACTGCCGTGGAACTCTTCAACTAGCAAAAAGGCACAAGTTGAGTAACTATTTGCTTTTAATGCAATACAAATACAATGCAATACATACTACTAACAAAAAGCATTAGCCCAACTTGTGTGGAAAATTCCTTGGGATATCATTACAACCCATGTGTTTGAATTCAGTGACAAATGAACTGGCATCTGAAGTAAATCTGATCAACAGAACCTTAAGATAAATACTAATTACCTGACATGTCATACTCTCATGGACAGTACAAGCTGTGCCCAACTAGACAAGACACTTTGGATTTAAATATTTTTTACTATTTTTTTGGCTTAGTATTTGGAATTGTTGGATGTAACTGGCAGCTGAAGAACAAGAAAACAGAATTCAGTAACATCACAACGATCTTTCAGATTCATAAATTGAGACAGCAGCAAATGATTTAGCACAGGTTTTTGGGACTGAAGATATCTTTTTATATTTACATTACTTCATTAGTTTCCAGAAAAATATGTAAGGAACATCTGGTAGGAGCATAAAGGACTGTAATGCTTCCTAAGGAGTCAGGGTTTATGTAACAAATCACTACATTACTTCCATGAGGCATATAATCAGAAAGCATGGATTAAGCTTCACCCTCAAACTGAATGGAAAATGTCTACAGACCTCAAGAAGGAGGATCAGTAGGCCTCTGTGAATTAGAAAGACCAGGCAGCATCGTTACATTAGCTAACTAAAAGAAAATTTGTCTGGAAAGATGAATGCTAAGGAGATTTTGAAGTCATAAAGGGAAGTGCTCTAACTAATGCTAGATTTAAAACTCCAGATTCATGCAATTTGCAGTAGTCCATAATGCCAGACATACATGACACCAGTTGAATAAACTGATGTGGCTGTTAGACACATAAAGACTGCAGATTCAATCAAAGAGGCACCAAACAGGCAGTCACATAATTTGAGTGTTGACCATTGCAGAGACCCTCAAGACACGCTGTCCCTATTTGTTGGGATTATGACTCATATTCATCTTCTGTAGCATTTTAAAATCTAAATATTGGCTTTTATATCACATTTAGAATGTATGGATACACACAGCCATCAAAGGGGAACTTTTATTAAAAACTTTACAGTTTTTTCTTTCAAGTGAATTGCATTATCCCACTACTTATGGCAATGACTGAATTTAAACCCTGAGCTTAATTTGTAGCCAATTGCACCAATATTAAGAGTGATCATGGGAAGGCTGACTGCTCTTACTATTTTGAGAACTCAAGATAAGTAACTACTAAGTCTTCTTTCAGAAATGTTTGAAAAACATTTTCATGTTAAATGAAAATTCAGTATCATATTGTATAGCAATATCATTCATAGAAAATAACAATATAATGTAACATCTTAATAGTATCATACAACATAAACTTTCGCCTAAGTATTCTGAACATCACAAAACCTTTTAAACCCCTCTTTTCAACTCTGCACTTTAAAAATCTCTGAGGAATGCAGATATTCAAAAAGATAGTTATCCTAGACAATTATGGAAATTATGTTAGCACCATGGAAGCATGACATTTCCATTCACATCTTCCATTTTCTTCTTTCACAGAAGGAAAAACATGTTTCATTTTCACACTGAGTGTACTGTCTTCACTATATGCTTCATTCATTAGTTCTCAGAAGAATATTTTCATGTCTGTTAAATAGCTTCTCTGGGCCAGTTTTACAGCTGTATGTCAGAAAGAAACAATAAAAAGACGTGTTCTCACTGGATTATTATCCAAGTTGATCATGTGTTCAAGACTTAAAAGGTTATAAATGATGTGATTTTTTGCAATGACAAATAATATATGGCTCCTGTATGTTCAGCTTGTCAAATCTTTTCAAAGATCAAATATGATCCGTCATTCTTTTTTCAAAAATGTATTCTTCCACAACATCCAAAGGAGATTAGCTATTCTCTTTGTGTGTCAGTTTGTCTCAGACTGCTATTCTCTTGCGTGTCTTCTTCCTTTTTTATGTTTCACCATAAAATTATGTTTGGAAAGTACTGGAAATGTTGCTACAATTTAGATAATAATTTCAATGAAAATTCCTTGTTATAAGTTTTATGTTATTACCTGAAATTACAGGTTTAAACCAGGAAATCATCTAGTTTGCAAAAAGTCTGTTATGCATCTTATACCAGCTTGCCCATCATTAACGGCTTTTAAGATGCTGGTGATGTGTGAAATTATATACAGAAGTTCACTAAGAATATCTGTCAATATAAAAAAACCCCTCAGCTCTACCAGATGCCAATTTAGGGATCCAAATGAGTAAAATAGTCTTATGTTTAGCTAAAATGATTGCAAAAGAACAATTTTGCTAACCTTATTTACTGCTTTAAACTGTACTAACAGAATCCAGTATTTATTAACTTCCTTTTATTTTTTTTACCATAAAACTTGCTAGCATACATCCTCCTTCCTGCACAATGTCTGTCTTTGCATTACAGATTCCATATACTCATCTCTGTAGTATGTGCCATATAAGTAAGAAATAAATATACGTGATTCAGGACAAATTACTGTTTCTTGGGCACTGTTACCAGTGCCCAGGAAGTACTTGCCTTACACTGGAGAAAACTCCCTTACACTAGACGCGGGAAAAAAAAGGTAGCAATACCAGTCCCCTGCTCCACTCTTGCAAAATAACCATCTCACTTTTGGAAATCCAGAACCAGGGATTGATTAAAAGATAACTGTTAAAGAAACTGAGGACTCAGGCACACAATTAAGTTGCCACAGCTTAACAAGCAGCCATGCACCAACTGAGCACAGTAACAGTCTATGTATACCCTTGGTCACCACATTTAAAAGAATTACATATTCGGTAGAATTTAGTGTAGAACGAGACAAAGACAAATGGGAATCCTGCAGATGAGTACCAGATGACAAGGCAGGCTGAGAAAGTGAAAAGCTGAGGTCTTGGAAAAAAATCTGCAACCCATGGAAAAATAGCAATTCTATAAAGCTGGAATTCCTAAATTAATGTTTCTTCCAATTAATGCGAGTCAATAACTTCATACTGAAAAGTGCCACAACACAGTCAACTATCATCTTATATCCATCTATAAATATGACAGATGATAACACAGCATACACATGAGCTTTGACACAACTTGCTGATATATGTGCTTTTAGAAAGGCCATTCATTTATTTACACAGGAGACCACCATTCGGGTTTTACAAATATGAGGGATGTTTTTCAAATCAGCCTAATGATTTGTTTACCCCAGAGAGGAAAAATTTTGGCCTCAGTGGTAAATAATACTCTATCAACCTGCCCAATTTTCTTTGCGTTTAGCAAAGAAAGAGGAATTAGTCCAAAGTCATAGTTCTAGTCCTCTATATAAAAAATTTATTACACATATTCAAGCTGTCCATAATGGGCTTCAGAGAAAGTAATGACGCACACACAACTACATACATATAAAATTCAAAACTAACACTGATTTTTCTATTTGCTAGACCTCAAGAAAAGTGGAAATTAAATTAGTACCTGAATATATCTAGTCACAAAAATATATGGGTGCAAATATCACCCTGTAAGTTTACAGATGACAAAAATGCTATTTTTAAAAAATGGTTATGACAGCAAAAAGTAAAGTTACTTAAGAGACCTTAAGAACAGGGACAAAGCCTCTAGAATAAGAAATCCACTATAAAAGTTAGTCTTACAAGCATATCTGAGAAAGAAAATTGCAGTTCTAAGCCTCACTCTCAATGGACAGAGGATTTATAGTAGCATCATAAAGCACATGGTCAGCCACTGCCTTCTGTTAATCCTATATACCAACCTCTTTTACCATGATCATTCCAGAGGGTAATTCTAGACTGCAATACCAAGGTGGGAAGAAGAGATTAACAGTTTACTTGTAGTACTATTGTAATTCAGTCTTCTCACAATAGATTCCAGTTTGGTTTACCACTATTTATCTGCATTTATTCATAAACAATAGAATGGAAATATATACATGCTCAACCCTATATTACAAAGAGCTTGTACTGAGAAACAAATTTTGTTAATGTCATGTCTGAACATCACACATGGAAGTAGGTTGGGGGTTTTTTGGTTTCTTTTTTTTTAAATCCTAACACAGATATAGGAAATAAGACTTTAGCAAGATATAAATAAAGAATCACCCATCAGTTGTCAGACACATTCAGACTGTGTCAACTCTCTGAAATATCCTTACCAGTACTCTGCTGGATTTAAAATCAAACTGTTCAAATAACTTTCCATGGGAAACTTCCAGAGGTGAGGATATATATATCTTAGAAAAAATCTTGAGGCAGAGACAGAAGATGACCAAGCCAGCAGAAAGCACTGTGCCAGATGCACAAAGAGAGTGAAAACTTAATTTTCAGTCTAGTTCCCAAACCTGTAAGTTAGATCTTAAAAACCCCTGCTTAGATACCACTTTTCCCTGAGGCAGTTAAAGCTCTGAGTACAGAAACAGGAAGTGCTGCTTCTCTTTTACTTTGCGCAATTCAGACACTCTTCCTTTTACATAGAAGATAGTAAGGTTCAATACATCTTTTGACGGAGGAAATATGCATCTATCTCATGAAAAGGGACGTGATCACCAGGCTATAGTCTAGTCTGGAATGAGGTGCTGTCCTATGAAAATTGTTTCTCAATATAGAGAATAATTACAGTATAAATAAAGAAGACAGAAAGATCTCTACAGGCTGGTAGCTAGAGCACTCAACAGGGAATGAAGAGACTTGAATTCAAATCTCTGCAATGGCTAATATTTATTGTACATTCTATCCCAAGAATTCCTTACTGACAGATCCATAATAAGCTCTTTAATTTAACTCATACTTACAGAAATAATCAGAGATTAATTTTGGGGTGAAACTATAACAATTTAAACAAAAATTGGGATTCAGTTTTACCTAACTATAACCATTAAGCATCTCTATACCTCCAAATCAGCCCATCTATTTTACATTCCTGTCTCAGGGTGGAGGGGCATATTTATCTACAACAAGCACAGAAAGAATCTAATGACTTGTTAAACACTAATGGTTAATTTGCATATCATTAAAATACAGCATGAACCCTACTCAGTAAGATGTTCAGGTTCTTGAGACTGAGTAGAACTACACTTCAGTTTTGAAAATCAGCAATAGTGACTAATTCCTCCCTCATTTTGATGCTAACACTTGGTGAAGAATGACACAGGTTTACATTTAGCTCGTATCCAAAGTAGCCTTGTCAGTAAGAGTCTTTTGACTTAAACAGGCTTTGGCCAAGAAATGCAATAACAGAAAAAACATATTCATAGGTCAACACCAACTACTTGACCAGCTTCTTATGTAATTATTTTTTGATTAAAATGCTGAGATCTGGTGCTTATATAATGTTAATGAGCCTGAATATATAATGTATAATGAGTCAGAAAAAGAAATGCAATGCACGTAATCTGTCATTCTCAAATGTTTAGGACTCAGTGCTCCATTCAGAAATCTCTCCAATGTTTTAGAGTTTATCAAATTAAGTATAATGAAACAAACGGAAATCTGTTATGTCCTATTAAACATAATTATCAGGAAATGTTAAAATTAAGTACAGTAATTACTTGAAATTTTGTGATTGTTTATTTGCCTATTTCAAATTACTTTCAAGAAAATATTGAGTGCAAGTGAAAGACAGATTGTCTCCTGCAGATGTAGCTCACTTTAAATGCCGGTGTCTTAATTCAAGCCACCAAAAAGCACAGCCACACTGGTTTCATGACAAAGTGATAGGCATTTTTTTCTTCTACTTCTAAATAGCATTTGAAACAATATCCTGAAAAAGATATTAAAAACTGTATTTGAAATCTTCAGAAGAACTTAAGAGAGTTGTATATGTAGCTTCTGAAGGGATTTACATTGGACACTTCACTCTTTTTTGAGTCCCTTAAATATTTGAGCCTATCTCTAAAACAGTTCTATCACTAGAGCCACAGGAAGAGAACTTTTTAAGCTGTAAAGCACTTGCATTCTTAAAAAGAGATGATTGGGTATCATTTCCCAAATCTGTGTACAATCATAGTAGGTGTTAGAATATGATTTCCACCATATTGGCTGACAATATTTGGTATTTCTAGTGCTAAAATAGTTTAATATATTACTGCAAACAGACAGTTTTCAAAGCACTAATAAATAATATTGCATATCCCTTAATGGCTGAGCACAGAGAACAGCATGGAGCATACAGATTAAAATGACATAAAACAGACTATGAGTGTGAGCATGAGCTGTCAGCAGATATGATCGAGTCACCTTTTAACTATATCTTTGAGAAACAGAGCTCCTTTGGTCTTCCATTGTATGACTGATTTTCCAATCTTTGAAATATTTGTATAGGTGCTTTCCATTATTTGCATAACATTTAAATGTTTAATTGTAAGAAATAAAGTTTTGCAAACTTTGCTTTGAAATCACTGGTTAAAGTATTGAACTGAATTCCAGTGACAGTAGGTATCCAACCATAAAAAAACCCAGTGGTGCTCCCTAATATCTACCTGCATGTCCTCCATGACACTTTATCCGTGCCTACATAGTTCCTGATCGCAGAATCACAGAGCAGTTGAGGTCCAAAGGGACCTTTGCATATATTCTAATCCAACCCTCCTTTTCAAGCAGGGTCACCCACAGCAGGTTGCCCAAGACAGCGTCAAAGCAAATTTTTAGTATCTCCAAGGATGACGACTCCACAACCATCCTGGGCAACTGGTCCCAGTGTTCAACCACCCTCACAGTAAAAAAGTATTTTCTTATGTTCAGACGGAATTTCTTGTGTTTCAGTTTGTGCCCACTGACACTTGTTCTGTCACTAGGCACCACGGAAAGAGTCTGCCTCTATTGTGTTTACTTCCTCCCACCAGGTATTTATTCACATTGAAAGGATCCCTCCTGAGCCTTCTCTTCTCCACATTAAACAGTTTCAAGTCTTTTGGGACTGTTCCTGTATGACAGATGCTCCAGTCCCTTCACCATCTTTGTGGTCTTTACTTGACTCACTTCAGTATTTTTATGTTTCCCTTTTACTGGGGATCCCAGAACAAGACCCAGCACTCCAGATGTGGCCTCACCTATGTAAAGGGGAAGGATCACCTCACTTGACCTGCTGGCAACGCTTTTCCTAATGCAGCCCAAGAGGCTGTTTGAGTGGTTTGCAGTAAGAGTGTATTGCTAGTTCATGGTCAACTTCTTGTCCACCACTACCTTCTCTGCAAAGCTGCTTTCCAGACAGTTACCAACCTGCACTAGCACAGGTGGTTGTTCCTCCCCAGATGCAGGATTTTGTATTACCCTTCGTTGAACTTTATGAGAGTCCTCTGTCCATCTATCCAGCCTGTCAAGGTACCTCTTGCATGGCAACATAACCCCCTCTGGTCAACCAACCACTCCTCCCACTTTTGCATTGTCTGAAATGGTGGAAAACATCGGCAATGATTCTACTACCTCTCACTACCTCTGTTTTGACAACAATTTTTTGTTTCCTCAGACAACTAAAGAATTTTTTTCAATTACATCATGTATCAGAAGATTCTGTGTGTATCTATTCTGATACAATAATGCAAAAAAATAAGAAGAAGTGTGTATGGTTACTAACTGATTTGCAGTGTTAAGTAACTTTGGGAAGTGTGTATTGTAACTGCGCTGGAGTGTACACACAGTAAAAAAAGATGTGTATGTGTAGTATTAAAAATGTTTCTATGAAGAGGCTATCAAGAAATAGAAAAACATACAAAAGTTTCAGGCCTGCACAAAGCATTATAATTCTAATGAGTTTTTGCACCATTTATAGAAACCTCAGAAAAATTAAGCACAGCAGGGGTCTGTGTTGTCATTAGCTACATGACCAGGATACTACACAGTAGCAGTAATGCCACTAGCTTTGAAGTAACCACATTGTTACGGCAAAATACCATCTGGTATTTTCCCCTGTTACTCCATAAATGACATTTGTATGCTGTAGCCACTCTAATAACCTATTCTCAAAAGGTGAAAACACTAAGCAGATGTTGGGTCAAAATGAATTGTTTATACGACATAGACTTCAGACAGGCAAATTAGAGCTTTAAAGTTATTTTCTCCTACTAATATTACTATACTATAAAGTAAATGCACAGCATTAAAAAAACAAAACAAAACAAAACAAACCCAAAAAACAAACACCACCAAAAAAAACCCCCAAACCCAAAACAAAACCAAAACATGAACCAAAATATAATACCTGCATATCTACAAAAGATATGAAATTACATTCTTGGAATCATAACTACAAACTCTGCAGGTGCTTCTACAGAGCACACTTTTTATACAGAAAAGTGTTCAAACTAATTTGTGGATTGGTTTCAGGAAGTTTTTTGTGCACACTGTTTCAGCTATGTTCTTTAACTGTGTCAAGCCAGACAAAGGGTAGAGTCTTGTGGTTTTTTTTCTGAATGGACATATGAATATAGTGCATTTACTGAAAATGTTCCTGCCTGCTAGGACAAAACTTGGTATCACTACCTGTCTACAAATATCATTCAGATTTACTTCATGGTAAGAGTTTCTGAAGAATGTACTAAGTCTTAGTAAAACATTAGACATGGTCTCAAGAAGCAAAATGCCTCTGGTGCCAAACTTTGGGGAATCTGATTTTAACACTTTAGTATGGTTGTTGCTTTTCAAAATGTATTTATATTTACACCAAAAAAAATTGTAAGATGCACTTTGATTCAAATACTGCTGTATAACCACAGCCTGTCTTAAAATGCATTCCACGTTCTTGGAGATCTCAAAACACCACGCATTGCTTGGAGAATTTTCTGACCCACAAGACACATGCCACTAAACATGATGAAGCTCCTAAAAAGGAGAGAAGGAAAAAAGTATTTCTGAACACTACTGTAAATTTTAAAACCTCGCCTGGATATGCACTTTATAACGCTAAAAACTGCAATTCATATTTGTAAGTTATACTTCTGTTGTTTCCATTACTAACAATTGCACTATTGCTTCAGGTGACATTTCTTTCTTTAAAAAAGCAGAATTCTGTAGCTGCTGCATTAGTCATACTGACAGGACTAGTTACCTAGAAGCAAATTCATGTAGGGATAAAGCATTGGCTGACAGAAGACTTAAGTTTGGGTCATCTGTACAACAACTAGGTGGTGACAGGCAAAGTCACTCCTGTTCTTTTTTACTCTCCTCCACCTCTGTGCATTGTCTATTTAGGCTCCAAACTTCTTGAAACCAAGAGTGTTTTTCTTCATATCTGTCTTCATACCAGGGAAGCCAAAAAGTGAATCCTAACCTAGGGTACGATCCTTGGATACTATATTCATCTAAGAATCACCAAGAACACAAAATACTAAAAAAAAAGTAGAAGGCTTTGATTAGTGAACTTTCTTTAAAATTCTTGTATTAGGTCCAGAAAGAGAGTAAAACTTTTGCAATATTACTAAGGCATAAAATAGCTCATATGCACACAATGCGATTATAAATCAACAGTGTACACCAAAGCTTTTTTGAGGGAAATAAAAGAGCATACGGGTACAGCTGACACCTCTCATGGGAGCAGTTTTATGCCTCTGCATGTTAAGAGAGGATGATTATTGCTTCCTCAATTAAGATGACTATGGTTGCAGATAATAGAATGGAATCGAGTCATAAAATCTTTAGGTTGGAAAAGACCTTTAAGATCATCGAGTCCAACCACTAACCTATCCCTGCCAAGTCCACCACTAAACCATGTCCGTAAGCACCACATCTACATGTCTTTTAAATGCCTCCAGGGATGGTGACTCAACCACTTCCCTGGGCAAAAGTGAATAAATAAAATAAATAATGTGAAGAATTGAATGGATTTCATACCCAAAAAGCAATTTCAACACAAAATTAAAGCACTTTTCAAAAAGAAAAGAAAAAAAAAAAATAATGCAATCAGTTAAGTCCAATCCCTCTCCCTGTCCCTGCAAAGGAAAAGCTGCCATTTGGCAACAATAACAATTCACAGCAGTGTTCACTTTGCTTTTAGCTATTTTTAAGGTTCGGAACTGACACTTCAACAAGGTGATAAATAGGAAAGTTAAAAGTATTCCACAATCAGTTGCTCTGTTGGAAAAAGAAAGCACAGTGTAGGGAAAACCTTCCACTGATATTTTTCCAAGTACCATAAAGCCATTGACATAGACAATCATATTGTACATGTTATGTAATTTACATGGAAACTCTGCATGTAGTCAGCCAAATTTTGAACTACCTACTCAACATATATCCAATGGTTATCTATCCAATTAAGGAGTCAAACATATGAAAGAACCTCAAAATATGTTATGCTCCTTACAAATGTTATAAAACACCCTTAAGAAAGATATTGCAGTCATGTTTTTTTCTGCACAATTAAATTACTTATAAATATATTTGTACATATAAATATTACAAGACCTTTCATGTGTTTCAGTTTGAATATAATCCAAAATATTTAAGTAATGTATATGTAAGTTTTTCAGTGGCTGTGGTGTCCGCGTAGGCTAAATAAATTCTCCTTTTTTGTTTTTCCTTCCTGTTCTAGCCCCTCAGAATCTTTTGTGGATTTTTCTCCTGACTTACACAGTTTTTCCACTTCTCTCTAGAAGCTGTATGGCATTATAGCTGACATTTTAGAAAGGGAAGGTATCACCAGATAACAGGCAATTGCTGCTAAAAGTGCCAGTCATTCCCCCACCCCAATCTCTGTTAGATTGGATCAGCCACCTTATGAAATTTCACCTTAAAAGGACAATTATTCCTTTGACGCAATAAAGTTGAGCCCTTAATCCATATCACATCACTTCAGGAACCCAATTATGATGAACTGTTCAATGAACTGTGATCCTATTCTTTCTTCATTATAACTCCTTCTCAGCTAATTTATAGTGAAATATTTGGACAGATTGTTACAATTATCTACCTTCTACTGATTATCAGGAGTTTTGCCTGCTGCTCTGTGAATGATTCCTTACATCCATAGTTCTTTACACAGCAAGTTTTACCTGTACGCTTGCAAAAGTAGTCCTTCAACTTTTTTAATATTCTGCCTATAATTGTAACTAAATCACTTGCTCTTATTTTTAACCATGGTTTTAATTTCAATTCTGAGAATTCTTGATTCAGTAAGCTATATAAGCACAAGCTTAATTATAAGCATCTACGCTCACAGATTTGGAGCATTTTTGTTTACCATTAACCCTCAAGCAGCGACAAGGGGAAAATAACAAATTTACTCCACAATAAAACTGATGTATTCCAAGAAGTCTCAGGAGCCAAAACACCACCTTACTCTTTTAGAAGAAAAAAATATTTAACTGTCAAACTGAAAGAACAAATAGTTTTATCCTGTCTTAGCCCACATATGATTTTCTTGCATTAATGTTGCATTACCATATCTACCACAATATTCTTGAGTCATCTGGCCATTTCATCCCACTTTAATGAGTGTGACAATATCTGCATTTGTCTCAGTCTTGGACATTTCTTGTTTGACTTGATTTTCAGTGGTAGCCAAAAGACAAAACAGTATACCTTTAACAAAGTAGCATTCTTTACAGACACATCTATGAGCTATTCTTGAATACTGAAGAAGAAAAAGTACTTTAATTTTCCTGGCTCATAGTGTTCTAGGGAGAACTGCTGCTGATCCATCAACAAAATAAATCTTTTGATATCAGTTAAGTCAAGAGTGTTCAGTGAATAACCAGTGCCATCTGCTTATCTTTTCAAACTATTTTGTGATTTTTCATGTTATTGAGATCACACTAAGCAGCATTGCAGTGAAGAAGTTAATGGAGAATTTCTTTTTGTTTCCCTATATGGTCTTGGCATGAAAATTTCATAACAGCAAAATCTGTAATAATCCTTTCTCTGGATCATCAGAAGCCAGGGTGAGTAGTTCTAATAAACTCTACTGCAGCAGCAATGCTTCTGTACTATTAAGTATCCTACTTGCTTCAGTGATTTGTGTCAAACCAGGTTTGTGTTTCTCACTTGAATAAATAACTGGGGAAAAGACAGGAGATAGAAATTAAGAATAATTGATAATTTTCTCAGTGGAGAGAAGTCACCATTGGAAGCCTTAAGGGGTCTATGTGGTTCAGCATATTTATTAATGCATATACATTAATTAATTCACACTCAAAATGACAGTGAATGGTGTGTTCACAAAGTAGCCAATGATACAAAGTTATTCAAGGTAGTCAAGACAAAAAATAATTGCAACGAGCTGTGCATCTTCCTTTACGGTAACTGGTTGTCTTGGCAATAAAGTGACAGCTAAAATTCAGTAGATAAAGTGATATATAAGTCTGTGCTAATACCATAAGCACATCATTGCCTGGATGTAAACCTACTGACCACTGAATGGACTCATTGTTTTCTGCCTCAAAGCAGCTTATGAGACAAAGTCACAAAATCTGTTACCTAATATGTTTTAACAACAGGAGAATTCACTTTCAGAGTTGCAAATCAGTTTATTAGGTCAGAAGGACAGTACCATGCCCGCTTGCTTGCTGCCCTGAATTGTGCAACACAGGAAATCCACTCAAAAATTTCAGAGAGTCTTTGTGTTGAAGATATGTAAGAAAAAAAAAAAAAATTAAGAACAAACTAGAACCAAATGGACTAAATTAATTATAGTGTTTTCTAATTAAGGCTAGCTGTATACAGCAACCATATGTAAACAGACACTGTAATGTATCAGCAACCAGTATGTGTAGGTTTTATCTATATTCAAAGAAGAAAAGCTTGAGAAGTGTGGTCAGCAGTTACCACTGTCACAAGCAAATTAAAACTGAAGCAAAATACACTCAGGGTACATGTGCATGCTACATAGGGGTTTTTTGATAAAAGAAAAAGAAAATGTACTTCATTGTTAAATGAAAATGGAGTTAACTGACTACACTTTGAAATAGCATAATTAGAGGACTACAAACTACACTTATCAAAAAAAGAAATCCAACTCAATACAGTACATTTTTAACAACTAATTACCAGTAATTTTTTCACTATATGTGGTTGTATTTATTGAGCGTATACAGAGTGCTGGAACTCTTCTTTACAAATTAGACTGCCTTTATGTTTTACATTAATTCATGAAATATTTCTGTATACTGTGTTCTAGTATTTATTATTCTTAGTTCTTAATATATGCTGTGCACTATTACTTACCAATTAAAATCCGAACATATGTAAGCAGCTTTCAATGTAAAAAAATTCAAGTCATATTTTGAAATTCATGTGCTCTTGCAACATGTATATTTGAACATGATTGGGTGATTATGCTTGTCTAGTACAATCTGACTTTATAAACTTGGGTTATTTACTCTCTATCCTTTTTCTAGGTTCTGACATGACGAGGATAGCAGAGAAAATGATTTACAAATTCTCTGATCTCCTCTCCTTTCTGCATAACACTCCAACAGGTTAGAACAACATTCTTCCAGTACTCTGTGAACAGCATTAGTCAAGACAAAGTCAAGATCCCTACAGTATAACCATCAATTTGTTTCTCAAAACTGACTTAGCAAAATAAGCGGAAACATTGATTTAAAACAAGTAAATAAACAAATTAAGGTTTTAAATAGCTTTTAAATAACTTTTAAAGAGTGTTGGTAACAGACTTTTCTGTTCTCAAATCCAGAATCTAGTCACTTCCAATAAAAGCATAATACAATCAGAATCTTACATTCCTGAATTTAGATTCATGTGACCATTTGATTTTTCCATTGCAAACTTCTTTACTTTCATTGACACATCTCTGAACACTTGCTGAGCTATATCAAGAACAGAGATCTAAACCCTAGTCATGGTAGTAGATTTGGCTTACCTCACCTTTCTTACTCTTTTCTAGCTGCTTCTGCTGGACATGCCTTGGCTTTCCCACAGCTGCAAAAAGCATGTTGTAGAAGGACTGAGGAACTAGAGAAACTGGTTAAAACAGAAGAAAACATGGATGGGATAAATCAGTGGCTAGCAAAGCAAAATGGTGACTAAAGCAATTAGATAACTTCATGGCAAACCACTTACAAAGTTTAGGATGGAAGAAAGCATGATGTTCAGTATAGGTGTGCATACACATTGCTTGAGTCACAAAGTGATGAATTGTGGGAATGATGAAACTATGAGAATATAGCAGCTGGGAGAAAACTCTTTCCCTAACTGTATACTTCATTAACTCTCTTTACTCAAACGTTTCTACTCCCTCATGGCTGTGATGCATCAAGGCAATACAGAGTCAATCGTGAGCTAGGAGATGAAGATCATTTGAAGATCAGGCACAAAAAAAAAGCACAGGGGAATGAGAAGAGTTTTCTGATGAACCAGACAAACTAGGGATAGTAACAAAGTGAAATAGCTCTGCTCTGTTTACTAGAAAGATCTTCTGGAGATACCCCTTTCCAAAGCAGTAGACAGTTACGGTTTATTACTTAGATGTGCATTACTCTGCTTGCACTGACAATTATTTTCATCTGCTGTTTTATTATTCATCACTTCTGCTGTGTTACCATAAGTCGTTTTGGACTATTAAGCAGGACAGAAGTGGCTAAGAGGTGCACTATTACCTAGCCTAGCTGGGTTTATGGGTAGGCAACAGTGTGATCTGGAGATGATATGCATATTCAGGTCCTAGTGTGTTGCTCCAAATACTCAGGGAGGAAAACACTCACACAGAAATCTATAGATTTCAGAAGCAGAGGATAAGTCAATAACCATTAAATGATAGCTGAAATGTGACTCATTTTCAAGACCTGCAATGTCTGCTGTATAGACATTGAAGTGTATTCTTGTCATGGTTTAACCCCAGCCAGCAACTAAGCACCATGCAGCTTTTCACCCACTCCCTGCCCCCCACCCAGTGGGATGGGGGAAAAAAATCAGGAAAAGAAGTAAAGCTCATGGGTTGAGATAAGAATGGTTTAATAGAACAGAAAAGAAGAAACTAATAATGATAATGATAACACTAATAAAA
>JAVJGG010000054.1:7699171-7726623 GCA_035590195.1 Aviceda cuculoides
CCTGTGCCAGCTTCTTGTGCCCCTCCAGCTTTCTCACCGGCTGGGCTTGAGAAGCTGAAAAGTCCTTGACTTTAGACACTATTTAGCAACAACTGAAAACATCAGTGTGTTATCAACATTCTTGGCACACTGAACTCAAAACACAGCACTGTACCAGCTACTAGGAAGACAATTAACTCTACCCCAGCTGAAACCAGGACAATTCTAAAATAAAGGGATGCTGCCTTTCAGTGCAATCTTTGAATAATTTGTGACACACATTGAACCTATTGATACATAAAGATCTTGCAAGGAAAGAGGATTGTTTGTACTGAAGTACCTAGACATATGTGTTGTTGAAAACTTACAATAATGTAACAGCAACAAAACTGGGAGGTGCCTCCAAATAGTAGACTTACTGTCTAATAACTTTGATTTTGAGAGTTATTAATTTTATTATATAACCTATTATTATTTTGAATTACAGTATGTATTGTCAGAAACAGGCATTTCAAAAGTACACTTTCACTAGTGCTACTACTATCTTTCAGAAAGCTCACTGGCAAAACTTTTTGGAGTAGTAGTATAACAACAGCTCTGAGATAAACCCTATTTTCACACGTCTCTCTAATTTCTTTCATTAGTATTGTTTCTTCATTTTCTTTTGGCTTAAACTGAAGCATTCACTGATGAAATGTATTAATTGTATTTAGAAGTCTCACAGTTAATTTATCAATGAAAATGATCCAGGAATCATAGCAGGTAACATTTAAAGCATTTATTTTGTCCTTAACTGTGCCTGAAGGCAGAAATCAACTTGACAGATCTACATGCAACCATTTCTTGAAGGTTTCCAAAGTGGAAACTCCAAAGCCTTATAGGCAATTTATTTCAGTTCTTTGTTATGTTCACCCTTAGCAAGTTTCCAATAATACGTAGCAGAAAAATTCCTTGCTGCAATCTGAACCCTTTAATTTTTGCCCAATCCTACCTCACTATGATGAACAATGTCCTTCAATTTTGCTGCTGCCTTTTATGTATTTGAAAAAATAGTGTTCTCTCAGAGCCTTTTTCTCTTTCGGTCAAATAACCCCAGTTTACTGTTTCTCCTTCTAGAAAGAACTCTGATAATTTTGCTTCTATTTCATTCAAACTTCTTCAGTTTTCAAGGTGTAGTATATTGGTGTAGTATATTCTGTATCACTGGCCAGTTTGGAGAGAGGTTATATATCTCATCATATGAAATTCACCTGTTCTCTAATATTGTGTAATAAAATCTAAAATACTGTGCATATCATGGGTCGACCCACACTCAGAGTAATCCTATAGGTTTTCAGTGACCAGATGGCACTCATAAAATCATAAAGTAAAAGCCCTTTTTCTTACATCAAAACAGAGGTGTCATACGGTTCAATAAGAAATACCAATTACAGTTGCTTAGATATCAATACATTGAAGATTGTCAACTTGATCTGCAATTTACAGGCATGGTAGTTAGAAGTGCAAATACTAGCAGTTTGAGATCTATATTTTACAGAGGTATGAATAATTTTAATGTCCTACTTATCTGATGCCTAAATAATTACAGTCAAAGTTAATGATATCACAGATATGGAAGGCAACCTACATCTCTATTGTGTCCAATCATTTTTTTAAATACAAAATAAACATAGAATTGTTGTCTAAAGACTCATCCTTTTTCCTGAAATTGGCACTTCACCTCAATAACTCCACATAGTTCTTACAAGTTTTAAGTCTCTTAATCAATAACAAAGCCAGAGCAAATAGCTATGGTGAAAGTTACCTACAAAGCAGATCAATTACCAAAAACTATTATCAAAAGAAACAGAAAACTAGCCATTGAGAAAATGTGATAGGCAAGTCCCATAGAAATAAATGAGGAACGCAATAGGAAGCACAAGCTTTTTCCAAACCGAAAGCTGAAACTTCCTTCTCCATTAAATTTACAAGTTTTAACAATTCAAATATATGAAATGCTGTTTCATACTAGGATGTAATTTGGGTCCATTCACCCAACCTATTTATTACTTACACCACGTAACATGCATATAACATACTGGGACAGCATGAAATAAGATGGAAAATGGGTCAAGTAGTTTGACTAAAGGCTACCTGTCAACTGAAAAGGTATACTAAAATATACAGACATAAAGAAAGCTCTGCAAACAGATTGTAATAATTTTTTCAGTACCTGATTTTATACTCAGGCCCACAACTGAAGCAAGCTGGTTTATGAAAGACTTCATCTAGACCAAATAATGAGACTTGCCTGGCTAAATTAGTACTGGGAAAAAGATGTCTTCAGAAAAATATGTCTCCAGAAAAATATATAGCAAACAAATAAAAGTAATGAATGACATTAACATAAAATGTCTACATTTTTAGAAAAAAATAGAAAAGATAATGCATAAAAACGTCAAGTTTCTTAATTGTGCTAACTACTCAAAAAAACCCTTACTACCACAAAAAAAAGAACTTAATAATAAAAAATAGTGTATAATAAAATGTAGAATCTTATGCTAATAAAACCCAGAATTCCTGACATAAAAATTGATCCCTTCAAGTTCCCTTCCTTTGAAGGAAAGTACAGGTGAGTAATATATAAAAAACACCTGAAGATTTTGCAGTTGTTTTAGTAATATACTGATGCATCATAGGTCCAAGAGACATAATTTTCCTTCCCTCCTAAGCATAGTTTATGTGATCTAGTAGTTATTTTACAGAAAAGTATCTATAACTCAGATTAGGAATTTTAAGTCTTATCAGATTGGTAATGACTGTAATACCTTTCTAGTATTGGCTAGGGACTGCATTAATGCACCTTTTATCACTAGTAATACCCAACACACCACAAGATTATTAGGAATATTTTCCAAAGCCACCAATTACAAAAGTGATGGCACTCAAGTTAACAGGTCCAGTAGTGTGAAAGTAACTGTGAAAAGAAAAATGCATACATGGAGTACAGGGTTTGGATTTTCCTCCATGAAATTATTATGAAATATTGTACTTCCATATAAATAGTAACCAAGTGGCATAACAAAAAATGTAGTGCAGATAGAGGACAGGTAAATGAAAAATGAAATGGGTGGAATTTCCACGAGCATCTCAATTTAAAATATGGTAAAATTCTTTAGCATAATTACAGATTTTTCCAACTGTAAACATTCATTGTAAAGACTAGCTCTTGCACAGTGCTGCACTCAGCTGTGAGGAGACTCATTCTTGCAGCAGATATCCTTGTTCTTCAACAGACCAGGATCAGAAGGTGTGCAATTTTTTAATGGTGTGTGGTAGCAAAAAGTAAATGAACTACAAGTGAAATAATAAGTGGTAAAAGCTTGAATCAATTATCTTGAGTTACCTTGAATTAACAATCAAAAAATAAAGGCAGGGAAACAGCAAAACAGGACATAACACTTCAACAGGGACATATGGAGTCAGTTTGGAATAAGACATACAATAAAACAATAAGTAAACAGGTAAAGTGAAAAAAAACATTCAAGTATTGTCAGACTAAATTATAACTTAACATGCATATGGTTTACACTGAAAAATATGTGTTTTCATCCTCAAATTGAAGTAAGATAATGAGAAATATATTAGAAAAATAATATAAGTATACTTTTCTTTTGTGTTTATTTCAAACAAAAAAAATCTCATACCATATGTTAATTACTAGCACTGCTTTATTCTTTTTCCTTTCAAATTAACAACCATAGCCTTAGGCTGGATCATAAAAGTATCACTAACATCATCCTTTTTCCTGAAATAGTTGAACCTAGTAATTATCCGACTGGCAATCCTCAACCTATTCTGTCACAAACTTCCAAAATTCTGAATGTAACAAAACTTAAAGCAGGTAAAAACGTTATCTCAACTAGGATCTTAAGTCACTTACTCAGAAACAGAAGAGAGAAAACAAGAGTGAAAACATCCATCCCAAATGCTGATGCTGGTGTTTGGGCAATCTGCTGGTAGAAGAATGGTTTGGGTTTCTATCTGCTCAGGGAGTAAAAACAATCAAAATGAAACACATATGTTGTACGTCCCTTCCAACTGAACTATTCTAACTCCACCCTGTGTCCTTGAGGAGACTATCAATAACAGGGCTATTGGGTACTTTTTCGCAAATGAAACACAATAATTTCTAGACTGTAGGACACTATGGCCTGTTCCTGTAATCCTGTTGTCCACACTGTAGACCTAATTAACCACTACTTGGCTTCCAAATTTCAGCTCCTGGAAATGATGGAACAGAATGACTGGCCTGGCAAGGCGGGAAGCACTCTGGGTCCTGAAGGTTAGATATGGCCCTCAAGATATACATGTCATTCATTTTGTGGCTCTTTTTCAACTCAGTTCACTATTTGCTGAATTCTGACTGACTTTCAAATATTCTGAGGACGATGAAAAATCACATTCTTGGTCTATTAACCATTTACTCAAATATCTTATTTTATAATTTTTATTATTTTATTAAATAAATACATTTCTACCTCTAATTCTGGGGCTCCCTTCCACCTTGCAGTAGGAAAAAAATCTAATTTGCAGTTCTAAAAGTATGTGGGTTTGTTTATCTTTATAGGAAATTTCAAGTGGAGTATTGTTCTTAAGATGTATTAAATAAATACAAAACACAGAAATAGAAAGGAAAATTAAGCTCTGCATGCTGATAGGTTCCTCTTCTGTTACCATGGCAGCCATAGTGGTACTCAAAATAGACAAGGTACTTTATCCTCCCGTCAGATAACATTTAACATTTTGTTTGGTTTGTACTAGCTGGATCATGGAAGCTAAAGCCTTCAACAAAATTTGGTTCATATGTGCAATAAAGTATATAAAATTCAAAATAAATTGACACACATAACAATGACAATTTCTAAAAGGGGAAATAATAAATTGTACCTGAATTTTAAGGGGTTTTTTTTATTTAATTTATTGATTTAAATTAGTTGGAGAAAAGAGATTATAGATATTTCACCACTGACTTAACATTTTGGAATTTCTTCCTAATGTATTTTTTAAGTTTGCATCTGTCTATTTGTTCTAGAAGAAGTACTTTTCAGTCTTAGTCCTTAAAATAAGCCATTCTTAATATATAGCTGTTATCTTGGAGCAAAAACCTGTAGAAACAGTTGCGTGGGATTTTGAAGCTGGAATGCAAATGTCCTCTGGTTTTGGATAAAACTCCAAATCTCTTTCCACAATGGTGGACAGATTCAGATTTAATGTCATTCTATACAATTCTAAACCATATAATGAACTTATCTAAAATACTTACCAGGTGATACACAAACTTCTTAAAAAGCATTTAAAAATTATTGCACCCATTTAGAACCATAGTTAATGAACTACACATTTATTTCATTTTAAGGGATAAAAAAAATTTCTATTAGCTCTTGATTGCTAACAAAATAGCAATTTATGAAATTCCTTTTCAAAATTAAAAGCAAATTTTGCCTGAGGAAAGACAGTTTAAATTCTGAGCCAGATTGGGATTTGGTGTATCTAAGTTAATTTTTTCATAAAGAAAGGTGAAAAATATGCTAATAACTCTAGTGGTAAGCAAGCACTATATGATTGCTCAGTCATAAAATATGAAGCGCAAGAATAAAAACTAACATTTACAGAGAATTACCCACATAGACAGAGTATGTTAAATCAGTATAAACCCAATACACTCCTGACACTGATAAAATATTTAAGGTCCCCACATTCCTTCAGCTCTCTTAAACATTTCATTTCTAAGATAACAGTAAAAACTAATTAAAGTGCTTTGGTTTCATTTTGTTTTTTGTACCAGTCCTGAAACCAGAGCACAGCATGTGCACCACTCTAACATGTCACATTTCTTTCAACTTTAATA
The DNA here is from genome assembly GCA_035590195.1 of Aviceda cuculoides. Classification (NCBI taxonomy): domain Eukaryota; kingdom Metazoa; phylum Chordata; class Aves; order Accipitriformes; family Accipitridae; genus Aviceda; species Aviceda cuculoides. The sequence continues at coordinate 7,705,041 of JAVJGG010000054.1, forward strand.
AACAGCCAGCAGCAAATAAAGATCACGAAAACGATATCCTTGCTGCTTACTCCTCCTTATTATACCCAAATTAATCGTAAAATACTTTCAACAGTAATTTATGTCTATCCAGCAAAATCGTGACGTGTCTGTATTACAGATACGTACAGAGTATTAGTTTTAACCAGGGAATTTAATGGACAGTACTTGGCACAGGACGTGACAACAGGAAAGGCATAGCGGTGCTGGCTGCAACACAGGGCAGTAACGCAACGTGCACCAGCCCTTCCCGCCTGCTTCACATCTTCACTGCTGCTTCAAACCACGTAGCAGAATGAAATCAGCCTCGGTAAGCCTACGCCTGCTACCAGTCACACCTTCATTTTAGGGTGCAAAGTCAGAAACAGGTTTCTGTAATGGCTTCTAAAGGGCTCAGCATTCGCTAAGATCTGCTCCTAATCCTGTCAGTGGTAAAAGTGCCTCCGACTTCAGTAAGAGCAGCACCAGGTCAACCCTGAGCTCTTGGGAGAACTGCTTTCTGATGTACCAAGCAAACAGGAAGAAAGCAGGAGGCAGGCAGAATAATTCTGAATTTTACATAGACAAAGGGCTTGAGTTTTTCTTATGTATGTATGAGATGAGCTTAATGCCCTAAACAGGCACCATATTCATTATTTCCTTTTGCAGATAGAAACAAATAAAAGAAATTTTTAAAAAGATTTTGTATTAAAAAAGATCATGCAAAGAATCATACAAGGATGGAAACCTGGACATTTGCAGTTTTATGTTTAATACTTCTAGGATGAAATAAACTTGGCAGTTGTTAAAAATTCAGCCAAAATAATAAACCAATTTATTAGCCTATCCAAATCTGTCGACACAATTCTCAAAACCATTCTGATACCTTAAGTTCAGTTATCCAGTCTCACAGTATGCTTGTTAGTATTCACATCCTAAAATCTGAATCTTACATCAAAAGGTTGAGTACTCCAGAACATCTTAGACACAAAAGAGAGTGTTTTGTTTGGCTTTGGACTATTCATGCTATCATTTAGTCACTGGCCTTTCTGAGATTTTGCCTTTACAGCCAATCTCAATCTACAAAGTCCTACTACAACCAATCATCTAGTAAAGTTGACTGAAATTGCATGCAGACACCACTAGTGAGAAACAGTGAGTGGAGGAAAAACCTGATCAGTAAGAAATACTGAAACATTTCAGTGAGAATTGTTCTAGAAATTGACACTACAGACAAGCGGGAACACTACAGAAATTGAGGCTATTAATTTATGATGGTTTTGCCTTTCAGTGAGATGTTGCTTAGTTTACTATATAACACCATGCCCTAGGAAAAATCAAAATGAAAGAAACTGCCAAAGATACTGACTAAATATTGTCAAGCCACAAGAGAGAAATTTTTAAAAAGCTAACATAGGACAGAACTAGAAGGCAGACACAAACCAAAAGATCAGAATTCGCTAAAAGAATGCCAAAAAAGCAACCTGGATGAATCTGTGGAGATTAAAAATAAAATAAAAATCAGCCAGATGTAGAACTTTGAGAACAGATGTTGCATAAAAAAAGATAAGAATTCCAATATTTTTAATATGTATTTATACTTACTCTATATCGTGCCTTTAATATTGAACATTTTAAAGCACATTATAATAGCAAAAAGCCATTTATATGTACTTATTATGGTGCTTAAGAAATTCTTTGGATTGTTGGAATTATTTAGTCCTCAACCCTAACATATAGTTACAGTTTACTCAAGTATGTTCTATTGTGCTTTCTTCCTAAAGTAACTCATAATTGAGAAGGCAGGTAATAAACATTATGTAAAACTGCTAATATGACAGCTAAAGATTATTACTTATGGGCAAGAAAAGGTTTGTTTTGATAAATTTTTGAAAGGCAGTAGAAGCAGCAGCAATATGTGAGCCTTCCAATTCCAGTTGCTATAGCAACGGGTTGTATTTTTAGCTATCATAACAAATTCAACAATTGTAGAGAATACAATTGTCTCTCCCCTTTTTTCCAAATAGAAGTCCATATGTTGCTGCAGCACAGGAAATTCTAAATAGTGGTCTGCACATACAAAATATCTTGCATGCCATTTTGCCTGCTTCACCTTATGGCAGGAAAAAAAAATAATAAAAGAAGGGTAAAAAAAAAAAAAAAAAAAAAAAAGGAGGCCAGAATCATTTGGCCTTTTAATGGGATTAAAAATATTGTGACAAAGCCTTAGACGTCTATGGAATACACTCCATTCTGAATCAGTCAGCCATTTAATTTTTTTTTTTTTTTCTTTTTCTGTAGGCATTGGTACTCACAATTTTCCCAATTCTTTGTCCTTTTAGGTCACATATGCTTCATTCCCTATTGTTCCCTTCCTACTGTCCAGCTCACAGTTGTTTTCTAAGTCCTAATTTATTTTGCACAAAGAAGTCACTAGAAGAAGGCAATCCAAACCACAAACCAAAATTCCCCATTAATTTTCTTTTGGATTAGGTATAAGTAGACAAACTCTTCCTTGTATAGGGGAAACTCTTCATCATTTATGGAAAGCCTTATGAAAGACAAGTTGTCTTTTAGATCGATTTCAGCTTCCTTCTTATTTCTAGCCCTCCCTATGGACCAGATTATGGCTGAAATCCTGGTTCCTAACACCTGCGATGTAGGGCCAGGACAGTTGCTTATATCAATCTATTACTTTCATACATAAAATGTGTGTTACGTTACAGCTTTTTCTTAAGGGTACAATTTATTTGTTCTTAACTAAATGCACACAGCCCAGGAATCACAGCCATGACAGGGTAAGAGTAGCATTTAACTAGTCTTGCTGTTGGTAATAAAAACTCCAGAACTCTATCATAATCATGTAGAAGATACAATTTTTATCTTCCATAAACCCCAAATTAAAACCAAGGTAATCACTGTAAGTAGAGTATGATTATACACCACCGGAATCTCAACCACGGTTTAAAACAAAAGGTAAGATGTTTGCATCTTACCTGTTGCAGTAAGATGCAACATCTAATCAAAACAATATCCTCCGAAACACAGTTTGGTTGCCCAAGCTAAATTCCAAGAACACAAATGACAGAGCTGAAGGGTACCTAGTACATGCAGTGGGTGCCGTAAGAACACTCGTTGTAATAGAAATAACAAGAACTAACAGGCGTTACATGGATTTGCCATAATTTACTCCCTGTCTAGTTTCAACCAGAAAAACTGTCCATTCTGTTGCACAGAAGCACAGGCAGTTTTCTTTGGGTTTGAGCCAGGAAGCAGGAGTAGGAACTGCCTGTGATTTGCCTGTACTAATAGGAAAACTGTTAATGAAAGATTGGAATCAATGGCTAGCAGAAGTAGCAGTGAAATGTGACTGTCAGATGCATCTTACCTAACTTTATGTTGGCCCACAATCTTTCTATAGATGATGCCACAGAAAGCAAAGTGCATTTTAAGACTTATGTGTATTTACTGTGGCTACAGAAAATTACAAGGCAAAAGTGTGTTTTAGGAAAATATGGTTTCTTTTCAGTATCTGTTTTATTTTTAAAGATATAAAATGCTATTGAAGTACAAAACAATAAATAATTTACATCCAATTTTATAAACAGCCGCAGACATTCATCTTCTGAAATAATCTGAATAAATCATAGATTTTTATGTCCTGAATGAAAAAGAACAATTAAACACTCCAAGGGTGTCTATTCATAAAATTCCAGGACGAACCAAAGGCAACAAAGAGTGGCAATACTTTGGATGCCATCCATGTGCCCTCACAATGCCTAAATATTCTTTTTTTTTTAAAGCCTTCTAAGTAAGCAAAGCCCAGCTCAATTATGCAGATAATGCCTAACCCAGGCTGAGAGACTGCACATAGTCACATTGCCCTAAGAGGCAATGTGAAGAGGGATTTATAGTCTTTAGTATCTCACAGTATATTTTTACATGGGTACATGGGCTGCAACCCAGTGTGTAGCCAGCAACATCTCCTTTACAATATCTGGTCAGCAGGCAAAGATCTATACTCACCACCCAGAAGTAATAACCCGTTATGTCTAAATTGCCTTGGTCTTACAGTGGTGCCGAGCACAGCAATCTGATCTGTTACAGAAACATTGGAAAAACCCCACCAAAGTCAGTCTGACTGTCCACGTGTTCAAGATCAATCCCATAGTCAAGTATCTTGCTGCAGTAGGCCACCACACTCAGCATCTTTTAGCTTTAAGCAATAGCTACCCTTTGCCTTTCAAATGTACGGTAAATGTCGGTCTGCAATTACTTTTTGCTACCCTAAAGCTGTAGGTTCTGACTTTTTGCATGGATTAAATTGAACTATTTTTAAAAGTTATATTTGGCACAAGGAAGTATGGCAGAAAGAGGCTCTTGAGAAATATATTCAAAGATCAAGCCAGCCAAACTAATTTGTGGAATGAAATGAACAACATAATATAATAAGTATTTACTGAAGTTAAAATGAATTCTCTTTGGCTCTGGATGTACCTCATCTGTTTAATTTCTGAAAACAAAATGCTTGTCAAGTTTTACTTCTAGGAAACAATTTCTAAATGCTAAAGAACAACTTTTATTGCCTCCTGTGCTGAGCACTACTCTATCTCATTTACAACAGGTACTGCTTCTTTGATGAATTCTTACATCTGGAGCCAAATTCTTTATCCTAAATGTATCTATGTACATGAATAAGGGAGTTTTAGCAGAAGGATAGTTGCACATAGCAGTAAATTAGTGGGGGCAGACACCACACCATCGCACATGATTCAATAAGCCAAAAAATAATCTGACCTCAGACTTTACAATAAGATAGCTATACATGCAAATATACTTGAGTAACATGATTTTAAAATGTATGTATTCACAAATAAAATCATAAAATAGTCTAAATTTAACACTTGCGTGGTCAGAAAATGAGGAACAGTACAAAATTCCATGATCCTAGGTTTTGGGGGGGGTTGTTATTTGGTTGTTTGTTTGTTTGGTTTTGGTTTGTTGGGGTTTTTTTAAGATCTAAAGTCATGCTGCCTATTTAAAGCTACTTTTTGAAGTGATTGGGTAACTAGAGAGCAGGAGTACCATATGATTTAGGCAAGAAGTCAGAACTAACAAACATAATGAAGATGGCAAATAATGTTTCATTTTCACAGCAAGCTGTTTGGAGTCACATTTATGTGAAGAAATTCCTTTCCCAAAATATATGTTCAGTAGATTTGAATAATAAGTGCATCTGAGAAAGTAGTAATTCACATTTTTAAAGAAAAAATACTTCTCAAACCCAAGTGTATCAAACTTTCGATTTGTCAAAGGATCTACCCACATTATGGTGGGTTTTTTTAAAAATAGGGCAACAAATTCTACAGACCAGGGACCTTATTTTCCTTGGCTAGTATGCATCCAAACCACATCATTTAAAAATTTAACTAAAATGCCAGTAGCAAAGGTGCCTGCAGATTCGTAACAGAGGTGAAGTGGACAGATAACAGCTCACATAAATGCTACCTTGAAAAATACATTTTCAAATCCTGAAGAATTCAAGACTTGGATTCTAGCTTCACTTACCGCTTTTTCTTCATACTTACCGCTTTTTCTTCATGTTTTTCCTTTTCCTCATGTTTTGAAACTGTATTTATACAAGAAGTTTATAGCTTTAAGCTTGATAAATAGATACGAATCACAGAGAATCAAACATGAAGTACTGCAATGATATGTATGTGTTGTTATCTTGTATGAAGATACAATAAAATTGTATCTAATAAGCCTACCAATGAGTTGTGAGATCTGATGCTCCCAGTCAGAAGTATCACCATTGTTTCCAGATGGTGTTGATCTACTTAGAGGGTATTTGTGAGAACGGTAAGCAATTGCAGGCAAACGTAAAATGCATCTTTTCAAGGAAACTTAACATCATGGCACAAAAGTTTCTACTTTTATGTCTCATCTTTTCAGCTCAGTTGTTTTTTAAAATCTCTTCGACACGGATTAGAAAAAAGAGAAATAGCAGAAAGGAGTTTAAAGCCAAGACAACAATAATTTGCATTAAAAAGAAGACAAATCTATACATGTAAAGGCTTTAAAACAAGACTCTGTGGAATAAGAAAACCCCCAGTTTCCATAAACGACCTCCTTTGGGTTTTTTAAGCTAAGAGAATGAATATATGCAAATAAAAGTCCTATCTGTTCCAGGAAAAAAAAAAAAAAATCTGTGATCCACAGCTTAAGTGGCTTATTGCCAAACTCACATTTATCAGAGCAGCATGAATCAAAGCAGGTTGTTTTGTCTTGCTTTCACTGAATTTTGGTTAAGACTTTATTTTTCCCATAGTTGTCATGGAAACATGTACAGAGCAAATTAAAGCAGATAAAGCACTGCTGACAAAAAATAAGTTGTTCCTATTCATGCTGTGCTGATTAATGCTTTCTGAGATACTTAAAAATTGTGGTACTTGTATACCATTTCGTACTATTTTGAAAGTACATTTTATGACACTAAAGCTTTTAACGATCAATCGTCCAGCTACAGTCTACTGACATGTTTATTAGTATTCCCAGAATTCAACAAGCTATTTAACATTGTAGCATGTTTCCACATTTACAGTGACTTGAAGTGCACCTTCTAGAGAGGAGTCAAAGAATAAGAATAATAAAAAAAGAAACTCAAAGACAGTGAAAGAGAAAAATGACAGAGAGAAGGAAGGACAAAAAGAAACTGTGAAAGACTTGGAGAAAGAAAGAAGCACAAGCTCATTGATTCTATTTATAAATTTTAGCATCTTTGTACGTAAACCTTCTTCCTTTCCCTTACAACTTTTTCAGAAAAATTCAAGTAACCTACTCACTTTCCTATTACGAAAAGACCCCAGACACGCATTTCTTACAGCAAGCTCTTGCTCTTTGACCTGTGAAAATTTGAAGGGATATATATGTATGCAATTTTATGGCTGTCAAGAAAGGTGAAGGTCAGAATACCTGAAGTACTCCTGTTTAAATAGTTGCAGCACAAAAACCATGTTCGTCCTGCTGTACTAGATCTCTCCTGGGAGCTGCCACAAGATGGAGTATCCCACATTCATCCACAGCGTTAAACTGCCTCTTTCCCAAATGCCAAATCATGAAACAAGAGTTACCCTGTAAGCATATACAGTACTCTTAGCAAAGCCCTTGAGCATTTACTGTGTATCCATCTGCCTCTCCCAAGATAATCCCCTGACCTCCTATTCAGATCTCCACAAAGGACACCTCTTACCACTTCCCTGCTGTGTCCATAGGGGTCACTCAGCACACCAGCAGGCTGCGGAAGGGTGCTGCGGAAGGGTGCTGCTTGCAGAGCTGAGCAGGACAAAAGCTGGAGACTGAGCAATGGGTGGGCAGCAGAAGAGGGGTAAGCACCCTGTGAGGACTGCCACCCAGCCTGTGCCCCCTGCTTTGTCTCCTTGACCCCTGGAAGGCCACCTCTACTACACCAATCTCTGTGGGAGAATCCCAGCAAGCTTTAACTGACCCCACCTTTGGCAGTTCTAGGTGTATTTCAGTAGTATCCACTGGGGGATACCTAACACTTTTCATGTGCTATGATAAGCAGGAGGTTGTTAATTATGGATATGAAATCACATTTCCTCTGAGAAAGATCCCTGCTGATACCAGCCCTGAAGAAGCTCCGCTTTGTTTTCTCTTACTGACTCCTGTGGCCATTCCTGACTCCCATGCCAATACAGTTTCAGAGCCCCACTGCTGTCTTGTTTGTTCTGCAAATTTGAGAATTTATATTGAGTCTGACTTACTGCTAATGAGCTGCCATCCAGGATATCCTGGAAAACGTCACAACTTGGAGCAGGTACAGCCTGACCAAAGGCAAAGGCAGCACAAGGATGTCACGATGTGGGCTACATGGTGGGGGATAGCGAGGGACTCCGTTGTTTCCAGATATGAACTGTCCCAGCTGAATGACAAGATAACAGGGGAAAGACTTCTTCAGGTTCTCACTTAAAGCATATCAGGTGTGACATTCATGAGGTGGACATTATAATAGGAGATATGGCCTGAAGACCAATGCCCAAGGAAATCCAATGGGACAGCATAAGCAGATGGAAAAAAGGCAACCCTTGTTTGGGTCCCCTAAGATCGATACAGTCAGTAGGGCAATGCCCTCTTCGTTGCAGTCTCTTGTTCAATTCCAGCAAACAGGAGTTTGAAGCTGGGCTTCATGCTTGCTATTTTCAATGACTCGTTAGGCAGATGAACTATGTAACTTTCTATACCACTAACGTGACATTTCCCTGGTCAGCAGGCCCTGATCAGTAACACACTGTACCATGCTCTACTCCACAAGAGCACCTGAACACTTGAAATGAGATAAGAAAGCAACCTCACTTGAAAACATCAGATTCCATAACTAGATTGTCTATACACCAAATGCAATATTAATCAAACCCTAAGTATCAACATTCTCACTAAGGGGGGGTGGGGGTGGGGATATCATGTTCTTTTCAGGTTATTCTAAACTTTTCTCTTGACTCCAGTATAATTTTTACATGGATAAAACTAGATCCAATGTACTTAACCATTTTAAACTGCCCACCATATCAGTAGAAACAACCCTATTGTTACCAGTATAATAATCCTCTTCTAGTACTGAACATGCACATGTGAAGATGGATAGCAATTTATTAAAATTATAATCTATTAAATCATATGTAACATGATTTAAAACTCACTAAATCTATCAGCTTTGGATCAAACCCATGTTTTCTTACTATTTGTTTTAGAATGACACAGTTTCCGTAATTGGGACATGCAAGCCATGTCTGAAGTATAAGTAGTAATTTTCTATTCTTTTATAAAATAAAGAAAAAAAGCAATATCCTGCTGGTTAGCGAAGACTATAGATACAACGTTCTCTCCAGGTGGGTATTATCATGTAGAGAAAGAAGTAGATAATGATGGAATTTCTGAGAGTCATAATTACAAGCTGCTAATAGTTGGCATTTTAACTGTTGTATTTAATCAAGGAGACAGTTTGAACTCTGAGTTGTGTAAGTACATCAGTGGCATAGATACTTTCAATTATACATTCATCACACTTCTTTCCACAACAGATTGTGCTCACAACAAATACCATCCAAAGCATTTCAGAGTGCTAGGATGACACAGCTGGCAACACTTGCAACTTACCACTAGCGAGGTGTTGTCATCACTAATCTAAAGTTTGCCTTATGCTCTTAACACTGGTTTTAAGATACACATAGGATTTCTGAGGCATTTGCGTTTCTCAGAAGAATATAAACAATGTAAACACTGTTTTTAGCTGTTTGTTAACTCAGAAGTGGGGATGGGAATGTGGCCTTACTCTTTTCCTGACCTCAGTTTGAAGTACGGCAATGGCAGACACTAGACATAAATAGTCCTTAAAGGAACCAAAAACCTACCACTGCTACTGTCCTATGCCCTTGCTATCCTCTAAGTAAACATGCAGCGTGCTAGCAGAGCAGACATCTGCATTTCTGTTTTCAGGCAGAACTAATATGCCAGTAAATAAATAATATTATGTTCTAGCTCTCAGACTTGTTGGAGTACTAAAATTATGTTTAAATTTTATTATTCTTAATAATGCTTGTCTTATGTTCATGTCATGCAGTAATTACTTTTAGTATCATTTTTGCAGTGAATTCCGGGTGTAACTTGGATCCTATAAGCACAAATACATACTTCAGACAATGTTTCTGAATGTAATACAGGAAAACTGATTAGGTAAGTCCTCCTGACAAAAGCTGTCTCAAATACTAAGTGCATTCAGTTGCAGACTTGTTTATCATGAAAGCTCCTCTTCCGCAAATTCCTGAAAAAGCACCCCTCACTCCCAGACTCTTTTCCTAATTCCAAAATCTTGCTGCCTTAGAGAACTGGTTTTTCTTTAGCAGACCATAAGATCTGTAAGAACATTTCTAATGACTATGAATGCACTATGCTTTTTCTGTTCTTCAGAGCATAAAACCACCCAAATCAGGGAAACATGTGAACTTTAATTAAGAATTCAAAATTCTTAATTCAAAATACCAACACAAATTAAGTGACAAATTTAAGTTCCCTAATGCCATAAACTGCATGTGTTGCAAATCACTCCTTATTTAGCCACATTTCCTGAAAACTTTAAAAAAATCCTGCCAATAAATTCAGTTTTACTCATGTAAGCTTAAATGGAGTTAGTTCTGTAACACCCCTCTATGCAGAATGGTGAATATAAAAATTAAATACAAAAGGCACATCTGCTACAAAATTTTAACCAACTGACCATAAGAAAGCATTCATTGTAACTCCAACAGGGGAAAAGATCTAAATTTGTGCTAGAATACACGTACATTAAAATATGGGCCCATATATAAATTAGTCAATTCTAGTTTCAATTTAATTGGCAAATAGAAAAAGTATGACCATAGGTAATTTGGCATCCTGACATTCCTCTGCAAAGAAAAACCTTTCTCTTAAATATTTAAAGCTCAATATGAAATATTATTCGTGCGTATTAACTAAAAGTAAAGACAAGGCTGCTCTGGCCTGAGAGATGGTCAAGGACACTTTCAGAGTTCCTTTTACTTTCTTTTCAAAAAGTGATTTAAAGAATATAGCTAATTAATCACTTCAACTTATTATGAAGTTTCTACTCATATAGAAATTAAAATAAGTGTAACTGAAGAAGAAACAAAAAATGTAGTGTTGTAGGAATATAATTCTTAATATGATTTATAAAAATACTATGGATTAAAAACAATGCAGGTCATTTACTTCGGATTCATTAGCTCTGAAATAAGCTTTGCAAGCTTTACAACATGAGAATTCTCCAAAATACAGAATATTGGTTTATAAGTATTTCGTTCTTAAACCATTAAAAAAATAAAAATGCTATTGAAATTTTGGAGATAAATTCTTCCAATGAGCTTTAACACTATCTGGAATATGTCCATTTTCGAACCCTACAGACAGCTGCAATGATTACCATTTAGGACCTGAATCTAGCTCCAGTAGTTGCATAATTGGTATCACATGGCAAATGCTGACACCTCACCACCAGCTCTTAGAATAAATCTCAACTGACAATTTTTTTTTTTTTTAAATTGATATTCCTCTTAAGACTGAAGGAAGAAAAGCAAATACAAAGCATAAAAACTGTTTAAAGACAACTTCTGAAGATGCGTGATCTACTTAATATAAAATATTATACTGAATTTTGAAAAAGGCATTTTTCCTATATTCTACACAAGCCAGAGTACAAATTTGCTCTTGGCTTTTAAGATCTTTCAAATCACTTTTCAACCCACTCCGACAGATTTCTGAGCCAGATGGATGTGGATCAAGAATGTATAAACATATGGCAGAAATGGTAACCAATATCCTCCTAGATGTGTATAATGATTCATTTAAAATATTTATATCCCAGGATTATTAATAGTCTCTTTTGTAAGTTTCATATTTTTAAAAGATCAAGATTTAGAGTAGTGTAATTTACTTCAGTTTTCTCCAGTGAAGTACCGGCACAGCAGAGTGGAACTGATAACTGCCCAGAATGATTTCAATGCTTAGCTACAGTCTTTTGGGCAGTTCAACATAATGAAATCATCCTGCATCAGCACATGTTCTGTCATTCTCAAGTAATTAAGAGGTTTTATATCACCCACCCTGTATTACTGTCAACCAGTGACGTCAATTAACAACTAGAAATAAAAGGTTTTGGTTTGCTTTAATTTACATGTGTGCAAATGATGACGTATTTAATGTGAGTCAATATATACACTGGCCAGACTAAGCGTAAATGAAACCAGGAGACAGTGCCCTCATACTGCTCTTGGAATCCTTCAAATACAGTATTAGACAATGAGGTAAAGGTCTTTTATCAGGTCTTTCACTCAGCACTCATAAGACCTTCTTTAGTGAGTTTCTCTCTGTACTCACTAGTATACATATTTGGTTCTACAAAATCATACTTCTGAAAAAAACCAAGGAATAAACAGGGTAAGAGAGAAATTGCTATTGGTGTGTTTCATAAGCCAAATTCACACCCTCCATCTCCATAAAAATACTGTTCATGGCTTCTTTGTGATGACTCATAAAGCTGTAAGTGCCAGATTTTTAAAAGGCATTTAGTACCTACGGATACTACTGTAATTAAGGACAAGGTGCCACAAAAACATTCTGCTCAAATGCACTAGTAGATGATAGGCTTGCCTTCTCAAATCTTATGTTACTTATGGCCAGATGATCCAAATTAGCTCTTTGGGATGCAGCCACGCTGGTCCTCAATCCTTAATATTTGTCTTTCAACATCCTCTGACATTGCAATGACTTATAAACAATAGTTTTGAAGCAAAGAACTACATTTATTTCTCAGAAATCCTGATTTTAGAAAAATGAATCAATATGACAAAACATATTGATGTTTCCTTCTGTCATCTAAGCCTCACTCCACTATTCACAGCTCAAAAAAACAACTCAACTGATCGCTATCTAAATCATCTTCATTACTAAAAGGGAAAAGTCTGTTCACCCTCCTTCTGTAAGTTCTTTCTCCAATGTCCTCCTCTACCTGTTCCTCCAAGCCTCAGGGAGGTTTGTTTTTTTTTTTTTTTTGCTAACAGCCTATTTTTTAAATTTAGTACTTACAGCCAGTCTTGGGAAGATGAACCATTTTAACTTGAATGGGACCAGAATGCTCAAAATAAAAACTGTATTTTCATTTTGTCATTTAATTTCCTCTTGGTTTGTCCCTTACTGGGCTCCTACTGGTGAATGTCTAGCTGCCATTGGTTAGTACCAAGCAGATAAACTGAGGATATATGACAAAAATTCAAAATAGCATAACTAAGCTGGAGTTTCAGAAGTACTTAGGCATCTAAATACCCATGTTTTCGTCTTTAATGGCTTTACTGCTGTGACTATTCATGCCCTAAGTGTTGGAGAGCTACAAATGCTGATGAATCCCCACTTTACTCTCTGCTGCTGGATAGAGTATTTTCAGATGGATATGTGATTAGCATATCCAAGCCATCTTTAGCCTGAAGAGTTCAATACCAGCAGCTATGAAACAGAGGGTAAGCATTTTAGACAGTTGCCTGCATACGCATCCAGGGAGATGAATGAGCTTTTGAAGAATAGGTGAAAATCCATGCTGCTGTAGTTTCACTAGAATTGATAGAGCAATCACATCTTCTAGATATGGCACTGATAAACTCAATACATCAATATCTACAATTGGACCTAGAAGGTCCCAAATGATACTTCAGAGAAACTGATAAGACAAAAAAAAAAAAAAAAAGATCTGAAACACTCTTATTCATCCCATTTCCTATCCATAGAAAATTCCACTTCTCTCTGAAGTGTAATGTAGTGCATTTATGTACCCACTTCACCACCGGTATTCAAAATAGTGTAATTAGTCTGTTGTACTGCTCTATGTTCACAGCACTGTCTCTCAGAAGTAAAATGAGCAGTGAAGATCTGGAGAGCTAAATCTTTACCCGGCTGAACCACAGTACTACAGAGTTGGGCAGGTTTCCTCACACTACTTTACCCTTGTAAACAGCAACATTTACATATTATGTTATTTCTACAGTTTTGCCATAACTATAAACTTGATCCTTCGATGTTTCTTGACTCCTACTAATTTTTTTAGAAAGGGGCAATTCAGGCTGTGACTTTTGCAAGCTTTTTCACATAACTGGCTACTTTGAAAAAGCAGTTCACTCAGGGATGACATTTAGAGGAATGGAACATAACTAAGCCAAATATGGTTATAGTGTGTGATGTTAAATTTTACTCTTCTGGCTCTAGGTATTAGTAATGTTTATGGGAAACCATCTTAAGCTGTTGTACCCAACTAGCCATAAAAATGATGTTGAAACATGAGTATGTTGTGGTTTGTTCCTTATTTCCTACTAAGCGACTATGAACAGGATTAACATTCTAAAGTTTCTATTGCAATCTACAAAGTCTTTATGTAAGGGTAAACATCTGAAGTTTCTTTCTATTATTAGGATAGAAACAGCAAGTTTCTGAGTGTACAGAATTACATTTCACTCAAAGTTAATTACATGTTACTCAGAATTTTTCTAATTAATTTGATGAGTTTACAATGCACAATATCATATACGTGCTACAGATCTTTTTGAAGTCGTAAGTTAAATCTTAAGAGTTTAGACACTTATACTAATAGTTCACATGACAAGGAAGCAGGATAGTTGATTCACACAATTATTACTATATTAAGCAGGATTTGTATGCATAGGGAAGTGTTATATAACCCCATGGAAAAGATTTAATGTGTTGAAAGCTCTGTGTAAAGAAGTCTAGACATTTTCAGACAGCATTTAGCAAAAGTTGGTCATTATTTGATCATTCAACCTGCAGAAAAGATATGTGAATTCATATAATTTTTCCATGCCATGAAACCTGTCATTACTTGTTGAGCTTTAGTTCTGATCATGTGTAATGTTGTATGCTCTCTAGGCAAAAAGATAGGTTTTTCACAGCTTAAGACTACCAGTCTTTGCTTTTTTTACATGCATGGCAAAAATGAATAAAAAAGTTTTAGAGCAACGAATCTGCCAAATAGTATAGGATAGCATAGCTAAAGTGTCTTCTTGTACATCTTTTCCTGAGATGGCTGTGTTAAATGTTGATTCTAACTCATGCTGGGAAATAGAAAACTGCAAGTAAGCAGGACTGAAGACATAAATGTACCTTAGTTTTTTTGATAAAAGTTTGGGGTTTTTTTTCTTTGTACTGACTGTAAGCTCAGGGTGGTCTTAAAACCGGTAAAAGTCTCTCAGTTAGACAGAATATTAGCCTGTGACCCTTTTCAATCTGCCATTTATGCAACAAGTCCTTCAAGGTCAGCAGCCTAGACCTTAAGCCCTATATAACTATTTCTGCAACACAGAGAAAAGTTATAGAAAAATCTTTCCTAACTTCTGTAAGAGGAGACACTGAATTTTCAATGATTGTGTATAGTTTTTTGTATCTAATAAATATCTAGAACTACATAATTTTACACTCCATGTCCAATTGTGCTAGTGGCATCTAAAAACAAAACAAACTTTTATATGTTTTTTCCTGAAGCTATATTTAAAAAGTGTTAAACTAGATTTAGTATTTATAGGACACACCAGATCTGCTGTCAATTAGAAAAATTTGACTAGAAGAAACCCCATAAATGACTAAGTCCAACCTACCACATTCAGAAGCAGTGTCACTTAGCACAGGAGAAATCCGGGCCCTCTCATGACACAGGCCATGAAAGCAACATTTGCTGACTTCACACATCTACAGGCATAACACTGATAGTACTGTACTCAGGATTAAAAACATGAATACATTTTCCCACTCATCAACTAGCCTACTAATGCAACAGTAATGTAGGCAGACCCCAATAACATGCCAGAACTCACCATACTTCTGTCCATGGTGTAGACCCAAAACCAAGTGCAGGAGCAGAATTCTGAACAGGCCTAATAAGCAGGCTCCCTTTTATATGAAGAGAGCATCTGGTAGTAGCCAGCTTTTCATGACATAAGAATAGCAGTATTTTTGCTAATTATTTTCCTATTTGCTTAATTATCTTTCAGTAGAAACAAAATGCAAACACACAAAGTATTAGTTCCAGATAAACAATAGAGACATTATTATGTATGGATATTTTCTGCTTAATTTTCAGGGCACTTATATTTCCATCAGCTATCAGGTTATAGTGATTATCTGCCTGTCTGTAATTTCATACCTAGTATACTGCTGTTATCAACAAAAATATGGTGCAACTACAAAAATGCAAAATGACATACATTATTCAATAGAAGGCTTCCATGTAACCTATATGAGCTTTTTGCTATTTTTGCTCATGCCAGCAGTATTACCAGTGGTCTCCAGCACGCAGCACAGATGTTCCTCTTATATTGTGCATGGTTATTTTTCAAATAAGTTCTCCAAGCAGATGTTCAAATATTCTGTAATGTTCCCACAGAGACTGCAGGTTGAATTGCTGCCCTCCATTTGATCTCACTAAGGGAAAACTCTGCTTCACAGATAACAGTTGACAGATAAAGACATTTGGACCACGTCTTCTCTTCCCTCAATCAATACTTAATTTAAAAAAAAAAAAAAATTCACTGGTTATGAAAATACAGAAAACAGCAACAAATCAACAGTTAGATAGGCCGATGTTAGAAAAAGTTCCTGAAAATGTGATAAATCTGTAGTGTGGGGAAGAACTGAACATTATTTCTTTAATGAAATGATTTCCTGAGGGAAAATAACGATTTGTCACAATCAACAGCAGACCAGTGCTAGGCAGTAGTCAAAAAAAAGCAACACAAATGCTAGGAATTACCAGGAAAGAAACAGAAAAAATGCATTACACCACAGTAAGAAAATATGCTTCTTGTACCCCTTGAATACTTTGAAAACTCTTCTCTCCTATTCCCAAAAAGGATACAAAAGAACTGCAAAAAGTCAAGCAAAGTTAGGTAACACTTTCCATATGAATGACTAAGTAGCCTAGTATTGTTCAACTTGAAAAACGAAGAGTTAGAAGCCTACGAAATCATAAATTGCACAGAGATGGTACAGAGTTGACTAGACTGTTCACTGCCTCTGTCTACACAAGTACAGGTAATGATCAACTTAAATGAAGAGATACAGACTTGAAACAAACAAAAATTGTGATTCAATGTATGGCGCTACACTGATTTGTGTAACTCCTAGTCAGAAGACAATGTGGATGCAGAAAGTGTTGTGGGTTCAGAGGAAGACTGTGGAAGGTGAACTATTAAACATTACTAAATAGAGAACCATATGAATATTCAATACATAAATAACTCAATGATACAAAGCTCAGGAAATCCTGTGAGCCAAGATATAGTCAGAGAGCAGGAGAGTACCTTGAGGAAAAATCATATCCCCTTACGCTGTTTTTATTCCTCTTCAGGCATCAGTATATGTACACTTTAGAGTCAGGATGTCATGCTACATAGACTTCTGGTCTAAACCAGTACAGACAAACGACAAGGATCAGGTTTGAAAAAACTTATATTGGAAAAGGTTCTCCCTACAAGGTGGAATTAAAAAACTAAACTAGATAGACAGAAAAAGATCTAACAAAGTAGAAAAGCATATACCCTAGTGTCCAGTAGAGTCAAGCCTAATCTCTGCTAGTCTGCCATCTGTAAGGTGAGCAGCAAGTTGAAAATCAGCTATTCTGTATATTTACACCTTCATTTCATGACGGAGAGTGACTCTAGAGCTCAGTAGTTCCCTGTGACAGCTTTAACTAGGTAGACAGTCAAGTCTGCCTTTTGTTGACCAGAATGCATAAACACGAACTATTACAACCAGGGATACAGCAAGGCACCTGCCAGCAGTTTGATGGTTAGAACATTCACACAGCAACCAGAACAATACTCAGACACTTAGACGCTGACTTCACCTGCATTCTGGTGGGGTGTGAATAATGCAGGAGCCAGGCAGACAAGCTAGTATGATGCTGCATCTGAAATGCTATGCTGCACTAAGAGACACAAATATTAGTAGAAGCACAGCACTGCCTGGCTGCTGGATTTATGCTGGTTTGCATTCAAGCAGTCAGGAGACGGGAAAATCTGGTATGGAGGTACACTGAATTTTTCACATTCCAGATGTGTTTCCAGACTACGAGGCTGTTTACAGACCTACTTATCTACTAGTGTGAAAAATTTTGACAGATCTTGAGCTATCTCAGTACAGATCTGGGCTTTCTTTTGAAGCTTTTGGGCTGGTTCCCATTTAAAAGTTTTGCCATATTGACAAGTGTTAGTGTGCTACACCTAGACCTACTTTTATGGACTGTAATAGTGACAAAGAGGAGCTCGCCTCTGTTTCTGAGATGTAAAAATATACAAAACTCAACAGCAGACAAAAGAAATAAATCTGCAAACGTGCACATGGCTATCCTCTATGTAACATTTTTCCTTTCTCGATTGCAGACATATGACGCTCATCTTATACACACAAACAGATTTGCTACCATTGACAGCTATGAAAGGCATTCTTTCAAAAAGCCAAATTGATACACACGTATTTACCATTTTTAAATTTACTTAAATGACATAGTTGTCACAAAAATATTTTGTTACAGAATTTTAACAGATAACTGTATATGCTAACTTAACAAATAGGTTCTCACATTTGCTAGCACTTTAGGATTGTGTTATATATTACAGCTCATTTTGGAAGATCTTTGTTCTAGGTTCTTTTGAGGCCTGTGTTACTGTCAAGAGCCAAAAGCTTTGACAGCTGTTGCCAGCTCTGTCTGGTTTGTTTAAAACAATAAGGGAGTTGCCTGGCAACATCACATCATGCATTTGGTACCCTACAGTATCTCACATTCCTAACTACTCTGCACATCCTCACAACTTAAAGGGACACTGTCAAGTTAATAACCTTACATGAAAAGTGGGCTTACTTCTCTGTCCTCCATAATCAGATATATGAGGTGAGAGAAGGAAAATTGACCTTATTATTAAAAAAGGACTTGAACTTTGTTTGCAGTAATGTTCAATTTTTATCCCAAATCAGCAATATTATCACCTGTGGCCAAACTTCAGTTTGGCCTAAAAACAATTTAGTAAAAAGCAAATTTTCTTAAAGAATATTACCTTACTAACATAGATCTTACAAAATTAAAATATTTTTTCTCTGTGTACATACAATTCCTATCACATACAAGATATCCATCTCCAAACTCTTTATAAAATACATATTTACTGTCAAAAATTCATTGGCTATTATTGCTGTTAGGGGGCATTTGTAAGCAAGGCTGTAAGAAAGACTTGCAGGGCCTTCAGACTTCATCTGAAGTCACAGAGAGTTTAGGGACCTTTGCTTACATCATCAGCAGCCCTAGTTTGTCTCAACCTGATCTAATATACCCTATATATGAAACATTTCTGCAACAACCAGTGGGAAATAAAGATTTCTGATACTTCAGTACTGCTTTAACTTTGAGAACAGTATGACAAGTAAAACATTAGCAATCTTCCCTATTTGAAAAGTTCTGAAAAACCTGGATTTAGATATACTGGGGGGGGCAGGGGGGAGTTTGTTTTTTTTTTTTATGAAATTTTAAAATTAGAAATTAGGTTTGTAAACATTTTTGGCATTAATCAAGTAACTGTAACTCTAGAGCATGGTACTTTGAAATATCTTATTGAAAATTCCACAGTAGAACAATATGGCCATCTTTACTGTGCAGCTGGTCTCTAGATTGACCTTCTTTATGCTAGTCATTGCATACAGTGGCACTCCTCTGGTTCCAATTGTTCACCATTCTTGCCCCTTCTTCCTCCTTCATTCCCCTTCTTTTCTCCTTTTATAAATTTATCCATTTTTCCCCTTTACCTTATATTCTCTTGTACTTCCATTAATAAAAACTGGCAGGCATGTGTGCATTATCAGTTAACTAAAAGCTCAACACCTGCCTAATTGATTTTATTGAAAAGCCTTATTACTGAAAGCCTACTGGTTACAACTGAAGCAAAGCTGAGGCTAGTACGGGTTTTGAAATCTCTCTCTCAAAATAAGCATTACATCCTTTCCTGAAGACTGTTCACAACTATTCAGCATCTCATTAAGTTACAACGCATCATTGTAATCCAGATTCCTTTAATTTAGAGTAAGTTACCCAACATATTTATGGGTTTTCTTCAAAACAGGAACTCCACTGAAACTAGTGACTTCCCACAATCAGTTTTAATTTCAATTAGTTGGAAATGTGTCTTAAAAAGTCCCCTGTTATTGCAAGGAAATTCCTGAACAGTTCTAAGAGAAGGCCTTTGAGGAGAATCCAGAACAGAAACATGAGAGGGGGAAGGTATTCAGAAAAACAAAAAAGAATAAAGAGTAAGAAAGTAATTAGAAAAGGTGAGGAAGACAGCTCTACTTAATAGAGAGGTGAAATGAGATACTGTAGAGGAAAGAAAAAAAAAACCAAAACACCTACAATGAGAAAAAAAATGGGAAGACTTAAATAATCAGTATCACCTCTAGATTTTTTTATAGCACATGTCTATACTTTCTGGGGGTTGTTTTGTTTTGTTAGGGTTTTTTTAAGTGCTGCAAAAGCAAAAGAGAGGGCAAAAATATACAAGATAACCTTCAAAGATAATAAACATACAGTCAGGTATGCTGAAGTATTTTCTTCCCTTTTTGCCATCCACTATTACGTGGTAAGAGCTCTTAGTGCATTAATAGTAAAGTTTCTTTCGTGCCCAACAGAGAATTCACATAGACATACAAGCAAGGCACAATAATATAAATGTATATGCAGATTGTCGCAGCCTTCAGGCATCTGGGCAGTTGCCAGTACAATATTCAATCTGTTACTGTTCAAAACTTACAGAGACCCCTTAAAAGAGAACAGAACAATTGTAAAGTATAGACAGAAACACACACACAGTTACACATCTGTGAAGTTAGGGGTCATCGCCCTGGTATTTCAATGTGTAATGCCATTTGGGGAAATACTGGGTTCCAGAGGTTCATTGTCTTTGGCTATGATTTGGGACAACTGAATCAAAGGGTATAGCTATACAAGCACATTGTTAAGCAGCTATCTAAGGTATGGATTTAAAACATATTATCTGTCTCTTGGTATGCATAAGAAATATCTTACTTTCACTATGAGGTACATTGTGCCACTTTCTTGGCTTTTTCATAAATTATAACCTTTTTTTCTATATTTAGTATCACTCAGCTAATAACTTTTCTTATGGTATTTCAAGTACCTCGGACCACAACTTTTGTATTAATTTTTCTGTACCTTGCATGCAACTTTAGGTACTGATTTTGCAATGTTACAATAATAGCCAAAATGCAGAGATAGTAAAAGAAAGCAACAGACTTGCTATCACTCCAGCATATCAAAGTCCCTTTCACTTGTTTGAATAATTCAATACCAGTACCTTGGCTGAAAATTGGGATTTTTTGTTTGTTTGCTTGTCTCTTTTTTAATAATCATTGACATGAGAACTTAAAATGGCATTTCTTAGAACCACTGGCAAATAATAAGCCAAGACCACTGAGAAAGAAGACCAAGAAAGTGTACTGAAGAACTGCTTGGCTTTCTTAAAGGCTCTTCCCACACCTGAGCTCTGGAAAGCAAGAACTGATACTACTAAGAAGGAGTAGTCATAGTTCCATGGAATACCTCCCAGAAAAGCAGCTATGTTCCTCGCCCTTGCCACAAAATGAGCAAGCCCAGATCTTCCCTCAGATTTACATTTTAGATCTGTCTCTCTCCTCTTCACCTCCACTTTTTGTCAGTACCAGCCAGGGCCTGATCTCTTGTCCTTAGGGCAACAATGCTCAACTTTGTAAGTAGGCTGCTGAAGACCATATAATTACAAGGTCAATTCCTCTACAGATAACATCACTATGAGGAAAACAGCAAGGTTCAAACTGTCATCACATGGCATATATGAAGAATAAATTCTGTAGAAAGAAAGCTTATTCTGGATTAAAATAGGATTCTGTTCAGTCTCTGACGATCCACCTCTTTTATTTCCCC
>JAVJGG010000054.1:7747460-7759800 GCA_035590195.1 Aviceda cuculoides
GTTATTAGTTTCTTCTTTTCTGTTCTATTAAACTGTTCTTATCTCAACCCACGAGTTTTACTTCTTTTTCCTGACTTCCTCCCCCATCCCACTGGGTGGCGGGGAGTGAGTGAGCGGCTGCGTGGTGCTTAGTTGCTGGCTGGGGTTAAACCACGACACACATATAAAATAATGGGATCTAAGATGAACATTGCCCCTAAAGGAATTAAATATTAAGGTTATAATTGATTGTCCTCTGAAAATTTCAGCTTACTGTTCAATAGCAATCAAAAAAGCAAACTGGAGATATGAATTATGGTTATGAATAGAGAAATAAAATGTGACTACCATCATACAATTCATGGTTTGTCCCAGCTTAAATACAATGCACAAGTCAAGGCTATGTATCTTGAAGAAATGATACAGAATCGGAAAAGGGATATAACATATGGAGCTGCTTTAATGACTAAGGAGGTTTAGGTCAAAACCCACATAACTAAGGCCTACAAAATCATGAGTAACATGCAGACAGTGGATTGGATCCAATTTTTCACTACCTCTCCAAATACAAGACTAAAATGCATCAAACAAAACCAGCCGGTGCAAGATTCAGAGCTGACAAAAAAAGGTAGTTCATCACACACAGCGCTCAGGTAAATTGAAATCTCCCTAATTAAGAACAATTTCCTGTATTATAAATTATAGGTGTGAAGGAGCTACTAACTTTAGATTATTTCCTTTAGTACTGGTCCATGTGCCATGCACTTCTCTGTCACATGATGGACCTTTTATCCCTGTCTCCGTTTTGCTCCCCATTTAGATGGCAGCCTCCCTCTACAACGCTAGCAAATGTCAGGATCAAGCTTTTAGTCTGGGCTTACAGAGGCTTGCTGTAGACTAGTCCTCTGGATACCGGCCACAAGCACTTCTCTGTATATCAACTGTATCATATTCTCAGAAAATATTTCCATGGCACCTTGCCTATGAACAGTTTGGCCCATTGATTTTTGCTTACAGGAACATCCATATTCCAATGAACATGCATATAATGAAAATCACATTCTATCTGCTTTCTCATCAAAACAAAAACAAAACAAAAAAGGGGGAGGAGGAAACAAGCACGTGGCTTGTTGACCACCCCTTGCTGCCATCCATGCATTGAGAGGATGTCCTCAGCCAGCTCTGCAGAATGAAGGAAAGGTATTGCTGCTGAAACATTGAGATCGGTTTGCTAAGTACTGTATACTCTGAAAATCAAACCTCACTTCTCAGCTCTGTAGAGTGAGAGATATTCTGACTGATATATATTATGGGAAGATTGGTTCATTAGGAAAAATGTTTCCAGTGACAAAAATGAGAACATAGGTAATTTTGTACTATGTTATTGTGCAGCTCTGTTTTTACAATTTTATTTCAAAGTTGTTAGACAAGGAAAACAAGAGAAGCACTCAGATTAATTTTGCTTAGGGAGATGGGAAGAAGAAAATCCATTTCCTAATATCAGCCCAAGGAACTGAACGTTGTAGAAGCCTGTGGGGACAAAACGCTCTCATCTCTTCCCTCTAATGGAAGGAACAGTAGCGCAGCTTCTTCCATAAAATGTAAAGACATTAAAACCCTTTACTGGGACATGATCAGGACATCCCTGCAGAAGCAGAAATTTAGCCTGCCCTTGAACATCTCCCTAGCCAAAGTTCAGCACATTTCAAACAGAAAGAGCACACAGAGCCAGCCTACATTCAGTGGTAGTTCATAGCCCTGAATAGCTTCTGCAAATGCCATTTCTACACAATGGAACCTGAGTGAGGAGGAAAAAAGTGAGTTTGTTTCACTGTCTGTCCATTAAAGCATATCATCAATATAAGCAGTTAAGGATTGTTTCTTATCCAGTGGGTTTCTTCCCTTTGTTTGCTTCTATGATAGGTTCTAAACATTTTTAGGGGTTTTTTGGCTAAGTAACCAAGGGCTGCAAGAATTTTCATGCGACAAACCATAAATTCCACAATGCACATTCACTCTTGACATGTCTCGCTGTAAGAGCCAATAAACTGAGAAATGAGGGTAAAAAATGACACTGTGCTGTTTGATCTCTCCACTACACTTATTCCAGCAGGGGCCTTTTCAAATCCACACCTACAGTTTCACTTCACAGATCTGAGTGGTCAGAGTAGGAAGAGCAAAATCCTCTCTCAGAGGACTAAACCAAACACAGATACATGTCTTTATAGTCTTACATGATGAAGCACACCAGAGGTATATAATGCTTCTTTCACATTCAGGCAATCTGAAAGTTCTCTGTAACTGATGCTGTGTTGCTCCTTTTAAACACAGTTGCGAAAGAACGTGGTTCCACCACGCATTTGCTGTGAGCGTCAGTGTTGTGAATTCGCTCAAATACTAGCCTCCTAAAATTAAAGTGCAAGCAAACTGCTAAGGATTTGGGTCCTTTGGTTTTTAGATAATATATCTAGACTGCAGCAAGGTTTCTACATTTTTTTTTTTTTTCCCCTGTATCATTTCAAGTAATTATCCAAAATCAGAGACTGCACCATCTGGAAGGCAGTTTGTCTAATTGGTGCTCTCTCGCCTGTGGCATTCATGTATCATGTGTTTCGTGGTAAGTGTTCACAACTGGATTTTATGTGCATAGTACCTAGGAGGACTGTTTTACACTTGTATCTTTTAAGTTTGTAAGGTCTATTGGAATGAAGGCCAGACCGATGAATTATAAATTTCTTATGCAACACAGTTTAGTCTTAATGTCCAAATTCTGTAAAGAAATGCATGTCCGAAAGTTTCCCACAATGCCGTATTTATACTTCTACCTACATCAACCAGATCCAAATAGATACTTAGATTTATATCTAGTATGTATATATTCATAAAACAGATAAACCTTTATCTATGAGATGTAGTTATTGGTATTATTAGTTTACACAAATACTTTAAGCCTCAGTATCTAGGGTACTGAAATAAACTCATCGCAAGCAAGCTGGTACCACCTGAAGACAGTGCAGTTCTGGATTTTGAGGAAACAGGACACACTTCCTCCTATGCTTCAGTCTTATGCTTGACAAAAATTTGCAGGAAAAAAAAAAAAAAAGAAAAGAAAATTAAAGCGATCCTTCGCAGAGAGTTCGGACAACCCGCCTTGGCTTTAATGTATAAACTTGGTCATTTATCTTCCTTGACTTTTTGTTACCAAAACAATTATTAAGTAACACATTACTAGAAGTATAATTCTGGTTTTTACAGTCAGTTGGAAAACTTGGGAGGTATGTGTTTACTGGTGTTTTCCAGTTCAATATTTTATGGAGACAGCTTGATTCCGATGAGGTTTCTTAGGAAAAAAAAGTCAGCAGAATCCTGCCTTGCTTTTTTAAACTTGCTTGCTTGCTGGGTTCCTCAGCAGCTGCGTTCCTACAGCCTGTAGCTCTATGCCAAAGGCTGTCACAGGATTGACCAGTATCCAATGCTGCACAGGCAGCCTGCTAGACCACACTGGGCTTTCAGTCCCTCTTATGTTCCAACATATTTAGCTTTCAGTACCCACACATGCCTCAATGAACACTCAGGCTTAAGGCACAATTGTGACTCTGAACATTTTCACACAAGTAGGTGAAAGGAAATGTGATCTAGTCACATGGCAGCCCAGCAGGCAGAAAAGCATATTCTATAATGACAAAAACGGAGAATGTAAAAAACATTGACTGCTGTCCTACCTTCTGCCAAATTATAATTTGGTCATAATTTCTTCCAGGCATAGTGAATCACTGTATGGATTCCTCCTGGAGCAAAGGAGAGCCTTGTACCATACTGCTGCTCCCTGAGATGGTCAGAACTCAAATAAGCTCCAGAGACACCTGAGCTGTGCCCTAGCCTTTAAGTCTTGGGAAAACAAACAAACAAACAAAACCTACACTGAAAAGAAAAATGCACATTACTTCAAATGGCTGGCAAACCACATTCAAACTTCACTTTCATATAACTCAGCTTCCCCTGTTACAGTTATCTTTTCTTTACTGCTATGTTCTCTATTGGTTTCTCCTTTAGATCTGTGATACTGCCTTCCCACATTTTCTTGCTTTCTTCTATGTCTTCCCTTGTCCACAGATCATTTCTCCAAGAACATCACAGTTACTTCATAGCTGCTGCTTTGCTGTTCTTTTGCCCCAGTTATCCCATCTGGCAAACCTCCTGTCTTCAGCCCTCTTTAGTTCCAGCTCTCCAGCTGAGAGTTGCTTTTCCTAGATACTCAGCTAGAAAGTTAAAGACCTCTCCAACACATGATCCACAAATGTACTTTGGTACTGTGCTGCTAAATTCTGAAAGGCACACCCAGGATCCACTAGGCAGCCTTTGCATACTCACACAAGGTTGGGGCACTGGCACAGAAAAGCTCCTGTATATGAAAATTTTGGATGCCTAAGCACATTAAAACACCTTAACACATTCCATTTAGGTCCCTGAAAATCATCACATTCATAAGGTGTTCTCTCTGTTTTCCTTTTTCTTAGACACCCAATCCCAACTGTTCAGAACATAAAAAGTGTCCCTTACAATCTCTGGGGAACTGCTACCAATGGTTTGCCAATAATTCTCCCTCTTTCCTGCAAACATGCATGAGTACGTAAAATACAAAGAATAACACTTGAGTAACAATGGATTTTTCATTACTAGTACTATAATTATATCTTCTCCATTCCAAATATTTATCTATTGTTCTCACTCGAAGTCTCTTTAAGAAAATAGTTTATGTGCTGATTTCTCTACCAAGTATGTCATACAATTTTGGGTACTGAAGTAATAAAATAAATAAGCTTATTTACTGTATACTACAGAGCTTGGACTTCAGACTACTTGTAAACATTTCTTCAATTCATCTACTCATAATGCAGCAAGGGTTAAATTAAAAATCAATTGTATCCCCCGATTTTTCAGCTTTTCTGCTCTATTTCCATAAGTGCTGGATGTTCCCATAAAATGCATCGGTCCTCTAAGTATTGTAGTCTATAACTTGACAATAACAAAACCAAAGTACTTCACAGGTCTTTCTCATGACATCTTTACTCAAAATTCCCATCTTTTCATATAATTTTTTATAAACTTTAAGTATCTACAAAGGACCTAATAAAACCCTTTCAACTTAAAAGTGCAAAGGTCAACGCAGTTTCAAAAAGCCATGGTGTTTAATCCTTTCAGTGTGATGAGTGTGGAGTTTGACCAGAAACTGGAACTTAAGCACTAAGGCTTTTTTGTACCCTGTAAGAATTCTCCCCACCCTTCCCCTTCTGTAATTTTCCCAACCATCATGGTTTAATGACTTTTTCAATGTCTTTTTCCACTTAGGGAGACTGAGACAAACAGGCACCTG
Organism: Aviceda cuculoides; assembly: GCA_035590195.1. Lineage (NCBI taxonomy): Eukaryota > Metazoa > Chordata > Aves > Accipitriformes > Accipitridae > Aviceda > Aviceda cuculoides. The sequence continues at coordinate 7,752,814 of JAVJGG010000054.1, forward strand.
GACCTGCAATGCAATTTGATGAATTCAGGTAACCCTGGTCTTCAGACACAACTATGACCAGTTGACAAGAGTACAATTCTTTTCCCCCTGCACAGCTTATTAGTGTATTTCCTAGCACTGATGGCATGGAAACTCAGCTTTTTCAACTCCAGAAAAGAGAATTCCCTATTCTGGTACAAGTGGATCAGTATTAGCAACATGGATCCCATAAAACCTAGGAAATTCGCTTTGTCTCCAGCATAACATGCATTATTCATATCAACACCATCTAGTTCATTATTATTTTACGAAACTCTTGGAACACTGCAGCCCCAAACTCTACAGATAAGAAATATCCTACTGTGAATATGTTGAAATGTATCCACTGCTCAAAAAAAGTCTCTACCATGATAAAAATAGCACAGCTATATCTGTAAGGTCTATTTTACTGTTTCTGCAGTCTTAAAGGGCCATTCACTGCATTTTTCCTTCTTCTGCAGTAACCTGCATAACTCAGACTACTAATCCCGTGCACTGCAAAGGAACCCAGTCAACTGACTGTCTAGGCATACACAACTAAAGTAGGAGAGGGAGGAATACGACTTTGACTCATGCCTTCAGCTCAGAATGTATTCTATTGGAAACAGTTAGGAAAACATCGCAGGCAATACGTGTATTCACATAATATTACATTTATACCAAATAACAAATACAAGCATAAACTATAATAAACTTGAGAATTTTCAGCATCCTGAAGCTACAAGCAAGGGAATATCAGTGTACAGGAGACTATTTGAAAACTTATTTGAAGTACATTAAAAAAAATAGTCGACAGCCCATGCCAACTTTAGTATACTACAAAAGGACAATGTGCTGAAAATTATTTACCGTACTTATTGTTAAAACAACAAAAATAGGTTTAAGACATTTTAGCAAGTGTGGTTTAAAAAAAGTTTAGGATTTTGAAATTCAAGGAGGTAAAGTTGGGAAAAGGACACAATGAACAGAAAGTGACTTATGAAGGTTATGGCTTGCACAATATGCTTTTTCTATAGTTACTTTCCTTCAAGAGAATTTTTCTAATAAAAAATATTTTAAATCACACCATTACTATTAGGCTTGCGTGCTCATGGCTTTTGTGATTTGTTTGTTCTTCTTTGCAGAATTTTTCTACTTCCAGAGTTCTTCTGGTAACAGAAGGGTTTTGTTCATAAAATTTGACATGAATTTTCACATGCTTGTCGAAGTAAAGGAGCTGGTCTTTGTGATTTTAGAGAGGTTTTGTTTCATTTTAAAGCCCTGAATTTTCATTTAATAGGTGGAGGTTTACAGCAATTCACCCAGAAACATTTCCACCTAAAAGCTAGAATCCTATGCATGGGATAGAAATAAGACGATAACCTTAAAATACTAAAATTTTAACCAAAGGAAAACTAAAGAAAGGATCTTAAACTTCAGCAGATTAAATTTACAAATATAGTTAGGAAGGGTAAAAAAAAAAAAAGTTTGAAGAGCAGCTAGATACAGGGATCAAAACTAGTTCTAAATCCTTCTTCAAACACCACAGAAAGAGCGAGCCTGCTAAAGTGTCTATAATGCCAATTGATATTCAAGGTATAAAGACAGTACTGAGAAAGGACAAGATTATTGCAAAGCAGCTAAGTGAATTCTTTGAATTTGTCCTCTGAGGAAGAAAGTGTGCAGGTCCTAACTTGGGAACCCTTCTATAGAAGAGAAGACACACAGACCAAGTAAAGGGTAGCACACTACCAGAGCCAGACAGGACTCACTGGGGAACTTTAACAGAACTCATTGATGAAATACCAAAACTACTTACGTACCATGTGCTAGATATACTCATGTAAATCTGTATAGAAATACAGACGAGAGCAGGGATGGTGGGGTTGCTTTCCCTCTAAGCTCATAATTAACCTGAATTTTGGCTAGGTGGGGTTCAGTGTCCTCCTCATTTGAGGGCAATCTCACTGGCAACCTTCTTCAGGCTCCTCACAGAGCAGGAGTAGTACATTTTAACTTTTCTTTCCAGCTAGCTCCCACAGACTACCCCAGTCTTCCCCCTGTTTACTCAGCTCTCCACAACCTTGGTCACCTGGAAAAGTAGCAGAACAGTGCCAGAGCTTCTCACTCCTTGTTCCCGACTTTTACTCCTCACCACATTGTGTACTTTGAAGTCACTAGCTGCACCTCCCCACACAAACACAGTACAAGGCTCTTCTGCACCAAACATTAACATTGCAGAAAACTGTATCCCTTACCCTTTTTATTCCAGTCTTGATATTCTTCCAAAGCTCTGTTAAAAGGCATTTTGTTATGTTAGAATTCCCTTATCTCTGTTTTCTTTCAGCTGTCCTCTGCATATACTATATGCCAGCCAACACAAATTATTAACTAAGCACTAATTGCTGTATTTCTTCTTAAACAAGCAGTAGAATGTAGTCCTGCGGAAACTGTAGGAATGACATAAATTTTGAGCACACTTCTCAGTGTGGATGGTCATAGTTACTAGATTATTTATTGAAAAAGAATATATGCATACCTAGTACTAAATCTAGAAAGCATCAGTGCAAAACTGTCTTTTAAATCATGTATCTGTTTTTAAGAAATAAATTTTCAGAAAACTTTCTGGTGTTCAGTAGGCTTCTAAGTGTTAAGCATTTTAAGCATTTTTGATTATGAATAATATAACCCTAATAGTGAATATTTTTCATTGGGAGAAAATAAAAACAATTTTCTTGCTCCTTCAGCAGTTATAAAAAATTACTCTCACTCAGTAGAGGAAGGAAAAAACAAATCCTAGCATATAAGTGCCCTTTCAAATAATTACAGCATCTGCATAGTCTTTGAGATAGGTACTTTGAGATTTGACAGCAAGGAGATACTCAAGGACAGAGTTATTTGTTGTACACATAATGGCAAAGTCAAGGTCCCCAAGTAGAACAAAGCATCCTGAAATTGCAGAAGTCTAAATATGAGAAAAAGAAAACAAACAGGGCAAGGTAAATACAAATTTTGCACACACACAAATCATTCACCTCTTTTGTCCCACACTTTACAAATATTGCAGAACACTGTAATGCATTATCCTTCAGATTCCAGCCTTAGTATTCTTCCAAAAGTCTGATAAAAACTGTTTTGTTACTTCGTAATTTCTTTAGCATTCCTTAGCATTCTTTGCTTTCAGTTATCTTCTGCTTAATCTATATTGCCAGCCACCAGTCAAATGAATTACAATTTTCTTGCATATTTTTTAGGTGAATTATGAGGTCTTACAGAAAAAAATCTAAAATTATTTGCATTTCACTGCACACTTACAGCTGCATGTAAGCAGGGCTGGTGGATACACTTGCCTGGCCATGCCCTGCACCTGATCAGCACAGTCTGTCCTGCCTCCTCATTAAACTCCATTTCTAACTTTTCCTGGGTGAGGGACCCTCTGTTCTGTGGGCTTGTGTGTGTGCGTATGTATGCGGCATGTTTGTGCCTGTGCCTGACAGGAACACATGCACAGCTTTGCTGTTGGCTCAACCTGCTGACACATTGGCCTTGCCTCTGTCAAGCTATGAGTTCTGCAACCCCCAAGAGAATCTTATTTCAGGCCATGAAACTCCCATTAATGGTCCAGCTATCTATACCTTTTAGTACAAAAAGGCAAATGAGTATATTTCTATTTTTACTAAACATAGAACAGTTCCTGGAAAATGTTGTATTTCAGTCATTAATTTAAATCTTGCTATATAGTATGAAAAACGTTGAGCATCCTTCATTACGAAGGCATCATACATATGTAAATCTCATAATTGCTACTTGGAGTTAGCTACAGATGCTCAGGGAAATGTTATACTGGACGAAATATACTCCATTTCTGGTTGCTGTGGAATTTGGATTTCACTGGGAGCAGGGTGAGGGAAGTATTTCAATAAGGAGAAAGGACTTACAACATCCATGAAATACACCTAATACATACATGGTTATAGTTTGTATTTTTTTCAAATCAGCTCTGTATCAGAAGTACATCTGAAGTAAAATTTAATATCCTTCATAATTTTGGACATGCACTGTTCAGTTTAAAATGCTGCCTTCACTGATAGCTGCTGGAGTCCACGTAGGAGTCCCTGAAGAGTAGAAAAATATACTTCCTAATTTATTGTCTTTAGCTTCACTGAAAGATCGTAAGACAAATTAGATGTTCCAATTACCTTCAGGGAAAGCAGTGACATTTTCTGTTATCCTTTAAGCATTTAGAGTATACGAAGAACAGAGAAGTCAATAATCAGTAGTAGCTATGCCATTCAATATCTAATTACCAGTGCAGTATTTAGAAATACTACACTACTCTGTCTTCTAAGTTTTCTCTGTAATGGCAGATTTTATATGCTTTTAAATTTTAGGGGGTTGCCATTAAGGAGAAAAGAAGAGCACTTCCTGAAATTAAATAAAATTTTCTGTATTTTAAAAGTACTTTCTGAAACACAGATCCAGAACACTGAATGTTTTCCCGCTGCTAAGAAGAATTGGGTGAGACCTCCTGAACCATATACCCTCCTGTTTTCTATAGAGTTTTCCAGTTCTCTTTAGAAAATGGTAGAACAACTCCCCCCAGAAAATTCTTTTTTCTGTTTCTCCTTGGAGTGAATTAAGAAAAAACCCCAACAACTCAAACCCAAACAAAAAGAAAATCCAACCCCAAACTACCGTTCAGAAACACTGGAAAAGAGGGACTGTGTAACATGCCCATCAGGACAACTCCTCAAGCAGTAACAACACAAAATTACACAGGGTCTACAGTTTCATGCAGAATAGGGAATGCATGTTAATTTTACCCCTCCCTTCCCCCCAACCCCAAAATGCCAGGTAAATGGAAGCTAAACTAGAAAACTCATGAGCAAAACCAGAATCACGTATCAGTAAAGTTTGGTCTCTCTTGACTGCTTGCAATATTTTAAAATACAAACAAGGCTGGAAAGAAGCAATGGTCACATTTTCCAAATACTCTGAAAGTTATTTGATTTTTGGTTATGATATGCTAAATATCTTGTTTAAATTTCAACAAACAGATTGAAGGTGTTTTCACTCTTAAACTTCAGACATTATTGTTGGTAGCAGTATGAAGAGGATCTAGCAGAAGGTAAATCAGAGTACTTAGAGTGGAAGAGGCTGAGATAGAAACATTGTTTGGAAATGCTTCAGGATAATTTTGAAATGTACTGATGTTATAGTCATATATTATATTGTAATATTCAGTTCTGAAAGCATCAACTTTGCTGTGAATTTTGTGTAATTAGGAAGCTTTAGGAAGCTTATTAACTAGGGATACAGTCACTCAACATTTTCCTAAACTCTTAATTTAATTATTTCACTGGGCTGCCAAGTGACAAAGTAGTGCAGCAAGATTTATTATTTACATACATACAGTATCCGCAACAATTTCATAAAAAAATAAGTGTAAGTCTTTCTGACTTCTCAGTAGGTACCTGTAAAAGGTGAAAAAATAAGAACCTTTAATTTTCAGATAGCACCTTGGAATACCTTAAAAATGCTGATTTATTACTCTCTGAACACTGTAAAGAAAGCTACATTCTCAGTAACAAGTGGAAATGTTCTTCACATCCTGAGGTGTAAATAGAACTGCCTCTGGGTTAGGATAAGTTCTGGCATTCATCTCAGAGTTCAGCATAGCTGTCCGAACTCAAAAATCACTTGTCCTACTGATCAAATTGATAATCTTCCTCGCTTCCATGACACTGGTTTTTTTTTCTCAGCTTGTCACAATGTCATGTTTGAAGTATGGAAAAATGTTTCAATTGAAGCAGAATTTCTAAAGGGACCAAAGAATTTATAGCATCTTCCTTGCATTAGCAAGGCGTATCACATTCAATAGATGATAATCACCTGGAATAAGTATTTTGACCTTCCAACGATAACCACCAATATTTAAGTGTGGTTTTAAGAAACCAAATGCATGATTGCCACTTGTTTACTTGATTGTTGCAAATAATCTCTATCAACTTATTCTACAGCAGGTAGTGAAACTATTGGTCCCCACTAGATGACGTGCTTGACATCTCATTACAGTAGGAAACAAGTGCTCAGATGAATCAGCTGCACAAAGGCAGGCTGCTCATAACTATGGCAGAAAATCCAGAGGTTCTAACATCTCTCATTTCCTTCCTTTCCCTTACTACATAGCTCTATAATATAAGGAGGGATGTGCCCAAGAAAAAGTTAATGAAATATTTCTGTTTCTAATCAGATCAAGATCTGAAATGACTATGAAATTCTTTTTCCAACCCTGCATGGAACCATAGGCAGACATATTCAGAAAATAAGCCCCTTGTAGCCTCAGGGACTACCCATGGTCAAAATACAGTGAAGGAGCGATAATTCTTTCTGAGATCACTTAATGCCATTTACAGTGATGTTTAATGAGAAATGTGTTTTAACCCAATTAAGTTCGAATATTTATTAGGAGGTGTAGTTACCTTTCTGGTATTCTTTGAATTTTTTTTCCATTTCTACTTTGTAATGATCATATACTGAACTCCAGTTAGATGCCTAACAAAGTGAATGATATAGCAGGCAAGGGCAAATCTGTCTGTTTTCATCTCTGTGAAGCACATACAGAGCACAGAAGGGGAGATCAATTTAGTTTAAGTAATCCGTATGCAGTGTGCATCAGCAGCAAGACCATAGGGCCAAAGCCAGTTTGTTGGCTAAGGATTATCAGACTGTATATCCTGTATCAGGAAACCTATCAAATAAATCCTGATGCTGATTAAAGAAATATGCCATGCGACTCAGAATTCTTGTTTCTAGCTGCTGACTCTTCCACAGAGTCAATCTTAAAGATATATGTAGCAGCTTTTTTATCAGCCTGTCCTGGTTTCAGCTGGGATAGAGTTAATTGTCTTCTTAGTAGCTGGTACAGTGCTGTGTTTTGAGTTGAGTATGCGAAGAATGTTGATAACACCCTGATGTTTTCAGTTGTTG
>JAVJGG010000054.1:7761833-7777647 GCA_035590195.1 Aviceda cuculoides
AATGGGACTATGTTATTTTAGTATCTTTCCAGAAGCAATTAATTCAACTACAAGGTAAAAAAAAAAAAAAAAAAAAAAAAGATGCTTTATTGCATTAAATTAATGGCCTGCCAGCTATAGACTATCGGACTCCTGGCATTCTCAAGTATGCTAGATCTGTTACCAAGTTCTACAGCAGCCTGTGTCCTAGGAAGAGTAGTGAAAAGGAGGGCAATATGATAAAGAAAAAACAGTATTTTTCCCATAGCACTACCACTTTCTGTTCTAAACTCTGTCAGAAAGACAAATAGCAAAAACCTTTCCTCTCTGCCCCACTGGCCTCATATTTGGGGTCCATGAGGGAACCTGCTATAACTCTGATTATCCAGGCTGGCTCCTTTCCTGATAAAACCTAAAGCAGCTGCTTTGACACCTTTGCATTGGCCTTTGTATTCTTAGATTGCTATGATTCAGCTTAATTAAGGAGAACTACCTTTACATCACTACAGAAATATCACACATTTTTTTGTGGTAGTCCTTAACAAAAATACAGCTGTCATTCCTCTACCCCAATTAATCTCCAATATAACACTCAACATTTACTTTCAAACTGATGAAAACCACTAATTAACAAATGTTCATATTTGGTTAAGACAATATTGGTTCTTAAAGATCTTAATTTTTTTTTATTGCCTATTCATGCCCATTTTTAATTCTCTCAGCATATCCTCATTAGGTCCATCTGGAAAAAAAACATGCCTAATAACATTAAAAGGAGATCTATGATGATATTAAATGTAGAGCAAGAATTTTTCTACATATATACCATGTTTTCAATATTCTATTTAGATAGAAAGTTTTCTACCTAGCATATGACTTTTTTCTTTCTAGACATTTTTCACCCACTCAGTAGTACCTGATTTTCCATAACAAGTATATCTATCCATTGCAGTGATATTACCGATTTTAATATAATGACATGGTTTGAAATTAAATTATTCTGCCACCTGATAAAGGCAAAAAAAATGGCTATAAGAAAACATATCTTCTGCACTATGAAGACACAAAACATCCAACCTTTTGTTTGGGATCAACAAAATAGTAAAAAAAGAATCCATTTCAGGAAGGAAATTTAAAAAAATAAAATTGACAAAGGTAGTAAAAGAAGCTTAATGGGGTCCATCTCCCTCCTCCCCATACTCTACATAGGTATGTTAGGTACGCTGGATATGTTAGAGATCTGTATAATGCTACTACAAAAATGCATAGTATGAAGAATCACATCATTATAGGAGACTGACTTTCCAGATACAGGCTGTAGAATAATCCTGGATACAACAGGTAACAGATTCATTTATCAAATAGACATTGAAAGAGCAAAATAAAGCTTGAGAAAGAGCTATGAAAATTATCCATAAACACATTCAGAGCAGGAATAGTTATTATAGAGAATAAACCTGGCACAAGAAAGAGTGGATGCAAACTGCCTATTAAAAGAAGACTTCTAACCATCAAAAAGTCAAGTTTTGGAACTGCCTTCCCCTCACAGTACTGGGAGTGGGGGTGGGAAGGGAGGCAAATATCTACCATCTTAATTGAAAGCTGTTGTGAAAGGGTGCAGTTGTGGTCTAAAACCCGTGGTCTACAGCAGTTCTTATAGCACTTCTGTGTAGTCAAATAATATTGAAATGGATGACCGAAGTTTTCTACTGTTCTCTGAAGCACTCACTGACTTAACAAGCATTCAATAATAGAAACAAAACCTTTTCCCCATTTTGTAGTTGCCCTGTATCTAAAAAAATATCACTATTGTGTTACCAATTCAATCTTTTTATGCATCATTACCCTCTTCTTCTAATAGTATTCTAACAGGTTAACTTGATGAAACAGAAATGGTTAGACTGGGCATTTTCACTTATAAAAGCTACTGCTTGAAATCAAAACAGAAAAAGGTTAGGCAGTGAACGGTATCAGGAATTCAAGGAAATGTATGGTAGCATGTCCTACTGGTTTCTTTTTGTTCATATGCACTCTTCATTAAAATATCAGCATTAATATTAACTTCCTAACACAGTTTTTCTTTTTTCTTTCTACAGCAGTGTTTTCTTTATTTTTTTTTTTGTAAAAACAGTTAAGTTTCTAAAAGGAAGGAATTTCAGAAATGGAAGTGTAAAAATTATATTTTGTCAGCAAAATCAGCTGTTCTCCCTTATTTGAAACTCTATTTAGTACTATATGAGAGGTGTCTAACGGACAATAAGAATTCCGTTTCCTTCATATTCCACTGCTACTGCGCATCAAGCATATATAGGGAAAACAGCTGTAGTAAGAGAAGAATACTTTGGTTTACATACTTGCTAAGGCTATGACCAAAAAGGTGTTCCTTATTAATACAAGGTAAAAGATAGACCATTGTGATAACTAGAAAGGGCAAGAAAGTATTTATATTATTTAAGACATTAGGAAAAAAAAGTCACCTGAAATGCAAAACAACACCTGGCAAATTGTCCCCATTTTTTCTATACATTCTGGTCAATGCAGAACCAAACTGCATTCATTTTTTTCTTTAGATTCAGACTAAATCTTAAACAAGACCAAAGACAATGATAAATCTGTTTAACTCACAAGTGGTCTTTCTCTTTGGACACAGACAATTTCATTTCAGAGCCTACGGCATGACGAGTTAGGAAATAAAATATTTTCATGCACAGAAAGGTCATATCTCACAGCAAATGCAGTACTTTGATATATTCTGTTCATATAAATGCACATGTAGATTAAATTCTTCTGACCAGAAGTATCTGTTGCAGCTGTGCCTATGGGCATATAGTAGGTATACATTAATTAATAAACACAATATCCTTCAGCTTTCTCTCAACAATTTCACTCAAGATGAACAGGACTCCATAGTTGTAAACAAAGCATTTAAAAACCCACTGCCATTGAAATGCAGTTTTCTCTTCACCATAACGCTTATCCACATGAATTCAACCACTGATAAAGACGAAGCAACTATTTCCTTTTGAGAGAATTAGTGGAAGTCCCATTTAAGCAAAGACCACCGGCAACTCGGTAAAACCAGGCACTGAACCTACATATCTATCCTCCTCATTAATTTTTTTAAAACAAAACAGACCAAATGTAGATGCTTCATAATTTTTGGAAATAGGAACATTTTCTTCAACACTCAAGAGACCACCTGAGTCAAAGTAAAAAATTTTACTACAGGTTAAGTAGGTGAAATTAAACAGGCTAACTCACAACTATCCACTTCCATTACAAAAACAGTGTGAATGCTCTTATTCAAGTAGGTATATGAAGTTTATCTTTCTCCTGGTATTGACTAATGTGTAAACACCAGAATACTAAAACCAGACTTAACATGGGAGCACGTTTTGACAGACATTTGAAGAATGCCTGCAAGTAACCGTTCTTATGAAGTTCTGTAGGAGGAACCTTTGCCATTAAGATCAAAATCTTTTCTATCCTTGAAATTGATGGATTCACTGCTCAACAGTCTTCAGTGGAAAACTACTAAGATATTATCTGCCTTATCTTGCCCTTCATATTGATATAACATCTATAGAACTGGAACAAAGTCACAAGGAATACCTGAGGGATCTGGAGAAATTCATTACACCTAGATTCATATGTGTTTGGACCTGTGTACTCTTCAGCCCTCCCAATAACATACTCTCAGTCCTGTCCTTTGTTCTTTTCCACTGGTATTGCATCTGTGAGATACAGAGTGGGAAGCCCTGGAGTAAAACCAGGAGTTGTGATCAAAACCCAAGAGTTATGATCAAGCTAAAGTAATGTCCATGAATTCTAGGACTTACAGATACTAAATGTGTCTCCAGGAAGTTATTTTGAATGAGACCTGACTGGTGTCCCTATCCACACCATTTTAAACATAATTATGTTGGAAAAGATTGGAAATACATGCATGAAGCTGTATGTTCTAGAAGAACAGTGTTTCAGTAGCCTCAACACTATAATTTACACGCTTACTGCCAGTACTACATAGATGAAATCACAAAATAAAAAACAGTTGAAAATACAATTTGAGAATGTCCTGTCATGTTCAGAATTTATGTGAATAACCACTGGTTATATCTCCTTTGTTATCACATATAACGGAATGGAGTATTTGTTTAAATACAATAAAATACCAACACTATTAAATGGATTAGTAGAAAGAGGTAATTATAGACTCTTGTGATATTTTTTCCACATTAAAACTGATTCATTTCAGGCCTAGCAATAAGCCTATAGTTAAAAAACTTCTATATTGAGAAGCATCCTTACAGTGCCTTAAAATACAGTGGTGTATTTATCAATTGGCTTGCAAATCAACACAAACATCTCATTATGACCAGCTGCTGGGTTGCCCACCCACCCCACCCCACCACCAGTTATCTTCACTTCAAAATAGTTTTAAGTATTTAGGGTAAAAGAAGAAAATGAAAAGCTGCTGTACAAATGTAGAACTAGCTTAGAAAAGTAAAAAGCTGACACCTGGCATACAAGTTACCAAAATAATTATGATGTGCTTTGATAAACACCTCTGTCTCAGTCTGCTTATTTTCTCTGATCATCAGGAAAGTAAAAATAAATGGTTTGCATTTCAGTAGTGCAAACGTTAAGGGAAAGTTAAAAACAGTGAGATATTTTAAATCAGTTCAATAAAGGGTTAGCACATGTTTGTATTTCTACTAAACATTTTTTACATTGCTCTTCTCTATCCTCCTTCAGTCACTTATTTAGGATTTGGATTTATTATTCTAAGTTATACAACTCTCTCTTGATATTACACTTCATTTCCTAATTTAAGGATGAACAGTAGTATTAAAGGTTCTCTTGATCAGTTATTCTGAGAGAACTGATTTTGGCACCATGGCAGGAATGATAATGCATCAGCTGTTTCAAAGACAGCTATGTTTTCCAAGGTATGCATCACAGAGAGAAGGAAAAACTATTTTTGCTTGGTGCAGCCAAGTGCAGAACCAACATCTCAAACCTGAAGTGTTGATAAACTCAAAGCAATTTAAATGGCATTTATTCTGGTGGGGTTTTTGGTTTTGTTTTTGTTTGGGGGGGGGTGTTTATTTTTTGTCTTTTCCTCACTAGTCCCTCTCTCCCAGAAAGGCAATCAAAAATGATATGCTCACCTGTAACTGAGCAAACTACAAAAACTACTTTATTCTTTTCCAAGCTGTTTCCATTTTGAGACAAGATGATTGCCAATTTACGTTTTGGCCAACCTGCACAACACTTTATTCATTCTCAATAGTGTGGATTTAGGAGCAAAACTTAAAAATTCCCAACAGAAGTTCTGTAGATCTGGCCTGAAGCCAAGAATCAGGAAGACAAGCTCTCTCTGACCACAGCAAAAATCTCCTGTTGCACATAATGAGATAGCATCCAATTTTAACACTGATATTCTGAAAATTTTAAGAGGCTTTGTAGTACACAGTGTAACTAATGTATCTTCTAGCAGCTAGATGTCCAATTCTGCTCCAATTAAGGCCAATGGGGACCTCTTTAAACTGGGGAAGACTACGTTTCAACAGTCAGATTTGACTCCGCAGCTGACTTCAGAAACCTGTTCTTCAGGTATCATGTAGTATGAGAAGCAAAAGCTTTGAAGTTGAGCTTTTTCAGCGTTTTCTGCTTCAGAATCTCCCTTCTACACAGCACTTCAAGAGGAGTAGAACTGTTGCAGCCCCAAAGCCTGCTTGTGAACTGGGGGCTGAGGATCCATGGGCCTGTCAAACTATTAAGAAGTTAAATATAACTAATTTCAGTATTTAACTTTAATAAGTTAATTTGCATAGAAAGAGAGGCAACAATAAAGAAACACTTGCAAAGTAGCATTTATTCTGTTACATACTGCTATATAGCAGTATCTGGAAATACTGCTACTGTATTTTGTTACTTTGTGACATGGGAATGAGAAGCAGCAGCCAGTGGTTGTGGTTTTAGCCAAAACACCAAAAGAAAATGTACTCTCTTTGAAGACATTTGCTATAATGATGACTGATGAAATACTATGTGCTAATGGAAGAAATATTATAACCTAAATTCAAGACCAAAATGGAAACATTGAACCGCTAGTTATAGATTTAGATACAGCTGAAAAGGTGTATCATTCTTCCATATGGGAAATGGCAAATTTTCAAATATTAGAAAAATACATTTGAACAAAATATTAGAATGAAAAATGTTTCAGATAATGAAATAAAATATTTAGTTAAGAAACAGTTCCACAGTCCCTTACAAAAACTGTTCCTCAACTTTTTCAGCCTTGCTAAAACACTGCAAAAAGTTCTGATCTTATGGGATCTCTGCAGTGTATCATGGGAAACAATCTAAATAGAGAACTCGGCCTTTAAGGACAAGCATGCAGGACATGAGGCACCTGAACTAATTCACATTATATACTTGCTGGCATTTTTAAGTTTCCTTTCAACTGGTGGGGGTGGGAAAAGTTAAGGGAGAGAAGCACCAGAAAAAAATTCTGTATCTCTTTTTTTCCCTGAGAAGTCTAAAACTTTCAAATGGGAAACAGTCACTTAAAAAAAACCCAACAAAATATTTACTTCAGTTAAAAGACCAACTTTCTATTGCAAAGCATTCTAGCAAAATAATATCCAGCCATTTCTGAATGTGTTTCAGACTACTTTCTATTTAGTACTTGATACTTACTTCATTAAATTGTTATATTAAACTGTAATCTTACATTACATTAAAACCACATCTGTTAAGTAGCTGTTTTTATTGATGTAATGCTGAAGATGCACAAATGAAAAAATAAAAGAATGTAGTGTGTCATGGTTTAAGTCTAGCTGGCAACTGAGCACCACACGGCCACTCGATCACTCCTCCCCTGCCGCGGGATGGGGAGGAGAATTGGAAGAAAAAGGTAAAACCTCATGGCTTGAGATAAGGACAATTTAACAGGACAACACAAGGAGAGAAGAAGTAATAACAATAACAATACTAATAAAAGAATGTATGAAGCGAGTGATGCACAATGCAGTTGCTCGCCACACGGAATCTGATGCTCAGCCTGTTCCTGAGCAACGATCCCTCCTCCCCCCCGCCAGCAGCTGCAGTTACGTAGTGAGCATGACGTCATATGGTTTCAAATATCCCCTTGGCTAGTTCAGGTCAGCTGTCCTGGCTGTGCCCCCTCCCAGCTTCCTGTGAAAATTAACTCCATCCCAGCTGAACCCAGGAAGGACACAGTGGAAAAAGAACAAAGTACTGTAAGGTTAAGGTTACTCTTGTAGTCAAAGTGACTACCAGCTCTCCTGAAATGGGCACAATTTTTATCCCTGGCCTCAAGGGACAGTTGGACTAGATCTCTTACAGCCATGTAATCAAGTGGTCTAGCCACAAGCATATTCAATATCTCACAGACACTACAGAATAAAATAAAATAGAATAAAATAAAATAAAATAAAATAAAATAAGTTGAACTTTTATTTCTCTCTGAGAGAAGGCAAGTACTGCTTCCAGGCTTATGTCTGCCAAGTCCACAAGACACACATCAGGACTACCAGGTGCATACACCAAAAAAGTAGAAATTCCGTTTCCACCATGCCATTGGCGCTAACATCAAGAACTACTCCTCACCTAGCAAACAAATAAAAGTTGCCTGAAAGTAATTTTGGTAGTGTTCCTTTACCTGCATTTTGAAGCATCTATGTTAAAGTTTCTACATTCAATCATAAATACTTTTATGGTTTAAAAGGTATGATTAACAACTAGGCATTGATAGCTAATGACTTAGAAATATTTTTTTTTTTTTTTCCCACTGTATTAACAGAAAACTGACATTGGCTGTAGTCTTCAAAAAAAATCCTAATCCAAACAGAACTTGGAATGTATGTGCTCCCACCTGATGTAAAGCTGCCTTCTGTTTGAAGTCTTCTAGAGCCCGTGTGACAAATAGAATCAGGTAAACCAGCAAACATGGGAGGGTCTGCTATAAAAACCCAGGCTATCATGCAATACTTTGATATATTATCAAGTTATACTGTTTACTTAGGTAGACCCAACACAAATTGAGATGAGCACATTGGTAGAGATAAACAGGCAAATTGATGCGAGTTTCCTTCAGGTTTAGAAATTCAGTAAAGTCTTCGGTAACAGCGCCAAACTAATGGTACTAAACCCCTGGGCTTACCTCCCATGGAGCAGGGAGCAGTAACAGCAGCCCAGCCCCTCGCTGTGATGTGAATGCACCTCGGCTGTTTGAGAAGAGCTACCAGTGAGATGAGGAGGACAGCTTATTTTATTTCAAGTCCAGCATTTCTTCACCTCCTCACTACAACTGCCAGCAAGGTGACAAATTACGGGACTGGATCACTAGAAGCCATGCTAGACCACCCATGGCCCTGCATGAGCCAGCCCAGCAGCTGTCCATGTCACAAGGCTGGATCACACCTACCATGAGAAAGGAGCAGGTGCCGGCCAGTAAATTAATGGGAACATTGTAATGTTATTGAAGGGCCAGAGCAGGGAACTGTTTTACTTAACTACACTTTGGGGAAGAGCAATCAGTGTCCAATTGACATTTTATGGGCCAGATTTTCAGTTTGGTTTTAATGGGACTTCCCCCTTCTTTTTATTCCCATGTACGTACTTGAAATCTTGCAGTTATGACAAAGTAGCTTGGCAGTTGCAGCCAAGTCCAAAGCAGCAGTGAAACACCTTGGAATTTCAAGGTCTTGCATGCGTGTATAAGCACTCAAGACCCCACATGCATCAGAGATTTCTGAAATATTTTTACCCATTTAAAAACCTACCTTTACATCAATACCTGGTACAATGCTTCTTTGGTGGATCTGGCAGCTACTGTTTTCTGCCCAAATCCATTTCGTAAGCAGAAATTTGGCAGGCCTTACCTACATCTCCTGAAGGGCCTAATTTTCTAGCCATGCTCTGACCTTACCTAGCATATAAAGTTCAAAACAAAACATGCTGGAAAATGAGGTAGTGACCACCTTATAACCTGGCCAAAAACTGAGTCTTAAATTCTAGACTTCTTCAGGATGTGGAGATAAACCAGCTTTTCCCATAATCCCAAAGAATGACCCAGCTATGAAACTATGGAGTATTTCCCTCAGTTGAAACTGGTCTGCCAGGTATCCGGCAGCATCAAACCCAGGAGACCAGAAGGGGAGGTTAAAAGGAATCCTCGTACCACTGCCTGGTGGTCAGGAGGGAGAAGAAAGCTCATATTCCACATTCCCAGGCTGGTTTGCATATCTTACATTGCACAGTAGATAGAAATAGAAATAGATAGACGTATATATAGATGAAAATAGAAGTAATCCACAGAACATTACCTCGAACCACAGGGCTCTGCCTTCAGAGAGAAACATACCCTAGTTTGTGAAGCTGTGGCTATGAGCTACCTACATGACTATCAAGGTTTAACCCCAGCCGGCAGCTGAGCACCACGCAGCCGCTCACTCACCTCCCTCACAGTGGGATGGGGGAGAGAATCAGAAGAGTGAAAGTGAGAAAACTCGTGGGCTGAGATAAAGACAGTTTAATAGGGAAAGCAAAAGCCACGCACGCAAGCAAAGCAAAACAAGGGGATCATTCACCACTTCCCATGGGCAGGCAGGTGTTCAGCCATCTCCAGGAAAGCAGGGCTCCATCACGTGTAACCCTTACTTGGGAAGACAAACGCCATCACTCCGAACATTCTCCCCCCTTCCTCCTTCTTCCCCCAGCTTCATCTGCTGAGCATGACATCATATGGTGTGGGACATCCCTGTGGTCAGTTGGGGTCACGTGTCCTGGCTGTGTCCCTTCCCAACTCCTTGTGCCCCCCCAGCCCCCTTGCTAGTGGGGTGGGGGGAGAAGCAGAAAAGGCCTTGGCTCTGTGTAAGCCCTGCTCAGCAGTAACGAAAACATCCCTGTGTTACCAACACTGTTTCCAGCACAAATCCAAAACATAGCCCCATACTAGCTACTGTGAAGAAAATTAACTCTATCCCAGGCAAAACCAGCTTGGGGGATTGCTCCTTCCCAGCAAGCAGCTCCTTAGATTTGCCTGGGGAGAGGCTTTGATAGTGCTGGGTGGAGCAGGTAGTAAGAGACTGTGATTTAGCTGCTAGGGAGGGCTTAAAACAGGGGGTAAGATGGGCTTTTGAGAAGCAGGCAGGCTGTATGTCTGTGGGTTCAGGTTTTAAAGGTGGTTAGAAAAGTCTTCTGGAAGATTGAAGAGGAACTGCCTGGAGTTTGTTACAACCCAGAGAGTTGCTGGAAGTTCAGCTTGATCCGAGTCCAGTAAAAAGGAACTTGCTGTGCAGGGATGGGGCACAGGGGAGGATGGCTGTGTGCAAAACTTTCCATTCTGCTTACACTTTAAAACCAAATTTCTTTATTCCAAGGTTTCATTCTAGCTTGTTTTCAAGAAAAACAGCTACAGCAATTTAGAAGCCCTTTTATTGTACTTGACGACTTCAGCTTAAAGCAGTACTGCAGGTAAATCCACTTAAAGCTCTGGTAAATTTGATAGGCCATTACAGTGTGCAGTAGCACACTTATGCAAGAAGCAGAGAAACAAGTGCCAGTCTTTGTTTAAATTACAGAGCTTACCTTTTTTCTTTTTTTAGTTTTTAACACCATTTTTCAATTCCACTGCAGCCTTCTTGGTCTTCAGAAGTCAGCTACAGGAAGAGCTTTAAAGACACAAACTGACTATTGTATTGTCATGTTTTCAGTGGCTAAATAGTAATAAGTTTATGAAACGTAGAATATATGCAATGTAGCAGTGGTTTGAAATGCTGGTATTCCATGAGTATTTACTGGGAGAGAAATCTGAGAAGATGTACCTTGCTTGTGCATAAGTAAAATGGAACTGGCCTTTGTTTTTTATTTTGGTTCTTTTCCCGAGAATGGGGAAAATAAATGTTTAAGCTAAAAATGATTTTGATCCCATGGCAAATTCTTTATTAAGATTTTTCTTAATGCTAGCAATCCACTTTAGGAATTCAGGGCATACATATTGTCTGACAAATATGTTGCACAAATTTTCTAGGCAAGTTATAGTTTTGGGGCTTGTTTTAACTGGTGTAATAATGCATGGTCTCTAGCAGAGAAAATAGAGATTTTATGCAATGAAAGTTTTGAGAGTATAGTATACTGAATTGTAAACTGCAAATGTTAAGTCAGAGAGGCTAGTACTGATAAGACAGTGCTTTGCATGTTTCTCCTGTTTCAGAAATCGGATTACCCAAGGCACTAACTTAAACTTTTTTCTCCAACTTTAAGGCAATGTTTTCATTATAAGTGCAGGAACTCCAGTTGTATTTTCCTGAGGTTGTTAAGTAAGACTTTATTGGTTTAGCAGTGAGGTATGCTAGGATAGCTAGTCATCTAAATGTGCCAATGCTACTTCTGAGCAGCACCATCACGGATAACAAATCTTATTTTCTCTTTGCAGAAATCGTAGTACAGATGCCAAAGGCTATGTTATGATACCTCTCTAACTTACTCTTTAAATATCCCTAGTGTATTTAATCATCATAAGGAAATAAGCATTGGATTCTCCGTGACCTGGTGGTTTATGCACCCTGTTGCTGGTCATGTATCCTTCACCCTCTCTTATATGTTTTTTGATTTCTGAGGATGTAGATTCATAAACACTTCTAATTCAGTAATACCCCAAGAACCTTCCCCTTTTTTTTCTTCTGCTGTCACTTTCTTCCTTGTTCCTAGAGAAAGGATCGTCTGAGCAGCCTCCTGGTATCTCATATCATGGAAGAGACCTAGGTTAAAATTAATTCAGCATAAAACCGAGACACTAGTGATGATTTTAACTGAGAAAAGAATTCTAGCTGGATTTGCAGGTGGAAGGAAATGTTTCGAGAAGACGTAGAATGGCTCCCTGTGGCTGTGTAAGGAATGAGGGTCTGTAATGGGACACAGCATTTGAGGGAAGGAAAGTATGTGTAGTACTTCTTCCTGATGTAGTACTTCCATATGACAGCTTGCTGGATATCACTGGACAACTGGGTACTATGAATTCTCAAATTCATGAGCTATGCAGAACTGAGTTTTCTTCAATTAAATATTAATTTAAATGCTAGATGAATATTCTATTCACAAAGCATCAAAACAGAACACAAAAGGAGGTTATGAATAAGTAACATAACAGTTAAAATGTAGAACAGTCTTATCATAAGTGGGAAATAAAAAATGAGAGGTATAACTCACTTCATAAAGATTTACAAACTTTGAGAAATTTTTTCAGGTTTTGAGTGACATGCAATGTCTATTTTATATAGTGAATGGGAGTGGCTTGGATTGGGATTTATTAAAGGCAAAATTTACCAGGACTGGGAAAACAGCTGGTACTTTGAAAAATCTACACACTAAAATCCAAATGATCACATTATGAAATTATTTTATTGAAAGGCAATTGAAAAACAAATCGCATAATACTTATTCCTATAACCCCTTTTCCCTGGTTTATTTGTTTAAGACTCTTTTTGACAGTTATTTGGGCTCTAGTGGTACTGATGAATATGAGAATTGTTACTTTCAAAGCAACAGACCATCAGACAATAACGAGAATATAATATTCAGTTGCTTATAAGGTCGACACTATGCAACAACATAGTGGATCATAACAAAATACTGTGTAGGCACATTAACTCTCAATGTAAGAGAGAAACCTCACACGGGTTCCCTATTTTAAAGCTAGAGATGTAAGAGTTGAGGTTGGAAGGGACCTCTGGATATTGTCCAGCACAACTCCCCTGCTTACAGCAAAGTCACCTAGAGTAGATTGCACAAGGCTCTGTTAAGTCATTTTTTGAGCATATGTAAGGATGAAGACTCCACAAGCAACCTGGGCGACATTTCCCAGTGTTTGACCAATCTGGCAGTAAGAAGGGTTTTTCTGATGGAACTTGCTGCATTTCAGTTTGTACGCATTTCCCTGTGTCCTGTGACTGGGCATGACAGGCAAGAGCCTGGTTCTGTCTTCCTTCTGTGTCTCCCATCAAGTATTTATACACATGGATAAGAACCCCCTGAGCCTTCTCTTCTCCATGCTGAACACCTCCATCTCTCTCAGCTTCTCCTCATACAAAAGATGCTCTAGTCCCTTAATAATCTTCGTGGCCCTTTGCTGGACTTGCTTTGCTATGCCCATGTGTCTCTTGTACTGGGGAGCTTGGGACCGGACCCAGCTCTCCAGATGTTTCTCACGAGTACAGAACAGAGGGAAAGGAACACCTCCTTTGACCTCCTGGTGACACTTCCAAGTTGCTGTGGGCCGGCTTTGCTTTGAGGGCACGTTGCTGGCTCATGGTCAGCTTGTCCACCAGGACCCTCAGGTCCATCTCTGCAAAGCTGCCTTCCAGCTAGTCAGCCCCCAGCCTGTACTGGTGCCTGACATTATTCCTGCACAGGTGCAGGATTTTGTGCTTCCTCTTTGTTGAACTTCATGAGGTTACTGTTTGCTCTTTTCTCTAGCTTGTCAAGGTTCCTCTGAATGGCAACACAACCCTCTGGTGTATCAACTACTTCTCTTAGTTTTGCATTATCTGTGAACTTGCTGAAGGTCCACTCTGTCTCACCTTGCAAGTTAATGAAGATGTTGAACAGTATTGGCTCTTGTATTGACACTTGGGGTGTGCCTTTGATGACTGGCCTCCAGCTGGATTTGGTGCTGATGATCCACAACTCTAAGCCTGACACTTTGGACAATTTTCATTGGTGATCATTGTTATTTTAGGAGGAGAACTTGATTGATAGTAGCTATTAATGTGAGCGAGGATTTTTAAGTACACATGCAAATGTGGCAGACTGTGCGTAGAGACTAAAATATTTTGCAGAAGGCAATAGTATGGTGTTAGCATAATTCACCTAAAAAGCCAATCAACAGATGCAGAAACCTGGCTTCCTCAGTTCTGAGGCTCATGGGAAGTACTTGCATCTGCTTCATCTGGCTCTAGACCATCCGTTGATCTTCCAGTGTGCTCTTGTTTTCATGCCAGGCCAGGGTGGGAAATGTTGGAAAGAGAGGAACCCTTCTATTTGCTCTGTCTACATTGAAAAAACCTGAGATCAGCAGGGTTAATGTCATCAGAAGAGCAGCTTAAAAAATTTTGGCCATATATAGGTGAGAAAGATGCCAAACATACCAAATAGGGAAATAAGTGCATCTATTGCAAAGTGCTGGGTTGTCACAGATGGCTTTTTGTCATTGTTATTCTAAGGTTAAAACCATTGTGGAATATTCAAGTATATTCACATAAGAGCAGTTTCAAGAGATAAGAACAGGGTGATGTTCCTCTGCATATGAAAGATCACAGGATTTCACAAGATGAAAATAACCTCACACACTGTGATCCTTACTGCTAACTGTTGAACTAGTGATCCTTTGTGACTAAAATTCTGATTTTAAAAATTGTATATATGCTAATAACTGGATGGATATGATGTTTTTGTAACTCCATTAGCTCCGTTTGCCTGTTAGCATCATATCAGTGTAATCCAGATGGATTCTTGTCATCTCATCATGTTCTCTTTTGAATTGGGGAGTAGGAAAGACAAGAGAAAAATTGAGTGGCATGTAAGGCATCTGATCTAACTGAATAGAACAAACTGAACTGGATGTAGTTTACTCTAATTCATTAAAAGATGTATTTCAAATTATTGATTCTTTACCTTAGTTTTTTTCTGTGACCATCACATATTTGGAAGTTAGGACAGTTTCCTACACTGTCCTAAACTGAACACTTCGTAATCATGTGTGTGCTTTCATCTAAGTGAAAAGTAGGGAGAAGAGTCTTCCTTTGTATATTTGGAAACTTATAGCAGGGTCCCAAGGATCCAACACTTCATTCAGTGAACAGAGATTCACTTCTGCTTTTTGGAAGTTCTGCTCCTTGGGTAGATGCAATGTGTACCTGAATTTTATGTATCAGTCAGTAGACAGTAACCTGTGTTACATAAAAGATTTCAGACACATTTCAGAATTAATCCAAGCAGAGTTCTTTATATTCCATATTCCATAAGAGCAAGGCTGTGGGACCTCATGCAGAAATCCAGTATATGTACTTTTGTTCATTATGGGACAGTAGCTAAGGATTCAGTGACTTACCTGTTATGGGCATGACACCTGACTTTTAGATTGTCATAACTATGATTTGGTTTTGTCATCCTTCAAGTTTAGGAGAACGATTGCTGTTTGTGTATTTCGTGCTCCTGATAGCTGTGTTGAAACCACATGGGGAATGTTAATCTGTAAATGCTATAGGAAGGCTCAGGTTCTGCTTACTATATTGTGGTTTAGAAATGTTTTAGGATTTTTCTTCATGTGATTTTACTGGAATTTGGGAAGTAGAAACTTGCTTGCAGTTGGATCACCTTCCTTATTTAAAACCATTTGAATTATAATTAAAATTACATATCTAAATTGTCAGAATATAATTAATGAGTCATGCCATCGTTTCAGTTCCTATATCTTCATTCAGTTCCTATACTTTCATTGTGGCTGAAAGTTTGCAGTTCAGCAAATAAAATATCCAGCCTTCAAAAAGAGACATTTATTTGAATATGCCTTGCATCTGCCAGTCTTCTAGTGAAATTTCATGGCAAAATTTCTGCACAAAACTTGAAATATTTTGCAAACTTGAAGCCTTGGGGGATTTATCGAATGTGAGGTCATTACTCACAGTAAGGTCATGTAAAATGATAACTATGGCAACTGCAGAGTATTGGAATGGAGGGTGAGGAGACAGGTTTATCTGAAAGAAGTAATATCCTTGGACATAGAAAACATCCTCACAGAGCT
>JAVJGG010000054.1:7793748-7816756 GCA_035590195.1 Aviceda cuculoides
GTTTCTAACTGAAGAAACCATTGTGATTGTTTTCAGAAAGCATTTCTTTGAAAATGAGCACAGTTAGAATGAAAAAGTCTTTCTAGTCAAAGGAGATTTTTTGCATTTATTTAGAAAAAGGAGCCAGGCAATGAGCAACAAATACAGTTTTGACAGAACTCCTGAAGTATCTGAGACTGCAGCAAGACTGCCACAGCAGTCTTTATTCATCAGAATAATGGTCTCTCCACAGGTCCCTTCAGGAGACCGTCTCTTTCCCATACAGTTCAAACCTAGACACAAGAAACTTTGCAGGCAGCTTATGGGGCATTTCTTGCTCTTATATCTGTATTTTCAGGAAGGCAGCTGTTGCCTTCCGTTCTTCAGGTTTGGCCTAGGAACTTCTTTTCGTGGATCAAAACCCTGTGAACCCGCTTGCTAGCTTTTCATCCCACTGTTGACCACTTCCTTACCTGTTATTCTGCAAAGAAATGTTAATAGCAGTAGCTCTAAACCAACAATCCCCCACCCCTTCCTCACAAAGGCAGAACTTCATTTACACATGACAAGAGAGTGGTGCTTGGTGGCACCAAGTGCTCTAAATCCTCAGATCTCTCTCCAGAACCTCTGTGCTGCAACACTACTTCTCTTCCTTTACCCACCCTCCCCAACCTACCTCAGGTCAAAAACTGAGGGCTTAAATACCCTATCACTCCTCACAACTTGTCTCCCTGTCCTACCCCACGTTTCTTTTCTTCCTTCACAAAGAACAAGTATGCCTACCAGTATCTGTTGCTCTTTTTTTTTTCCTGATTTTATTATCCTTTTTCCTCCAAACACATTTATAGATTTGAGATACCCACTGCAATGCTTTAAAAAGCTGCCACCACTGCTGCCAACTTTGCTATCTTGCCTGAAACCTGAGACACAACTATCATTTTTCTAAAGGTCACTCTTACAAGAAATCCACAATGCATCATAATCATATCTAGCTTATGTAGGAAAGTACAAAAAAATTGCTTATAACTATTTTACAGGAATGTATAAAGATACTGTTACAGAAAGAATTGTTTGTGCATCACAAAACAGCTGTAGGCAGAAATAATTTCCAGTGAGTGTATAGAAGTGACCACAGAAAAATAGTTCCTATAAAAGAAGTACAAGTCCTCATATTTTTAGACCTTTTTTCCTGCAGTTTTAAAATGCTAGCTGTAGATTTATTTTTTTCCTTTTAAACCAGCTGAATTGTTTCAGCGCAATAACAAATCAATCATTTCTAAAAAGCAAATTAGGCTACAAGTTGCATCAGCGTGGAGCTGTGAGCCAGAGTAAGGCAAGTTTAGGTGGCTTAAGACTTAGGAGGGATTAGATGCAAGTTAGGTCTCTGGAACGCAAACTCTGTGCTCCATCAACAGAATTTACTGCCATCTTTGAAGATGAGTGTGCTGTAAACTGAAATCCAAGGTTAACTAAACCAGGACAAGTTTCTGGCTGGAGAGCAAACACTCTGCCATGAGGGCAACGGTTGGGGCATAAGCAGTTGATAAATGGTGCATTGCCACAAGTATGAATTCTGGGGAATTACCACTGTGTGCCCTGACATAGCTAATGGTGAGCCTCATCCCCCCTAGTTAAGAGAGTGTGGCCTCATCACAATTCCCTATGGCAGCCCTCTGCAATAACACATGCAGAGCCATGACCAACCTGTTCCTTTTCACTTCTGCACTTCCAAGGGAGTTCTTAGGTTCATAAATATATCACAGAGCTTCCATCTCCAACAAATAGTACCAGAACAAGGCTGTAGCACTGTCATCTATTTCACTCTTGACGCAGGATGATACTAAAGCACCAAGGATCATTACCTGACATGAAAGCAACAGTGAAGAGTTTGAAAAAATCTCAACAACAGGAATCCAATTCTAAGCTTTGACTGTAACACCGGGCAATACCAACAAAAGCAGAATAACATAATAATAGGCAAAACCATCACTTAATCACCAAGTCCAACCATAATTAGCAGCCCGTACAAAAGCCAAAGCCTCCTCTACAGCCAAAGTGTACAACTGCCCCAGTTCAGTGTATGGTTGCAACAAGAAGGCCAGACACAGCCACCACAAGGGAGGCATCCCTAGGAGAGGAGAGCTGTAGCTCTCCTACAGGTTTTCTGTAGCTCTGGAAGTTATTTGAATAAATATTACCATCCAGTTGTGATATATCACCTTTACCACAAAACAGGCTAGTCTTAAAAAGGATTAAATTAGCTTAGAAAATACTTATTAAGCATTTCACTTGGAACCACATTTTTACTGCTTTTTGGATCTCATCAGCTGGCACATAACAAAACGTAATCCAGCCTAGCATACACCTGCTGAACTAAAAAAAGACATGTGGGACATGTCACTGTCAGATCTATCAATGCAACTTAACAAAACTGAAACAACATATATCAGGGATAAGCAAAGAAAAAAAAACCAACCAACCAAACAAACAAACCTACATCTCCAAATTCCTGCACAGAATATCTGCAGTCATTGTTAATTGGTCTCTGTGTTCATGAGGGAGAGAAGATGGAGTGCCAACACCTGCAAGATCTTGACTTACAACGCACCAGTGTTCACAGCTTTGCACCAAGGAGCTGTTTTCTCTTTCAGACAAATTTCTGTATTATCCTTTGGTCTGTAGTGTTAGAGTGGCACATTCTTTTTATCAGAAGCTTTTACAAAGTGATGTCAGTAACCCTATCTGTAAACACCATTTAATTGCGTAAGGGCTGTCTGCTTTAAATTTACACTAAATTCCAGCAACTTACTCCTGTCCATGTACAGCCCTTTTCTAACTTGACCTCGAGGTAAAATTTCAAAGCCAGGAAAAGAAGAAAGTAACAAGAAACCCTTTCACAATTTATATCTACAAAGCGTTAGTTTACACTAAGATTTTAAAATGTTGAGCTTAAGACTCTTGCACAAGAATTCCATTTAAGAGTTATACTTCTGAAATACAGTTAGAGTCTGAAAAGCTACTACAAAGATATTTTTTTTTCTTTTTAGCTGATAACTGCTTAAGAGATAAAACAAATATTTTATACTTCTGGGCTGTTCATCTGTGGAAAAATAAGATATGTTTACAGTCACACAAAAGTCTTCTCACTTGTCCTGCAGTGTCTTTGTGACATTTGATATGGGAACTATTTGTTATATTTTGAGCCTCTAATTTTCAGGGAAAAGTAAATTTTTCTAACATTTATGAAAGCAGAAGCTTCAGTTCTGAAGTGTGTCTGTGGAAGTAGGGATAGGGGAAGGGAGATTATTTGCAAACTTCTGTTTTGTACCTGTCCTCAGAATTAAGAGGGAGCAGTGTATTATTACACTTTTTATTTTATTTAAGCAAACAGAAAAATAGGGTAGTTTTCTTGCAAGTGAGAAAGAAAAAGGCAAACACAAAAAGTCATACACTTTTGCATAAAAGCAGAAGCCTTGATCCTGAAAACATAAATAGTACCCTAGCATCAATTAAAGAAGGCTGAGAGATGGACAATGTAGAATTAGTGACCAGTCACAGCCCACTGCAGGATGCTCACATCAAGCTTCTGCGTGCTGTAGTTGTGACTCACTACACTTCTTCCCCAATTCCCTACATGCTCAAACTTGAATGACAAAAAGGAATTCAAACAGCAGGGTATAAAAAAAATGCATGCTGATACCAGTATCCCAGCCCTTTTCTTCATCATCTAACAGACAATTTTCTGTAATTATTTTTATTTCTAGATTTCATTTTCTACAGTGCTGCCATAAGTTTTAAGTTTCACATCTATGAACGTCAAGCCTCCTACTCCGTGTCCTGTGGAAAAGCAGGTCCTTGCACTGCTGAGCTGTGCTGCCAGGCAGCAGTAGGTTCACGTGCAGCAGGTGCTTCCCCCCACCCAAAACACAACATGGAGTGTAAACTGTGGGCAGATTCAGTGCCCTCCCTGTACAGGCACTCCAGAGTACATGCGCACTTACCCAGGCTGTGTATAATGTGGTCACCACAGCAAAATTAATAGGGGCAGCAAAGGCCTTTGGAGACCCAGAGGCCTGGAGCCCTGACCACTCACTCACTGATACCTCTGTTTGAAGATGCAGAAGTGAGTATTTTAAGGGAATTTGGCTAGTCCCATAGTACGTGAGTTACCAAAATGGAAAATATTAAACCAATCTATCCCAGACCTTGAAAGGTTGGGTCCAATAAGTAAAACAGAGCAAAGATGATGAATAGCAAAGGATATGTACAAGACACCAGCAATATTAATTTTTTATAACAAATAGCATTATCAACCTCTTTAAGCATAACCTCTCTCCTAGATTGAATTTAGACACAGGAAAGCAAATCAAAGAATATTCTTAAGCAGTGCTTTAACTACATAATTAATGACTTATTTAAAACAAATGTCCATTCTGATGAAAGAGAATTATTCATTATTTTGAAAAGTTGCCTTATTCTACTCGATTACTCCATTTAATAGGAAAGTAAATTAATAAGAGACCGTATAAAACCCATTTATCTTACAATTTTTACATGAAAAACGATCTTGTCTTATAGGTTGCTACTCAGTAGCAGCTTGTTTGCAACAGAGCACAAGAAAAATACAGTTTGCATATCAAATGAACTTTGTAAAGTACACAAGTATTAAAATGCTGGCCAGGATTACAATGCTGGATTACAACCTCACTAATCACAAGAGATATGCCAATAGATTCAGCCAACACACAGACCATTCCATTTTATTCCTGCAGCATACCTAATGAATACCCTAATGCAACAAGCATCAGTGTTTTCCCTTGAACAGTGGCTTTTTGCACATATGAATATATGCTTGTAGAAAGGCTTTTGCCAATGTAGCTAGTATTTCAGAAGGAAAGCAAATTGCATCCTTAATGATGTTACCATCACAGAAATTTCAGTTAAGTGCAAAGCAGGCTGGTGAGTCAATCAAAGGTCAAGCCAGTTAGAGGCCAAGTTCCTTGAAAGAACAGGGTTCTGAAGTTTAATTATTTTCAGGGAGAACTCTGCTGATAGGCAATAGAGTGAGTTTTATAGCTGACAACACTCATGGAAAGAAATCACTTCCAAGGCTGAAGTGGCTATGGACCACTGAACAACAAGATGGGAAAAAAGTTAACTCTAGAAGTCAAGACATATTTTTAGGCTCACCATTCAGAAACTTAAAAAATACTACTTGCATGACTGATAACTAAAGCAGCCAAACGCATCTCACTCTCCAAAGCTGTTGAAATACACAACGAAAATACAATGTTTTACAAAAGAATATAGAAATGTTTGAAGAAATATTGACAGTAAGAATAATCTAAAAGTTCAACTTCATTCCACTAGCCCAACGACTAGAGCTTCCTCTCCCCCTTCAAATCTGTATTGCAATGGATTGGACAAGGTATCTGGATTACAAAATATCCACTGATACACACTTTTCTCACACGAACTTCTGTTGAGCCTCACCTCCATTGGACTGAAATCCTCCTCCTTACTGCCTCCAAAGCTTATAATCCTTTATAGTGTTTCAAAGATGCCTAATGATCTGCAATAAAGAAATACAAATTTTCCCCAAATAAAGAAATGTGTTACAGTGGGGAAAAAAAAAAAAATAAAAAATTTATAGATTGGCCTTTCTTCCACCATAAAAGTTAACAGACTTCTTCATATGGCTCTAAAGCTTGTTCTTGAGATCATATAAAAATGCAATTCAGGACTCAAAGAATTTTAGTTCGAACATTTTAATCAGAGCAATAAGCTGGACTCTCCAACTCTGGTAAGCAAAGGAACTAAGCCTGAAATCAAGGTGTCGCTAATAACTTACATGACAAAGAACCAGTGCATTCTCCAAGAATTTCACTATTTTGAACCTGGATACATTACACAGCGGTACAGCTGTTCTACATACTCAAATTCAGAAACACGAAGAGCTTTCAGCATATTGATTATTTTAAAAGGTTGAACATGTATACCAATGTACAGCACAATGGAGTACGCTTTGGAAAAAATGGCATGCTGTTCAAATGCAATTTACCATTTCACATATTAACTCAGGATTAAAAATGAGGAGAAAGACAGGAAAACAGCAATTGGAACAGCAGTTTTGTGTGAAGATGGACTTCAGAGCCATCCATATAGATTAACTGCTAACAAAACTTACGGCAATTAGGAAGCAAGAATCAATTACAGTGTTATAACCTCAATGATCTTCTATGGAATACACAAGACCATATGGACACCTTCACGTAGCATGCACACAAACTTTTCCTTTCCACAGGGAAGGTGAAAGACTGAGAAAGGGAAAATGCACTTTGAAAGTACTGAAAGTGCTCACCCCATTCACTTGCTCCTTAAGTGATAAGACTTGTATTGCTCTTGTAGATAAAGTTTAAAAATAAAAAATTGAGATACAGATTTGGAGTCAGTCCACAGCCAATTTTTACTTTCTCACCAACATATCTTCCACATATGAATAAATTAGCAAGTCCTTTCAAAGTACTAATGAAAAACCCCTCATTTCCTCCACTTTCATAATCAGGAGATATATTAATAATAATTTTTAATTCCAACTGAGTAGAGATCCCAGTCTGCAACTTCACAGCCCTTGCTTGCATTCACAAGGTACTGTTTGTGTATTCAGATCAGAAATCTAATTGCCATCTGTATGCACTGATTAGTCAGTGATCAAATAAAGTGCAAAATATATTCAAGTATGCAAATCAACTATTTGCCCAAATACTGAAGGCTCAATTAAGCATGGCCACCTGAAATGTGTCTTTTATGTTCTACAGTTTGGATGGCTTTGGCATTAGTTTTCACCGTCTCAGGGAATCATCATTCAAGTTACTAATAGAAAGTTATTACACTGATCTTGGACAAATACTGCACTACTTTTGATGGAACCTAACAAGGACTGTTATTAGCAAAATGAGACATTTTAGCCGGTTTAGGTTAAATAAAGTATATTATATAATATTTGTTATATTTATATATATTATATATATAATTATTTACATTAATTATATTATATAATATTTATTATATAAATAAAGTAAATATAAGTATTTGTTGGTTCGCGTGCAATAATCTGAAGAGGAATGGGATGAATTAATCTTGAATTACGTCCTATTCACAGAGACAGAAAACTGCAGCAGAGAGAAATTCAGCAAATAAGTAAAACCAGGAAAGATATGAATACTGAAGTCAACAATACTGGACCACATGTACCCCTTTACTTTTAGGCCTCTTGTAAAGTCAAAGTTATGGATTAATAAAATAATTGCTTCCCTGTACATTCATGCTATAAACCGCAGGAAAATCTCACTGCTGAAACCACACGAAGGTTTAGTGAAGTGGGAAAGTGTGTCTGTGGAAGCTGTGAGGGACTAAAACCAGACTTAGAGTCTGTTCTCTGCTTTATGGCCTTTACATAACCGAAATGACAATTTTTTCCAAGGACTTCTAAAAAACATCTGACTTAGGCCCCTTTTTGAGAATGCAAAATATCCACAGGAATGAAAGGTGACTGTGTATCAACAGAAGTCATGCGTGGCAACCTCCTTGCCAGGACTTAAAAACAGCCAGCAGAGAAAGCATCTAAAGTCAGCGCTATATACATCCTTGAACTTTCCTGCTCCTTCAAACCAAGCAAAATTTCATTCTACCATAAAGTGGATATTCAGGTAAAAACAAAACTTTATGCACAGAAACACAGAATTTGATCCATTATTTTCTCCCTTTTCCTCCTTTGGCACTAGTACCAACATGAAGCCAGAAATTCTTCAGTGGGTTTTCTTTTTTTTTACCTCCATCTGTTGTTTTGAGACATTCTATACAAAGCAATATAATATTTTACACAATCACAAATGAAATTAACGGAAGGCAAACACAAGGTGAAATGCATGTTAATTAAACATTGACGACTAATATTGATTTTGATGTAAAAGTAGTAAACAGCAAGGCTGAAAACAGTCTAAGTTCTTTAATGGTAGCACAGGCACAGAACTCAAGACAATCCATCAATTTTTTTTTTTTTTAATAACTGCATACATGTTTGTACAGTTGCCTCCTTTTAGGCTAACACATTTTTAGCAAGAAGGAGG
This sequence comes from Aviceda cuculoides, assembly GCA_035590195.1. Taxonomy (NCBI): domain Eukaryota; kingdom Metazoa; phylum Chordata; class Aves; order Accipitriformes; family Accipitridae; genus Aviceda; species Aviceda cuculoides. The sequence continues at coordinate 7,801,857 of JAVJGG010000054.1, forward strand.
CAGTTTTAAGCAGATGTCATATTTATAACCTAAAGATCTTCATATTTTTTTGTTGTTAATAACTTTATTACAGGGAGAAAGAAAACTATTCCTCTGAATGAATGATGTCTTCCCTGGTGTACTGGGTCTGGCTGGGGTGGAGTTAATCCTATATATGGTGCTGTATTTGAGACTTGTGATTAAACCAGTGTTGTTAACACACCAGTGTTTTGGCTTGCACAGAATTGTGGTTTCCTTTTCGCCACTCTGCCCACCTCAGTGATTAGGCCAAAGGTGTGCCAGAAGTTGGGAAGGGACATGGTTGGGACAGCAGACCCAAACTGACCAAAGGGACATTCTTTATGATACAACACTGTGCTCAGCAATAAAAGCTCAGGGAAAGGAGGAGGAAGGGGTTTATGGTTATGGCTTTCATTTTGCCAAGTAACCATTAGGCATGCTGAGGCCCTGCTCTCCAAGAAGTGGTTTAACATCTGCCTGCCAATGACAAACGGTGAATAAATTCCTTATTTTGCTCTGCTTGCACATGCGGCTTCGCTGCTTCACCTCAACCCAGGAACTCTCAGCTTTTGGTCTTCCAATTCTCTCCCCATCCCACTACAGGGGCAGTAAGCTAGAGGCTGGGTGCATGCTCACCTGCTGGCTAGGGTTAGCCCATTACATCTGGGCACGCTCAAATACACTGTTTTCACAATTACACTCCCTGTGTTTCTTTTTACATTTGGGAATTTTTAATAAAGAAGACAGATCGTGACATTTCTATTCCTTTTTATCTAACACACTCATTGCAGTTTAAAGGGCATGGATGAAGATACAATTTAGAATCTGAAAAAATTAGATAAACATCTCAAGAAACCATGAAACATTCATACCACCTACTCTCAGCTACTTAACAAAGTCAACACTGTAAAGTCATCATACCCAACAACTGATTAAGATAGCTGATGAAAATTGTCTAGTGCAGATGGTATGAATAACTCTGAAGTGTATAGTGCTTTATACACTATGAAACCTTTGGAATTTAACAGAATTATTAATGAACAACTGAGAGCAAATAAATGTAGATATGTGAAAAGTTACAAAACTGGGCCTAAGACTGTGAATCTCTGATGTAAAGCTTCCTTCTTGTGTTTGATGACTATTGTAGAAAATACTAAAATAAAAGTAATTACTAATATGTGAAAAATATTATGAGAGCTATACTTATTGGCCATGATTAACTTAATTTCTTTATGCTCCTTTCACATAAGCTACTCTTGAAAGCCAAATTCTTCTCTAGTGTATATATATTTGCGCAAATTGTAGCACAACAACATAAATTTGGTTCATACTGTTCTACAATGTCATGAATTAAAAGTAGGCATACTTTGAACAGTTTTACATCCCCAAATAAATCAATATAGCCAGGGGCATGACTTGCAATTTTCTTTGCAACAAAAGACTCTGAAATTCTGGGAAACAACAAATTCTCAGCTAAGTATCCACAAAAAAAAAATTTATAATATGTAAATAAATGAAAATGTTATAGATTTCTGACAGTTTAGAAACAAGGACACTGAGAATTTTAGGAGTATTTCAGTCCAAGATATATAAACAAACTGTTTGCCTTCCCTTGTTAAAGCAGCAGTTACCAGTTAGCTACACAGATACATAATCAGGCACACAGGCTGCAACCTGCATCAAGTACAAAATAGGCTATTACTGAAACCATGCAAGCAAACAAATAGAATGGGGGTTGGAATCACCAGATGGACACACACTTCATATATAAGAACGCTACTGCTCTCTGAGCAGCTCAAGTTGAAATGTTTCCTCTTAATTACAATATCTTCTCTTTTCCTGTCAGCACAAACAAGGAAAAAAGGAATATAGCATTAGTATTTATCCTGGTTACAAAACAAACTGTTCATTACATCAGATGACACTGTGATAACCTGTTCACTAACACAGGTTTAATTACTTTGCTACGGTAAGTCAGTGAATTTTATCCCTTTTCTCATTTAGTTTTCCTCATATTTATTAGATCTCCCATCACAAGTACAAATTATGTACTTGTGATGACTGTCTTCTCTATGATGAATACCACTACCTTCAAGTCTCTTCAGAAAATTATGTAAGCAAATAATTAGAAAAAAAAAATTAAAAAAACAGTTGTCTTTCTTTTAGCTATTCCCTGCCCTGACTTCAACTTGTGTGAAAAAATAGTAACTGAAATTCAAGATGTGCATATGAATAGTAAAAAAACAATTAAGAAGATTTAACCTCTGTAGCTTTAAACAACAATTTAAATAATCCTATTATTGTCAAAATGCACTATTGTTATTCAGATGAGCATTAGAAAGTATTAAGTTGACTTTGTATGCAAGAAATTCATCACTTTGTAACATAAGAATCCGGTAACTTTTTCACTGAGACTGGACTTTTCACCGAGGGACCATTACAAAAGTTTGCCTCTCCTGTGAGAGGGGGCAGCAAACACAAGGGGAGAAGCTTCTGATGGGCTGAAGCACACTAGCAAGTTACGTGACAGTTTTCACCATCAGACTACTTGTGTTATGCAATTCACAAGAAGTATGATTTACTTCTGTCCTTGCCAGTCTGAAAAGGACAAATAACCCACGTGTTCTAATTCAAACCTCACATTTTAATCCACAAAATGGAGAAATGTTTAAAGAACTCTACGAATTTCTCAAGTGCTATTAATACATTATTACCTAAAAAAACCCACTAACAACAAAACATCTTGTTTGCTAGAAAAGACTATCACAAATTTTAACACAAAGCATAGTAATAAACTCCAATTGGTCTGTTGTACTACCAGAAAACAGGTCGACTTCAACAGTACAAACATATGGCCCCAGTTTGGGGGCAAAAAACTTTTAGTTTCTTACACAGCTACATGCTAGGCGTTCTGGTGAGTCACTACTAGTGAGAACAATATGTTATCCAATTCATAGTCAGGGGCTGACAACAGAGAACAGATCTTCTATTATTCCAGTGAAGGGCAAGACCTCCCGTCTACATGTTACACTAAGATGAAAATCACATTTTGTGTGTGCCAGAACACAAAGTTTTAGCTGGAGATCACTATTATGAAATACAGAACTCATACCACATATGTGAAATGTCAGTGCACACATAACCTGAATGCTATAAAAGTAGACAATAGAGAAATGCCTCAAAAATACGTGTACTGTTTCCAATTCATCTGGAAACTGCATATATATTTGCCATCTCAAAGGTAGTATCACAAGGACAAGTGAACCCACTTACTTTCTGGTGGAAGCTGAAGAAGTCTGAAGGGATACACTAAGATATACAGCAGTCCTCCTGAATATATTCAATATTAGAAAGTAATTTACTCTCTCATGGCTATCTGGAGCTGTTGGCTGGAACAACACTGACTGAACATTTTTTCATTCTTGTTTGCTCTGAAAAATAAAGGCTACACTTAACTGTGGTAGGAATGAGCTTCCACAATCAGTACTTCAGGTCACTTTGAAATATCCCCTCAAGGCAAACCTCTTGAAGCATAGTATCTTTGAATAAAATTTTCTACCACTTCTGGCAGACTACAAAATTAGAATCACAGATTAATACAGATTGAAAAGCTCTCAGGAGATTAAGTTTAAGCCATGTATGATTAGCTGAGGTTCTCTGTTCAAGTTTTGAATGTCTTCAAAGATGGAGATTACACAACCTCTCTGGGTAACCAGTTCTAATGTCTGCTGACCATCCTCAATGTAAAATAGTTTTCCTACTATTTAATTGGATTTACTTCATTGCAGCTTCTCTCTGACACCTCTTGTGTACCTACCAGAAAAGGTCTGGCTTCATCTCGTCTGTAACTACCCATCAGACAGTTTAGGACAGCAGTACAATCTTCCCTTGGCTTTCTCTTCTTCAAGCTAAACAAATCCAGCTCTCTCAGCCTCTCCTTGTATATCATACATTCTAGCATCATGATGGTCTTTGTCTGGACTCACTCCAGTATATCAATATATTTCTTGTACTGGGGAGCCCAAAACTGAACATAGTATTTCAGATGCAGTCTCAAGTCCCAAATGGAGGGAAATAATCACCTCCCTCAACCTGCTCTCTATGTCCTTGCTATTACAGCCTAGCATGTAGCTGTCGTTCTTTACTGAGAGGATACACCACTTTCACATGTTCAGCTTGTCTCTGCAACATTTCAGGTCTCCAGACTGCACTGTTGTAGCTACAACAATATCTCATGCTTGAGTACTTCACACTATTGTACCTCTTCACAGCAAACCAGGTTAGTTCTGTTTATTGCTCTACTCTAGCATAAAATGGAAGCAACAAAAGGCCAACTGAACCTTTTAATTAGCCAAGGAAGAACCTGGATTTTCAACCAAGACCAAGAAAACGCTGGCAAAAAGCACGGTTACTATGTATCACCTCATAAATCCCAGATTCTGTTCACACTGGTAGGAAGTTAGGGAAAGATTGCTATGGGTGAACTCTCAAATGCTGTAAGGTTACAACAACCTGAGAAACCTTGTACCATCACCTTACAGCCATAAAATAAGCATACTTTTTTGCCTCAGTCTTCACTGGCAAGTGCTCCAGCCACACCACCCAACTCGCAGAAGGCAAAGGCAAGGACTAGGAGAATGAAGAACTGCTCACTGTAGGAAAAAGCTCAGGTACGAGACCATCCAGAGGAACCTGAAGGTGCACAAGTCCATGGGACCCAATGAGATGCATCCACAAGTCCCGAGGGAACTGGCAGATGAAGTGGTAAGTGGCTAAGCCAGTATCCTTTATATTTGAGAAGTCATGGAAGTTCGGTGAAATTCCCACTGACTGGAAAAGGGGAAACATAACCTTCCTCTTTAAAAAGGCAAAAAAAGAAGACCCGGGGAGCTACAGGACAGTCAGTCTCACCTCTGTGCCTGGGCAAGATCAGGGAGCAGAACCTCCTGGAAACTATGCTAGGGCACTTGGAAAATAAGGAAGTGATCAGTGATAGCCAACATGGCTTCACTAAGGGCAAATCATGCCTCACAACTTTTGTGGCCTTCTACAACGGCGTTACAGCATTGGAGGATAAGGGAAGAGAAACTGACATCATCTACCTGGACTTGTGCAAAGAGTTTGACACTGTCCTACACGACATCCTTGTCTCTTAATTGGAGAGAAATGGATTTGACAGATGGATAAGGAATTGGCTGGATGGTCACGCTCAAAGAGTTGTGGTCAATGGCTCGATGTCCAAGTGGAGACCAGTGATGAGTGGCATTCCTCAGGGGTCGGTATTGGGACTGGCGCTGTTTAACATCTTTGTTGGCAACATGGACAGTGGGATCAAGTGCACCCTCAGCAAGTTTGCCAACAACACCAAGCTGTGTGGTGCAGTTGACATGCTGGAGGGAAGGGATGCCATCCAGAGAGACCTTGACAGGCTTGAGAGGTGGGCCCATGTGAACCTCATGAAGTTCAACAGGGCCAAGTGCAAGGTCCTGCACATGGATCAGGGCAATCCCAAGCACAAATACAAGCTGGGCAACGAGTGGATTGAGAGTAGCCCTGCAGAGAAGGACTTGGGGGTATTAGTGGATGAAAAACTGAACATGAGCCAGCAATATGCACTCGCAGCTCAGAAAGCCAACCATAACCTGGGCTGCATGAAAAGAACTGTGGCTGGCAGGTCAAGGGAGGTGATTCTGGCCCTCTGCTCCACTCTCGTGAGTCTCCACCTGGAGTGCTGCATTCAGCTTTGGGGCTCCCAACATAAGGACATGGACCTGCCCGAGTGGGTCCAGAGGAGGGCCACAAAGATGATCGGGGACTGGAGCACCTCCCCTATGAGGATAGGTTGAGAAAGTTGAGGTTGTTTAACCCGGAGAAGAGAAGGCTCCAAGGAGACCTTATAGCAGCCTTCCAGTACTTAAAGGGGGCCTACAGGAAAGATGGGGAGGGACTCTTTAACCAGGAGTATAGCGATAGGACAACAGATAATGGTTTTAAACTGAAAGAGGGTAGATCTAGGACTGGACATTAGGAAGAAATTATTTACTGTGAGGGTGGTGAGGTACAGGAACAGGTTGCCCAGAGAGGTTGTGGATGCCCCATCCCTGGAAGTGTTCAAGGCCATGTTGAATGGAGCTTTGAGCAACCTGGTCTAGTGGAAGGTGTCCCTGCCCAAGGCAGGGCCGTTGGAACTAGATGATCTTTAAGGTCCCTTCCAACTCAAACCATTCTATGATTTACTTTCTCTTTTCATTCTTCTGGTCTTTTGATATGTGATGTACTGAAAGTAGTATTTCTTACACTTCATTTGGCTAAGAAAAATAATTTCTTTCATGCTATTAAGTGTCTGACCACTAAATTAAGTCACATTATTCTGTGGAGGAAAGGGTTGGATGTAGTACTTCATTACAAGCAGACACCAAATCTCTGTTTCATTCGCTTTGCACTGCTTACCTCAATATAAATATTGTATCTGCAGGCAGAAGTTGGAATGATATATAATATAATATACTGGAAATTTTGTTTTAGAAAATAAATACAAGGTGCAAAGTATTTGATACTGTAATTTCCTGATGTAGCTAACCAGGAGTAGAATGATCATACTAGCCTGGTATCAAAACTGAATGCCTAATTCTCTACTCCTTTACAGCCTGTGTCTGTAATCAATAGGAATGAAACACTACCATTTAGTAGGATATGTTTCCTACTCTGAGCTAAGACAGACGTCTGTCAAATATCCCAAGGAAAGTTTCCCCGAGATCTTGATCTCTATTAGTTCCAGCCAGTAGTCTTGAAACTGATTTTTAGTGCTAAACCACAACTTTTTGTGACCATAATTGCGCTTCCATGAAGACTTAGTAAAATGATCCTAAGACAGCACTGGGGAATAATCACAAGAATAAGCTATGGACATATCAACTATCAAAAGACAGCAGAATGGTCACATGCCAAGTCCTACTTCTTCTAATGCATTTAAAAAGGAAAAACACATCACTTCCTTAATTGTTATTTTATACATAAGTGTGTAAGTTAATCTAAGTTCTGCATTAACTAACACATGTTACAGAATCACAAATAGGATGGCAGAAAACCCCTGCGTTGAATACTCTAAAATGTATTACAGACTGGTGATATATACATGAGGATTTGAGAAGACAAGTTCCCAGAGAAAATTCAACAGTATGCATACATAGAATCATAGAATATCCTGAGTCGGAAGGGACCCACAAGGATCATTGAGTCCAACTCCTGAGTCCACACAGGGCAACCTAAAAGTTAAACCATATATCTAAGAGCACTGTCCAAACATTTCTTAACACCAGGCTTGGGGCCATGACCGCTGCCCTGGGGATCTTGTTCCAGTGCTTGACCACCCTTTCAGTGAAGAACTTTTTCCTAATAGACAATCTGAACTTCCCCCAATGCAGCTTTAAGCCATTTCCTCACCTATCATTTTTACAAACAAACTACATCATTTTTTATATTATAAAGCACCTACTTAACGCCAGTTGTTTCTGTTTCAATATCTGCTTTAGCTAACAAGGTTCTACAGATAATCACACTTCAAGGAAGTTAAATACTAATAATCTTTATGGTTTTCTTGTTACTTTCACCTTCTGTTAACTTGCTTATCTATTTCAGAACACTGTAAGTATGTATTTCCATCCCAACGGCAAATTAATGAAATTACAGCAGTGGCTAAGGCACTCATTTCTATGGTGTTGATTTAATAAAAAGAATCCATTTTAAGAACTGCAGCACTGAAAAGATAATGCAAAACATTTATTTGTGCAGACACTGCAGTACTGCCAGCCTGACACAGACAGTTGCCCTTATGGAGGGAGGTACAGACTTAGGAACCCTATTCACAGCCTCATTAGAATAACAGCAGAACACCACCAAGTGAAACAGAGGAATATGGAAAGGCATAATGGTGCAGGATCTGAGTTGTGATACTCCAGACTGCTGAGTCAGGAGAGTCATCAGAGTCCTAACCCACACAGAACTCTGTGGGTCAGCAGGCAGCACAGGGAATAACAGAAGTGAAAGTCACAGCTGATAGCTCTTGGGACACAGCATGTTAAGAAGTGACACAGTTAAATAAATCTCTCCAATAATCGTACTTACCTGGGAGACTGAGGAAGTGCAACTGGAAATAGCGCCTTCTGTCAGTTCTTAGTCTGTACATATTTGTAGGTGCATCGGTCTCTTTGAAATCTATTCCCACTTCACAGGGAGGAAACTGAAGATGAAGGTTTGAGCTGCCACTCTAAACTTAAGATTTTCTTCTTGAAATAGGTACAATATAGACCTAGGATAGGAAAGAATAAGTCAATTTTAGCTATGTCTGAAATTCAGATATTAAGCATGACACAATATAAGAAACACTGTCACAAAGCTCACTTGCTGATCATAGAAACTGGGTAAAATCAACTTCTGTAGGACTTGGGGCGGAGAGGGGGAACCCCACAAGACCAGAATCAAAAATAAAAAGCCTTGGGGGTTTACTTTGGTTGTTGGTTTGTTTTGTTTTTTTTCTGGTTGATCAAGCAAGGCTTTTAAAACAGAGAAATTTGTGAAAAAGTAAACTTTTGCTGCAGAGGTGGAGTACTGAAAAGCAATCAAACCAGAGTACAAGGCATATCAGCCCAAAAGAGTTAACAATTTCAGTCTTGCTTAAACACCTAGAGTACAACAAATCCTCCACAGAACAGGTGCTTCCATCATTTATTCCTAGCCTGAAAATGCATTCCAGTTTGAACATGGACATTGAGTTAAATCTGGAAAAAGCATTACATAACACACAAGCATCCTGCCTACTTTAGCTCTCCAGTTAGGTAACTGTTTTCAGGAAAGCTAACACAAATGCACAAGAATAATAAAACCTTTTTGTTGACATTTCTACAGCTACCCATTGGAACCTCCCTTTAAACTGCTGTATTCTTACACAGTGCAGTAGATTATAATTGAAGAAAAAGTACTGGAAAATAAGATTTAGATACCATACCATTATTCCCTGATATTAAATTATATTTGAATGTAACTGATTCACTGGCAGAACAGTTACACAGAAGTCTATTTAATGAGCATTTCTATCCTACATACAGTATTCTGCAACAGCAGAATACCATTTTCATCCCTGCTACTACACGAGTAGGGCATACATCACACTAGATAAGAGTTTAAAGAAGCAATATGGTATAAGATTGAGGTTTAAATTAACCCTTAAAAAATTTAAGGACAAATACATGCTGCTGTGGTGCAGTTTATTCTGCTCAATACCTTCTGTTGATGTATTTTGTGTCCAACTTCTTGTTGTGCACAAAGAGCCTGCTTGGCTCTTGCTGTGAGATATACTTGAAGATAGCATCCTGACAAGCAGATTTTAAAAGTTCAGATAACATATACACCCATTAATTTTGGTGAAGTTACCTGTGATTTTATATTCTATATACAGATTTTTACAGTAAAATTTTTGCTCACACTTACCATATTGCTCAACTATGCTGCACTGAGAGATTTCTAAGCATTCACTGTCCTCCTCACAGATCTACAGGGTTTGATAGATTAAAATATGATGCAAGAAAAAGCCATCCACCCTCATAAATACTATTACATCAAGTGGTTCTTCTGGTATTACAATAGTGGGTACTGAGTAAAGACTGAGTATGCTCACCTTTATCTTGGTAACTGTAACCTGGAAAATGTAGGTATTTACCACCACCACCACCCAGAACCTCTTAGGCAAAAAAATGAAGTCTGTTGAAATACTGTCTGAATAAATTTTAACTAAAATATTTTCTCTCACAAGTAACTGTGAAACAATTTGTAAAATACTGCTTAAAAACATTTTAATTGCTATATTTCAATTCTATAAAATGCCTTTTTTACAATTAATATGCATGTCAGATGAAGCTACTGTAATTCAAGCTTATAAATTTAGGCAATTATAATTATGTATATAAAGTAGGTATATATTCTATAATAAAAAATTACCATTTATGTTTAAGACTGTACTGTGTTAATTACACACACATATATATGCCACTCCTGTATCTTCAAGCTTTTTTCACTCAAAACATGTGTTTCTGCTATGACTATGTATTATTTATATTATTATTTTTAATTATTATTATTAAAATAATTAAAGTCCTCTATCATTAGTTTACTTTTTAGATTGGGAAAGGAGTATCATGGGGCCAGTATGAGCTGCCATGGATCAGTCAGAAGCAAGAGGATCCCTGGGGAACGACAGCAACTCTGCACTGCCCTCTCCTGTGCTGCCTGCTTTGCTGGAGGACTTCTCTCCTTGCTTACAGCAGGAATACAGCTGAATGTCTCCATAATACCCAAGATACTATGCTGGGACACCTCAGTCCTCCTTTAGCTACTGGTCAGCTACTGAGGATTAGCTGACAATTGATAAAATTGTATACTGTTCAAGTCCTTTTCTAAGAACCTTACTTTTGATCCTTCTTGGTTTATAGTTCCATTAATCTATAGTAAATTAATTCCATAGTGAACCATTAGTTAGTCCTTGCGTTTAAAAAGATGGAAAAGTCCTCAGGACTAGAAATTGGTGATAAGAGGTAGAGGGTCTCTGGAGGCTTTAAATCATGCTTTACAGAAATGCCACCCAAACAGCTATGTATGGACATTCTTTAAGGTCAAATTTTGTCAGTCCCCACTAATGTCCTACTCAAATGATCCTCCATGAACAAAATTTTGTTAATTTCTCTTGTAAATTAACTCTTTAACACAACCAAGCTATTATAATGCTTTATGTCCCTCCATGGGATTTTAGCACACCACGTGACTATTGCTAAGTACCTGCAGTGCAGAAAAGTAAGATTGCTCATACTACTTTCAAAGGTGGTAACTGAAATGTTATAAATAGTTCATTAAATAGCTTTTAATCAGATTAAAACTATTCAGCAAAGGAATGCCTTTTGTCCATAAGTCACTGACTCATATATATTAATTGTTCTGCTTCCTGAAATAATATCAGGTAAAAATTGCACTTAATTCTCGGACAAAACCCTCAAAGAGTGAGATGAAGACAAATCACTTTCGAACATTGTTTATAAAACCAGTCCCAGTGAGGCTTCTTTCTTTATTGAAAGGCTGTTAGAAAATTTATTACTAACTTTAATTTGATAGACCGTACTTACCCAAAATAAATCTAAGCCATTTCTGGACCACCAGAATTCATTAAGTTAACTTACTACATGGGAAGACTTTCTTAATTGCCTCAACAGTAATTTATTTAAAAGGAAAGTGAAAAGAAATAACAAATTTATCATCCCTTTCAACTATTTATTTCCCAACTTAGCAGGACTGCTATCTTCAAGATTTTGTTCCTACAAACATACAACTTAAGACTATTCAGTGAAGTCCACTGAGCATCCAATTTAGTACCACGTTTTGGTTAGTGATACAGCTGCTGCCCTGACATTTTTAGTCTTCAGAATGGTTAGAAGAATCAAATTGAACCAGCGAGGACTAAGTTGTGAAGTCAAAATTTGAGTCATCTCTCATGACTAACCAGTATTCAAGTGCTAAGCTTGTATTGAAACCACTTTATCTTTCTTCTTTACAGTTACTGAAAACTACTACAACAATCTGCAGCTTTATGCTTCAATGAACCAAAAGCATTTGTAGGGATATTTCGCATGACAAACAATGGAGACATTTTTAGATTTTGATCATCTTGTTAGACTCTCTTTCTAGTCCCCAGAGGTGGTAATTCAATAACTGCAGGATTAATCCAGAAAAAAGCTAAAAACCACTTGAGTTTTTTAATGAATTTAAGGAAGGCTAACCAGGCAAGCCAGAGGGGTATGCAACTTATCAATGACTTACCAAGTTTTCATGATGCAGTAGTTCTTGCTATTCTAGTGAGGCACTATATCCATACTTCAGGAAAGAGCTATGCTTGGATTTACAGCAAACAGACCAGATGCTGGTCTTTGTCTTCGTATTTATTTTTCCAGCCTCTGTTGCAAATCAAAAAAACCCTTGCCTTTCCAAGATGGTTAGAAAAAAAGGTGATCAAAGCACTACAGACTGATGGGATATTCTTCTAATTAGGGAAGGAAAACATAGTGCACTGTATACTTGGCTTTCAAGTGAGATGGCATTAAGCTTAAGTCTTAACTTTGCGGCCTTTAAAAGGGTCAACACTGATAAAAAGAAAAATGTTAGGAAAATGAGAAAGTATCAGCCATGTGTCCCAAAATCCAAATAAAACAATGAATGTCTCCATTTTGTCTGCATGTCACCTGATAACTCTTGAGCATGAGATGGCTGCACCAGCTGCTCACCAGGGACACAGGTGGCTGCCAAGTCTGCAGTCAGCCCTGGCTGCTGTAGGATACAACTGGGACTGTTGAAGGGGCCATATACTGTCTGGGCAGGTAGAAATCTCTCTCCCTTCAATGCCTTTGGCTCCATCAAGAAAGTATTTTTTAATGCATATAAAGGGATAATTTTGCCCTACCCTAAAGGGTTCACTTCCTTGCCTGCAATGCACTGGAGAAACAGCCAGGCCAGGCCTACCTGGAAATCATGGCTTTGTGGCCATTTCCCTGGACGTGCTTCCCTGCAGTGCCTCCCTGCCCCTGCCCAGCTGGCCCCCTCTGTTGCTCCCCACTTGCTGTATGACCCACAGGATACTTTTGACTACGTAGAATCACACTCAGAACAGAAGAATGAGAATTATTAAAATCCCTTTAATAATGCTCAAACCAAAGAGCAAAATTAACCCAAGTCTATAGATTCAAAACCAAGGATGTCTGAATGAAATTCTCCCACAGCTATAAGACCAGGCTTAAAGAAGAGTGCACTTCCACCCTTTGCTGATAAGCATACTATTTCTGCTTCAAAGCCCACCTACCACATGGCAAAGAGGAGTTCACAGGTTATAGCTAGGGCACTGTGGTGGCAGGCTCCAGCCTAATATACCCCTCTTTATAAAAAGAAAGAGAAAGTCCTCTGGTAATTCCAGCTCAGCCCTGAACCCTACCCAGCCCTGTTTAAAGCAGACTGCCTGTACAATGAGCAAGGGCAGAGTATAATCTGGCAGGCCTGCTGGGGAAAATGAGCTCCTGAAAGCTCTTGAAGCTGGGCTTAGGTAAGCACCTCTTGCCACAGCAGTTAGTTTCCCATTTTAATTGCACACATTTCACCATGACATTGGCTCCAAATTACAATAAAGTTTTAAGGCAAATAACATCTCAGCTATTTAATCGCTAGGGCCAGCCAGTCTGCACTTTAAATATGGACCACATTTCAGGTAGTGCATATTCTTACCAATACTGGATCACAAAGGTACATAATAACAAACTCCTAAGCACTCATTAGTGCTCATTTCCTTCTGCAGTCTACAAATATGAAATCTAATTCAGTAGCACTTTATACTCTCTTTGCATTCATTTTGGCTAGGAATAAATGGTGGTGGTAACTGAAAAAATCCGCTCTTCTTATCATCAAAATGAAGTACATTGGCTTAAGAAACATACTCCAAACACATCCGCAATCCTCCTCAGCTCAAACTACACATCATTTAATTTCACTACATTTTCAGCCATCTCAAAATACTTAAGTGTGAATAACTCAGTGAGACAAACTGTCTGTGTTTTGAGCACAGAAAATATTAAAATTGTTGTTGTATGTTCACAGTCAACCTAATGAAGAAGCATGTCTGGTGTTGGCTCTAGCCTGGTAGCAAGGTTACTACAACTTTTTTAACCATCCCAAAGAGAAATTCTGTTCAAGTTAAAAGGAAGGATAAGCACCTCAACATAAAAATAAAAATGCTATGTATCTGTACATAGTAACCTGTCAATAAAGAGCAGTGCTCTACTCCAGAGCAAATGGCAGCACGCCATGAACAACCAGAACTAGTTGTTTCGCTTAGCGAAGCCAGAGTGTGTATCGATCTCAGCCACACATTCACATCTGTCCATGAATATGACACCTATATTCCCCAGAAATGACCACACAAAGACAAAAACCCATAGTTAAGGCAGTACATTTCACCAGCCGTACTACAACCCACTGACACACTGATAACTTAACACAGACATCTAGATGAAGCTGGCAGGCTCGAAGTATAAAAAGCTACAATGTAGCTTTCGCATAGTTTTAGCTTTAACATCTTCTACATACACACTTACTTCAGACAGTATGTTCCCTTAAGAATTACTTCAATCTATTTAACAAAAGTTGTTTAAAAAAAAACAGTACAGTAATGTTGTTCATTTTAACTGAAACTTAAACGTAGTTGTTAAATTAGATGTTAAAGCCTTTACATCTAATATTAAGTAAGGACTACTTTCCCTCAAATTCTACTACATTGTGTTTTTATATCTTTGAGTATCTTTGGATACTCAGCTATGGTAACGCACTATAGATGCTGTATACATAGCTAGCCTGGTTAATTAAAATGCATTAAAAAATGAGAAAAATTAAAATGTCAAATGCTTTTTGTAAAAGCAGAATGTACCTCTTGACTCCTTTTTAAAGGATGACCATTTCAATGATCTCTAGGATGAAGGGCTTCAAATTGAATAAATTCTCAACCTCCCAAGGAAAAGCCGAGATGCAAGTTTTCCTCTTTAGAAGGTAACATGTAACACTTGCCATGACTGGGATTTTCAAAAGAAATTGCCTCTCCAGTTCTCCGAACACAGAATCCTAACTGCATCATTAAAAAACCGCTTTATAAAAACATGACCAATAAAGTTTCTACTTCCTGGGAAAATTAGAAGAGCTGTGCAATATCCTCATGAACCAAAACATGCCAAACCTTAAGACCTAAAGACTTGTGTCTTGGTTTGAAAGACAGGTGTCTGCCAAGGAAGGCAGGAGCCCCCCCCCGGAATGGCAGATGCAACCCCCCT
>JAVJGG010000054.1:7823357-7844290 GCA_035590195.1 Aviceda cuculoides
AAACTCCAGCAGTTTTACAGAGGCTGTTTTCTTTTCTTTAACGAATGTTTGAGACATTGACTATCAGACCGTCACACATGGTAAGCGTTCTGCAAATAAACACAAGCATTCCTGTATCAGTGTGGTGGACTGGAGGGAACTGTTGTCATCTCATGACTAAAGTACTCGGGTTTGTTCTCCCTTCCCGACAGATGACAGCTCTGGTACTCTAGTCTCACTCTAAAAAGTGGTTTTGGTTTTTTTTAAATTGCTGTCTAATTGCTCATTTAAAAAAAAACTAGCAAATGCAGCATAAGGACAGCCAACACCAAAATACTTTTGCCATTCTAGTCACAGAAAAGAGCAAAATGCCATTTTATGTGGAGAGGGAAGAGAGGGTTAAATGCTTAGGTAATGCAGAGGACTCTCTGAAGTTGTTTAAATCCTTCCCCAGTCACCAGTGGGGAGATGCCAGGCATCAGTCAAGCACTCAAATTGCTGAAGCTACCCGAACCCCCCTCAAACTGGGGTTACCATTCTAGAGAGGAACGCTACTTCTCAAAAGTCAGCAAGCCCAGGCAGTTGAATCAAGGTGACAGAAGAGAGAGAGGCACAGCACACCCAGCCACAGCCCACCAGCAGGGCCACCCTGACCCACCCTCCACCCTCCTCAGCTGTTAGTTTAATCCTTTGTCTTTTACTTGCCAGCTCTGTATATACCTGCTGATCTAGAAATTAAAAATACATGAATCTCTTGCATTTCATACAGTATAATTTCTCTTTCAAGCTCATATTAGCAGATAAAATGCATGCCACAGAAACGCATGCACTGGCGCTATTTTGCTCCTCACCCCTTTCAGAAGCAGACACTCTGACACAAACTTTGCTGCTGCAGATCACGGTGATGGTAGCAAAACTTAAAATTTCAGCGTGAGGAAAGCCTCATGCTTCCCAAACAAACCACAGCAAGGTTTGCTACTAGTGCCATAGGATGGGACACCTGTGCTTTCTCATTGTGGTAACAAGCTGGTGAGGGGGCAAGCAACAGAGACAACTGAAACATACAGCAGGTTTCAACATACAAATATTCTACTTACAAACACTGAGCATGTAAAAACACCTGACTATGGATATTAACAAAAAGGACTGTTAACTCATACCTGCATGACAGAAAGTTTTAGATGCCAAACACTAACCTGCTTGCTCGATTATCAGCACGACTAGTCTCAAAGGAAATGAATGAGCTAGGATAAGCACACAGAGGTTTCTTTCAAGTATTTTCTTCCAGCATAACTTAACCCGCACTGGACACCAGAGGCTGTGGACACCGGCTGTGCATCTTGCAATAGCTCTTCTCTCCCCACCAATGCCTTCCCATACTAAACCCCATAAACTGTTATTTCTGCTGCCCCAAGGAAGCAGCTGTGCCTTCTCTTTTCTACTCGCAGCCCAGTTTGCAGTTTCCAACTAACTTTCGTCTCCGCGAAGGCCTGGCATTAACTTTTAACCTCGTAGTTAACCGAGCACTCAGCACCTCTTCTGCCCTCGTCTACAGCCCTGCGCGCCCCGCGGCGCATCCCCCACACCGAAAAACACCGCCTGAAACACGGGCTTTTTCCAGGCCCTGCCGTGCACCCCAAAACACCCCAAACACGGCCGCAGGACATCCGGAGGCAGCTTAAGCCCCGAGGTCAGCCGCCAGCGGGAACACGCCCGGCGCCGGAGGTGCGGCGCGGGTGGCACTGCTGCCGGGCGGCCACCATTTCATGCCCCGCCCCGCCCCGCCTCGCCTCGCCCGGCGGGGGCAACCCAGCGGGGATGTCGGCCCCCCGGCGCCGGCTTGTCCGCAGGCCCGCTGTGGGGGGAAGCGCGGGGCTGCCTCTGGGCAGAGGCTGGAAAGAAAGGAGGTTTAAGCCCCCTCTCCCCCACGAAAACAGCCCGGCCCGCAAGCTCCGCGGGGCGGGGGTGCGGCCCGCAGGCTCCACCCCGCCATGACCTGGCGGCCAGGGGAGGGGCGGTGGCCGGGCGCCCGGCAGGGACGGGAGCCCTGCTGTTTGGTGCGGCATGGCGCGACCCACCGCTCGCCCTGGCCGGTTGATGGGGTTGCTGGCGCTTCTCTGCTGCCTGCTGCGGGCGGGCAGCGCCGCCCTCCCGGCACCTGCAGGTAGCCGGCTTGGGAAGGAGGGCGGCGGCGGCGGTGGTGGTCAGGGCCGCCCTCCGTGGGATGGAGGCGGCCAAGAGAAAGAAGCGGCGGCGGTGGCGGCGGCCCTCCGGGTAGGCGTCCCTGCCCGCACTTACACTCGCGATCCGCGCTACACAGTGGGCCTGCTGCCGCCGCGCTAGCTGCGGGCTCTGCCGGAGGAGGAGGGGTGGAGAGGTGCCGCTCTGCCGCTGCTAACCGGGTGACTGGAGGGTGAGAGGTGGAGGAAGGTGGCACGGCAGAGCTCTTCAGCCCGGAGTACCGAAACCCGCTCCGGCGCCCTTTGCTCTTTCGTGTTCCTCGGCCCTGCCTGCTCGGCTTCCCCTCAAATTGCTGGGGATTGGGGTGCCGCTGGGTTTTTTTCCCCATGACAGTTTCTGACGCCAGGTGTCAGCCGCGGACCGAGGAGACGGAGGCGGCCGTGTCCTCCGTGGTGGCTGCCCGCCGCGGCGGGAAGCGGCTTTCACCCGTCCCGTACCTCACGTCTCCAGCTGCACAGGGGTTGCTGTCAGAGCCGTTTCCCAGAGAAATGGGGCGACCGGGAGAAGTCGGGCAGGGCGGCGGCCCCCTGCCCTCCGTAGTGCCCCCCTTTTCCCCATCGTGCCGGGCGAGGGGTGCTTGAGGGGGCCGGGCGGATGCCGGATGCCGGGGCTGAGGGGCAGCGGCGGGAGTGCGGTGCCAGCCCGGGCTGATGCCGGCCCCGAGGGGCATTGGTGGCTGCCTGTGGTGGTGGGACCGCAGGTGATGCTGCCCAGCGTGTGCCAGCAGACCTCTTCTGCGGAGGGGGTGCCATGAAGTCTTCATAAAAAACAAAACGCAGAAGGTGGCGTTAAGTTTTTTATATTTCATGTTGAACTTCGTCAGCAGAAGAAGTTGGGGCGAGGGGTGTCAGATTGTCTTGGTTTCCTAGGTCAAAAACGTTTTTCAGAGATCTCAGACTCCTGATAATTTAAAGTTTAGGGTTTTTAATGTCTTTAGGCCATTATACTGTTCTTTTGTTTTACAAGGACATAAAACAGGACAGGGTTAACTCTTATCTGAGGACATTTTTACATATCTCTGAACCACAAGGTTTGTTGTGCTGTCAAAGAAGGGCATCATGAGTTTAACACAATTTGTTCTCAGCTTGCTTGTTTTGTCTGTCTCATATCAATTTTTTACCCTCAATGCACTTAACAAATGCTTTTTTGGTATCTTTCTTGGAGTTGAAATTAGTCTAATAGCTTTCATATTGGTTTGCTGGGAATCCACGATGAATCTGAGGTGAACAGCTGTCTTGTTATCTAAGTTCATGTTTACTGTTCCTAACCTTTTCTTTTTCTGCTCTTATGGTTTTGGCACCACCGCTAACTTAATAATGTCCACAATATTTATTTTTTTCCTTCAGGAAAGTGCTAAAAGAATTAGATTACTGAATTCATCATCAAAAGATAATGTAACTGCTTTCTATGGAATAAATCAGTTTTCTCACCTGTTTCCTGAAGAGTTCAAAGGTACATTTTCTGGCTGCTGCTAATGCCTTTTCTGTTCTTTTTCTTATTCTTTCCCAGAAGCTTGTGTCTTTCACATTTACAGATTCTTCCAGTGCTTATAGTCAGCTAGTTTACAATGTCTGGTACCAAGCTGTAAATACTTCTGAAGGATAAAACAATCCTCTTCATGTTTCTCTAGTCTTCCAAGGTTGAATTGCCCAGAGCCCTAATATGATTTAGTATACAGACTGCTCCCTCCTTCCTTCCTTAGCAATATGACACGCTTAATTTTTTTTACTAAGAAAATTTGTCTGATACATAACCTAATCTTCCTTTCTTACTGTTCCAGTTTGCTGTTATATGTTCTATTCATCAGGAGATTTTACACCTTTTTTAATTTTAAAAAATTAAGCATCTTTTTTTAGTGAAAAATGAGCAATTTGCATGTGTTTCAGAATTCTTACATTGTTCTCCTCTTATTCTTCCTCCTTTACCTGACTAAAATAAAGTAATATTTTTCCAGTAAGTAAAAAGTTGTGAAAATTTTCAAACAGAACTTGTTTTACAGAATGGTTATTGATCAGCTTCAGTAAATCTTCACACTTTGCACCCACATGCCCTACATGGAATATTTCTGTTCTTTCTAGAACTGTAGGAATATTTACATTCATTCTGGAGTATAATGATTATTTTACAATACATGAATTTTCTGTGGATCTGAGAATGAGACGTAATATCATGATTGTAACTACAGATCAAAGTTACCTCTGTGGCTTCTAGTAAAACAGTTGTTTGTGGGTTTTTTATTTAGTAGATTTATAGATGTTTGTATTCTGTGTTTAGCTATTTATTTAAGAAGCATACCTCACAAACTTCCCAGATACATAAAAGTGCCAAAGGGAGAGGAAAAACCTTTGCCGAAGAAGTTTGACTGGAGGGACAAGAAAGTCATTGCAGAAGTGAGAAATCAGCAAACAGTAAGTCCTGGTGTTTTCCTTTCCTGTTTCTCCAGCAGTGCTCAGAGGCAGTTCCAGCAGGTACGTCGTAGAGCACAGTGAAGGTTTTGGAAGGGACCACCACAGCCTCAAGACTCCTTAGAGTGCTTGCACAAGTATGGCTGGTTGAACATACACAAAATCACGTAGCATTTTATGGAAAGGGGGATTAGACTTAAAAGCATGAGATATAAAAGTTGTGCATTTAGAAATTGTGCAGTTAAAAACTGTGTGTAATACATTTTTTGATCTAGTTAACTAAATCTGCAAATATTTGCACATGTGTATTTTGTGTTTTTCTGAAGAGACTAAGGTAAGTTCAGTACCTGACCTCATCCCCCAGTTTCACCTGCATGAGTATAGATCCTTTGCTGTTGTTTTCTCTCACGATACAATGCCCTTGGCTGGTCAACACCCATATCTTTGCCATTGAACACCTCAGGGGGTGCATTCATGATAGGAAAATAACTAGACCCCACATAATTACAATTTATCCCAAAGTGGTTATGGTCACTGATAAGAAACAAGCTGTTAAATCCCCAGTGTCTTTCCTTACTGTACTTCACACAATGTAACCTGGACCTTGCCTAGGAGTAAACTCTGCTTCCTATTTTAAATGCCGCAGTTTAAAGAGCCTAGAACTGCAGTATACATTCTGTTACAGTCTAAGAATTTTCCTATTATGTTTAATTTCAGTTTACTATTTCTTAAACTGTAATCTATTTCTATAAAATTCTTCAGACTGTAGAAAATTGTACTGTCTCAAGTGCATCCTTTTCAAAAACTTACTGACTAATGTGGTTAAAAAAATAATTTCATCCTGAGCCCCAATCCTTCTTTAAGAAAATTGATCTCTCACAATAAAAAGTATCCTCAGACCTATCTTAAAGTGCAAAAATGAATCAGGAAGGTATCCTTAAAATACGAAAACCACAATACAGGAATCCTTAAAATAAGACACCCATAATGCATTTCTAGCTTTCAGAGAGCAGTACGGGGGGGGGGGGGACGGGACAACAGTGCAATATTTTAAATGGCTGATGAAATTTTTTTATTATTGTCTTAAAAATAGAGTGCAAGGGTGGTGTAGTAAATGAAGAGCATTAGAAGACCCTTTTGACTCTTTGACTTTTTTTTTTTTTTTTCTTTTCATATCAGGCTTCAGGAACAAAGCTGACTTTTTCTTTCTTCCCTGTTTCCCTTCTCTTTGTACAAGTGTGGAGGCTGCTGGGCTTTCAGCGTTGTGGGTGGTATACAATCTGCCTATGCAATTAAAGGAAATAACCTGGAAGAACTCAGCGTACAGCAGGTTATTGACTGTTCGTACACTAATTATGGCTGCAGCGGGGGATCTACTGTTAGTGCTTTGAGCTGGCTGAACCAGGTTTGAAATTTTTCATAAATCTCAAACCCTTCCTTCGCTTTCATGTTAACATTCTCTTTTTTTATGGGGAAAAAGTGATGGGGAAGGTGGAATGTACAGCTTGTCTGATTTTTTTTTTTTTTTTAATATATGTGTGTATATGTATGTATACATGCATATACAAATGTGTGTGTGTGTGTATATGTATGCATATTTATTTAGTCTGGAATCAAGAGAGTTTGTACAAGCAGGATTGGAATTTTGTGGTCCATGTATATTCTTGTGAATGTAACAAATCAACCCCCAGGCGTTGAAAATAAGCCACAGTATTTCCACTGAATTCAATTGGAACTGCAGACATGCAGTACCAGTGTAGAAGGAGCCATTTATCCGTGTGGATTTGAGTGTCTGGTTTAGGCACCAGCATCTGGGGAGAAGGAGGGATGTCGAGATTTTCTGCTTTCAGAGTTCTAGGGTTTCTGTTGCAAACACTGTAAAATCATGCATGAGAATAGAGAACCTCAGAATAAAATTGACTGTGTTTACCTTTGTTTCACTTGCAACCCAAAACAATGAAAATGCAGACATAGTTTCTACTTCAGTTGTAGCTAACACATTTCATTCATGAAAAATGCAAAATGTGTGTTACTAATATATGTAAGCGGAAACATTTTAATATCTTTGAAGTAAAGTACTGTCTAGGATGACAGTTTGAGTTGTAAGAATATAAAAAACATTGCTTAGGTTTTTGAAGTTTACAAAAAAACCTGATTGTCCTTTTTAAGAAACTCTGTAATCATACTCCTGAAGATCCATACAACCCCAGCTAATAACAGTCTAGATAACTTGTTTAAATTTGTATTTCAAGTAAGACGGAGAATATTCATCTGGATTCCTCTGAAGCAAAGTTCTCTCTTCTTGCTTGCGACAGACTGGAAAAGACACTGTCATAAACATACTGTACTGCAGAAGACAAGAAAAGTGTAAAAGGTTGATGCAATGGCTTTGTAGATGGACTTTGAACTGTGGCAGCCATTATAATGCATTATATATATGAGGATTTGATGCTAATAGCAGAATTGAACTTAATTTCAGTATTTTACGTAACTGTTCTTGGGTTATTTGTGGTTCTTGAACTGTCCCAAGGAGAGGATAATTTTGTGTGTGGATGTCATTTGAAGAGAATGAATAGTCATTCATTAAATGAATGCATAGTATCTGTGTCTTGAAATTGATGAGATTGCTCATGAGGCTAATTTAAACCAGAGACACCTTTTAAATTTCGTTCATTATTTGAAGACTTCTGAATCCTTTCTGAAGCTTTGTCTGCGAACAAGGAAACTATAGATAGTAAATACCTTATTTCCCAACATGACATTCTTATTTCTAATCTCACGAAGAACACGCTGAATTTTGAGTGAGTTCCGCGGTCATTTTCAGTGTGTTTTGAGGTGCATGGTGTTAAATGCATTCAATTCTCATTCATATATCTCTTGCAGACAAAAGTAAAACTCGTGAGGGATTCAGAATACGCTTTTAAAGCTCAGACAGGACTGTGCCATTATTTTGGTCACTCAGATTTTGGAGTTTCAATAAGAGGATTTGCTGCATATGACTTCAGGTAGCTGCTATTGATTCTTTTTGTTTGCTGTACTTTTCCTTCTGTGTTCAGTAACTGTGGAGTAAGCTAGAGCCAATAGCGCATTGACCAGCCAAAGGTTATGAGGCTGATTGCATCAGTTCTGTAGCTGTGTACTGGATAAGAATTAATACATAACGTTTTTGAGAGTTAAGGCTTGCCGTGGTGAATCCACTCAACCCTGACATCACTAAGCCTGTTTAAATTAGAAAGCTTAAGTCTGTGTCTGGAAATGAAGTCTTCTAAATTGGCTGTGTTTAAACTTGCTATGTTTAAACTGGAACATTGAGTCAGTTACAACTTTTAATATATGCTAAGTGAACATTACACTGCTTAAGTATCAGAAATGGTAATCCTAACAGTAGTAATTGGAATTTGTTGAAAAAGTTAGGAAGTATTCAGTTACTTCAGTATTCATCCATTTACATACCCACCCGCATCCTCCTCCAGCCCATGACTTTACAAACAGAGTTGTCAACTGAATTTTGTAAAGACAACTGGTAGCTTTTTAGGTTTCTGTACCAAGAAACCTTGTTGCTAATTTTTATCAGTACAATACAGCTGCATACTGAACTTAAAGACAGGAAATACAATTTTGGCTAGGAATTGAATTACTGCCAGATATAAGTAACTAAAATCAATTATAGCTTTGCCAGTCTATATTTGCCAAATTTAGTTATTGCACATATTATGCAGTGATAAAGTTTTCCTGTTCCAGTATATTACATAAGTAAAACTGGATGAAGATGCTAATGGTGAATGTCTGATAGTGGTAAAGTCTTGTGTTTTGGTATGTTTGAGATAGATACATATTCTAGTGTAGTATTATGTATAATATAAAAGGTACTTCTGTATGTTTGAAAAACTAACGGGAAAGAATAATATAGACTAATGGTTTGTCCAAAGCTGTTTTTAATTACGAGTGATGTATAAAAGGTACATAGGGCTCACTACTGCCCACTGACTTGACCCAGAAACCTGCTTCTTTTTAATAGCGTCATATCTTTGGATCTGCACCTTTCCCATAGTCTGCGTGCCCTATATTTGTATTTCTGTGTTGTAGTATATGAAATATATAATTATTGATGTATGTTATGTGGTGTGTAGAACGCAGACAAAACAGTTTAATTATTTGATTTTTAAATTATACTGAACAAGTAGATTACCACCTCTCAAATTGCTTTAGTGTGCTGACTTAAGTAACTTGGCATTATTACTCATTTCTTTCACAGCGGTCAAGAAGAAGAAATGATGAGGATGCTTGTTAACTGGGGCCCTTTGGCAGTAACAGTAGATGCGGTTAGCTGGCAGGATTATCTTGGAGGGATCATACAATATCACTGCTCCAGTGGCAGAGCAAATCATGCTGTTCTTATCACTGGTTTTGACAGAACAGGTGCGTTTCCATGAACTGTACTTCAACCCAGTAGGTTTTGTTTTTTTAACTCTTACTTGCAACTTACCTCCTCTGGGGCAAGTGATTAAAATCCAGAACTGGGTGTTCTCTTGAGAACTGTTCGGTTTGGTGTCACATCGGTTCTGGAAGTGCAGCCTGATCCCAGGAGAGAAGCTCTTCTTTGTGCTCCTTCAGTTCTGTGGGACTTCGTGTCCTTGTAAAGTCAAGAATGCAGCTATATGTGTCTTTATGCTAGGAGAGGACAACACTGGAATATTAGTGCTGTCCTCTATGTGAACAACAGTAGGTTTCAGTGTACTATATCATCAAACCATCAGAAACTACAAGATATTAAAATGGTGATTAACTCTGTAGAGTGTTAGAAGTTTTTTATGCTTCCCAAATCTCATGTTGTCTCTTGTTTATGAAAATGTCTCTTCCAGGTAGTATCCCTTACTGGATTGTACAGAACTCGTGGGGGCCTACATGGGGAATAGATGGCTACGTTCGTGTTAAGATAGGTGGCAATGTCTGTGGTAAGTCTGGCAAAAAATAGGTAAAGGGGTAAATGCCACATGCTGGGGTATGTTTCTCGCTGTAAGTAAAGTGATATAATGGGATCCTCAGAGAGGAACTATAAATCATTGCTGTGTTTTAAAAAAGGTTAGATGAGTCCAGGTGGAAAAATAAATAAGGTGGTTGCTAGTTCAACCAAGCCATATAGTTGAATGATTGAAAAAACACCATGCAAAGGTAAAGCTACGTAAGGCATAACAAATAAAGTACTATTGTACCTTACCATGTAGAGGTAATGGCATTGTAAAGTATACAGTCATGTATCATGGTTCTAGGTTAATGCCGTCACTATACTCAGTGTAGGTAAAACAGCTGCTGTCCTTGTCTGGTGGATGCAATTATCTCTGGGCTCAGTTTAGCAAACAAATGTGGAAAGTGGATCTGCCTGTGCTTGGAAAATGCGTACCCTGCTTGTGGCTGTTCTTGTTGGATAGAGGTATATACTTTTAGGGCTAATTTCATCTCCATACTGTTTGCATGAGATTTTTGTTGGTGTTTGAGCAGGTTTTGTAGTGTTAAATACCCAGTTTCTTCTGAGTGGGTGGATAGGGAGGTAAGGCAGGTGAAGCTCCTGTTT
This sequence comes from Aviceda cuculoides, assembly GCA_035590195.1. Taxonomy (NCBI): domain Eukaryota; kingdom Metazoa; phylum Chordata; class Aves; order Accipitriformes; family Accipitridae; genus Aviceda; species Aviceda cuculoides. Next base: position 7,833,555 of record JAVJGG010000054.1, read on the forward strand.
ACCAGCAAAGATTGATGAGCCAAATTGCTGGGATTGGACTACTAAATAGTAAGTGGCATGTGTCCATTGAATTTTTGTCTGTTAGATTAACACTGGAGATCTTTTGTTGGCTTTCCCTTCCACGTATGTTTCACAGTAGCTCTCAGTCATTGTAAAAGGTGTTAGATGATATAAATCATCTGCAAATAAGAATAGATAATATTCAGCTTGCCTATACTCAGTAAAGATCAGGACAATGTATCCAATCATAGCTTTTCCATGTTCTTGAAACTTTTGTTCTTACTGTTGTTGTGTAAACAAACTATTTGGAAAGAGAAATTTAGAAGCAGTGATAACTAAAGCAAGTAAGTCAATTGTTGAGGTTGTCAGGAAGAATGGATGTGTTGTTTTTTCAAAATAGGCTTTCTCAAAAAGCAGGATCTTCCACATATTCTGTAGTGCGCCACACAAGAACAATGCAGCAAAGGCTAGTAATGGCTCTCTTTTGTTGTCTTATGATTTAGAGGTGCTCTGACACCACTTTTGAGGTTGTAAGAGCCATCAACCTTTGATACCTTCACAGGCTGTAGTCAGACTTTGCTTTTAGTGCTGGAAGGAGTACAACAATACAAAAAGAACTGAGCATGAATAAAAGACTAGTTTGTTCTGTATTTGTATGTGCATGAGTGTTCAGAAATGTGTCTTGTAATGAAAGTTATCTCTAGTCTCTTGGTGAGTTTTCAAAGCTGCATAGCTTGATGTTGTTTATACATTGTGAATGCATATGATTAAAATGGAGGAGGATATCAAGGTTTAGATAGCTTTCCAGCACCCAGATTGGACCAATGCTGAATCCTCAGAAAGGATCTAAAGTTTTGAACATGAAAGCAGAGGAAGGAGGAGAGTAGATCTCAACTATAAACAGTGTCAGGCAAGGAAGTAATAAAAGGGTTGCACCTGATTCCCTGCCTCACCACCCCCTACTCCCCCAGCAGTTCATCTGCTGTCATGGCATGGAGGAGAGAGGGCATTATATGAATATGAATTCTGAGAACTTACTTCTGGCAAGTCTCCACTTCCAGTATTTATTAAAAAAATCATTTTTTGTTTCATTTGTAGGTATAGCAGATACAGTTTCATCAGTATTTGTTTGACACTTACTGGCCAAAGACCACAACTATCATTTGGATACACACTGTACATGAAGATTTACTTCAAAACAACATTTTCTAAAACAAAAATTGCTGTAAGGGTAATTTCCGCTTTTAGGCATCACAGGAACGGTTTGGCTGGAGTTTTAAAAAATGTTTTTATTTGGAACATGTTGCGCGTCAAATCTCTCATGGGATAAGAAGACTCGGAATCAGCTGCAGAGTACGCAAAGAGAAGTTACAAAGATGGACTGAAACTGCGAGTGTGAACTCTATCCAGGTGTTGAATACCACTCCATTAAAAAATCTTACAAGGAAAGAAATGATGACAAATGATAAGGAATTTGGCTCAAATAATCAGTAGTATGACAGCGTATAATTGAAATGATTTGAATATAAGAACCACCATGATTAGGTCTGCTTTTATTGGGCCAGGAGGAAGGGCAGTTGGAAGAAAATATTCTATTATGCTTCGATACGTGGCTTTCCTAGCACCTCTGACAGACACACACATTTTGTCTTCCTCTTTTTTGTGAAATCCTACTTTTTCTCTGAAGTTAGAAGAATAGAGCAGGGAAATGGATAGTCAGAACTGTTTCCTGAGTGTCTCTGAAGTGCTGCAGTCCTTCAGTTTCAGTCTTCAGACCTTTATTGGGTAAATGTAACTTCAGAGCTCTTCAGTGCAGGGACCATGTTTTGGAAAGTGCCTGAAATATCAGTATCTTCTGCATTCAATTGTTAGACAGTTAGAAAAGTAAGAAGTAACTGGATTTAGGCAAATGGAGGCAGTTCTAGTGGTTTAACATCTTGTGTCCTGTCAGGATGTATGTCTGCAAATCAGGCTTGCCATGCTTTGAGAGCTGTATCAGTTCCATGCCTTCTCTCTTGTTTACTTCTCAACTAACAGTGAAGCCAGTTGCAGAGCAAAAATTAAAAAACTTTTTTATTATAGAAAAAATGGTGAGGGTGCAGTTTGTTAATATATATTTGCTACCTTTAGAAAGTCAGCAATTACAGAATACTCCAAATAGAGTGAGTGTTAAATATCCCTATGTTAATTGAATTCATAGGTGGGACTTGCTGGGAATCAAAAAGGTGTTCCAGCTTTGGTGACCTGTAATACTGCAGTTGCAGGCAAATGTAGCTAGAATTCACAACCAAACATGTAATTCAAAAATGCTCTGAATCTTTCATCTGGAATGCTTTACCTGTATCTTTTATGAAGCACTACTATGAAAAGTATTGAAGCAATTCTGTTATTTTTGCACTCCATTACTGTTCCATGTTAATAGATCAGTGTATTGTAACCTTTTTATGAGAAATGCAATAAGTGGTTCATAACTGTCTATTGTAAGTATTGCCATTTTAGTCCTGCTTCTAAGTGTTAGTATTTTAAATGAAAGGAAGACCAAGTGCGATGTTTCACTACTTCAGGTTCTGCTACTTACTGAATTTACTGGCTGAAAACTTCAGATTAACAAAAGAGGAAGTCGTCTGTAGTCTCATAGTCTTCTGTAGTATGGCCTTCCCTTAGCAGCTTTCAGACAACGGATAGCACACTTCCATAACTGGAAAACAATAGCCAAAGAAGTTCCTAATTGGCATTGATAAGAGTAATGTTGTTATAATATATCAAACACAGATGTTCCACCAGTGTTTTTGAGGTGGTACAACCAGATGTAAGTACCTAAAGCACTAAGATACAGAGCAACTCACCAGAAATTAAGGCCTACAGCGTGTGTGTATTTCCAAGGGAACCGTTGAAAAAGACGAGAGACCATCTAATGAGATGAAGGCATGGCTTTATCAATATTCTATGGCCAAATTTGCTTCATTTTTATTATATATCAATTTTATCCTTATTTCAATGATATTTTGAATAAAAAACACTTCAAATGCCTGTCAGACTGTTGTTTGAACTTCATGCTTGATTTACAAGAAGACTGAACAAAAGATGAGCTTTAATACTGCTTTATTTGAAGTGCAAAGTAAGTACTTATATCTGCTATTCTTAACAGTATTTATACGGAAGGTATTTACATTCACATGTAACACATAGATAGCAACATGATTCCTGATGTATGTAAAAGTTCAAGACGCTTGGGTTTCTTCTATAGATTCAGGGCTTATTTCTTTAAATTTAGCTCTTGAAATTCTTAACCCAAAATTCCTGTTGAAATTCCACTACAGCTCAGAAACTAATATTCTTCTGAAGGTGATGAGACTAATTCTGTCCTCAACTAGAAGTAAATTAATAATAGCCATTAGGCAAACAAATACAAAAATATGTACAAGTAAAACATGATCATGATAATTCTGTATAATTTTCTCCCTCTCTGTAGGTGTAGGTTTTAAGAAGTCAGCTGAAAGTTAAATTGGTCATTTGAGTTGAATTGGGGTATCATTTTAGTCTTAATATAGGCTAACTCAATACAGATTATTTTTTCTACGGACAATTAAGTTTGTTCCAAAAGCCCATCGTACTATTCACATAGCTGTCATGCATAAATACATATTTACACATCCACACTCTGTCAGAATTAGTGGTTGTATCTGAGGGATAGCACCACTCAGGGTGAAAGTCCTGAAGCTCTTTGCAGCAACCACTCTAGAAAGGCAGGCTAGTCAGAGTCGTCGCTGCTAAAATAGGAGCTGTCACAGTATTCTGCCGTGTAGAGGAACTTATGAATGGTTGGGTTCATCTTTGGTATCCAGTGTCTTGGCACTAGAAACGTTGAAAGATTGAACAAATCCACAAACACCTTGTATCTGTCACTGAAAAAGACAATCGGAACAATTAATACTGCGATACTGGCATAGAAGGGCATAATTTCAAAATCCTCAGGAATCATTCCATCTCTTATTTATTTAATCAGGTTTCTGCACTAACCCTCGTCCTGAATATTCCAGAGTAAGAATCCAATCCTGTTTCTAGGGCGTAGCAGATTAGACATAACAAGGAAATACAGTTGCTATAGTCACACCTTTCTTCTGAAAATGCAGAGTATGTAGGCTATAATCTCCAGACCTCCAGTCTCATGGTAAATATGAAGTAGAATTTATCTAGGAAGAATGTTAACCTGAAATTAAGGAAGAGTGAGAAGGCTTGCTGAAAAAGACAGTGAACCTTTAATCTTCTAATTCAATCTAACCGTCTGCTTTCTATTGCACCCTCTGTTATGATGGTTGTGGTGGGAATGGTTGCCCATGGCCATACATGGCAGTCACCAGCTATCTACGGTTCCTCTTTGAAAACAAACTTCAAAGAAGAAGAAGATCTTCTAAATACCCTTGTGCTTTTTGACATAATGTTGTTCAGGACTGCCAGGACATCATAGCTGCAGCTAAAAGGCTTAAATTGTCTAAGTAGCTGAATCCTCAAATTTTGTGTAAAAAAAAGTTCTATGCATTCAGAGAGTTCTGTGCTCAGGCCGCAAATATCCCTTTTAAGTTCCTTTTCTGCTTCATCCAACAGGAGGAAACATGTTTCTCATTGTTGCCAGCACAGCTTGAGAGTATTAATTACTATCAGCTTTAAGAATATTTCAATCCTAAATCGAAGTACCTTAGGTTGTACAATTGGAGGTCATGCTAAAGAATAAAGAAACCATCATCAGTTGCACTGTAGATGGGACTCACTTCCAGCCTGTAGTGCCTCATTAACTCGGGCTAGCTTGCATGCAAATTGAACAGTGCAGGATCATTATTATTGCTATTACAGTAACGCCTAGATCCCTTGACTGAGAATTATATATGGCACTTTGCACAAATGATCAAAAGGAGTTCTTTTGCCCCCAAAGGCTTGGAATTTATATACATCGACCTGATTGATAAGTAAATGTGCAACAGCCAGCAGGAAGTGCTAGAGTCCCAAAAGAGAAGCAACAGCCCTCTGGCCTCCAGTGAGCTGTCTGAAATCTGCCTCCTGGCATTACAGTATCCACAAACGGCATTAGTGCAGGTAATGGGGGAAACGCATTCTCCTTACCTCACTGTTGAGCGCAAATACTGGTAGCCTGATGAGCCTCCAGTGCCAGCCTTGCTGCCAATCATTCTGTGCACCATGCAGACGTGGTTATCTAAGGAATACAAAAGAAGGACAGGGCGGATGTTCAGTGTTAAGATATAAGCAAAGGGTCACATCGAGGTGCATCACTGAAATATTAAAGATCGTACAGAGGTCTTTAGAGAGATACATGACTACTAGGTCTTCAGCAATGCAGGAGTTAATTATGCCACCTTTCGGCCAACTAATATAAAATTATTGTTAATACAATATGAATACACTAATTATTGTACATTTTATATAAAATAATGATATATAATATAAATACAATTAACAAAATATACTTACTTGTAATTTATAATTTATATATATTATGCTTTGTTAGTACAGAATTAATACATTAATTTATGGATGTCTAGATAGGGAAGGAGCAGAAGGAATGCTTGCATATGAAGAGATGTCATGATGACATTTTGGGAGACATTGGAAAATGTATACCTGTCCCTTGAATAAAATTGTTCACCCATCTTAAAGCGTGTCATAGAAGTGAAAGCTATACCTATGTGTCTGCTGATCACAGAAGCAGGTGTTCATCTTTCCCCTTGGCCAAAGCACAAACAAAAAAATGTCATTCCTAAAGGATGAACTCAGAAGCTCAATTCTAATAACTCAGGGTATAACTTGTCTAAAAGAGGGTGAAACAGAACAATTTACTTGCATCTAAAAGAGGGAGTGTTACAGGAAGTCAGAAAGTGAAACTTACATCTCCACTTTGTCATAAGCACATCGATATCCATAAGGGAGGTAAGGAGCTGAAAGGGAACCTGGAAACGAGGCTCCTCCCTTGGAAAATGAAAGAGAAGACAGTGAGAACTCTCACAATGTGCTGTATTTTTCAAAGTAGTGATTCATCTATGCATGATAGTGACTTAACATATATTTTTCCTGAATTGGTAATGAAATGACAGTAGGTATTCTAACAATGCTTCTGCCATGTAAGTCTTGACATGTGCCTTCTCCCTCATACTTGGAAAATACTCCAAATCTTTCTAGGACACTTTGTAGAACAGTTTGAACAAGACATTTGTGGCTGCCCAGAGAAGCCGCGTAACCTCCATCCTCGCAGATATTCAAAACTCAATTGGACAAAGCCCCGAGCAGCCCAATCTGACCTTCAAGATGGATCTAACTAATCTGGGGTTTTGTGGAGGGTTGGACTAGATTACTTTCCAAGGCCCACTCCAACCTAAATAAACTTGTGCTGCTGTCCTTAACCTTCAACCTCTCCTGCCAGTAAGCATTAAAGATCTATCTTCTAACATTACCTGTAGAAGTAGATCATTAAGGCTCCCTTCAGTGCTTTATAAGACAGTCGTCTTTCTCCTGCAGAATACAACGGTCCTTAGTTTGTTACTGATTCTTCTGCAAATTTAATGCTATTATAGGATTATATATGTATATATTATGTATAAAAAATAAAAAGTGCTATAGACATATATTAATACAATCTACCTTTACTAAGCAGGTGTTCATGGCGTTTTTCATCAAATAATGAAAGTAATACATCTTTCTGTTTTTGGAATTCAGATAAATCATCATCTTTTTCTTCTGATTCTGGTTTGGCCTTTGGTATTTAAAACAAAAACAGGCTTTAGAATTCAATTGGGAAAATTAAGCACTTGAATGACCCGTGATGTAGCTTCTATTTTCATCATAAATACTCTGTAAGTTTACATTTTAAATATAAGAACTGTAGTTTCAAACAAGATAACTGAGTCATTGAGTCACTGTCCTTTAATAAACACAATTACCACAAAATGTACAATTAAATAGCTGTCAACACAATTCATATGAATCAGTGTTCAAACAAACTGGCAGCTTAGACCAAAAGACTTTTCTTTTGGTCTAGAGGCCTTAAAAACGCTTAATCTTCATTAGTCTGAAGTCTGATTTTTTTTTTTTTTCCCAAGGCAAAAAGAAGACATCCTTGCACAGCTATGGGTAATAAAATTGTAAATAAAAAAGTTTAGATAAGTTAGAAAGTTGTAAACAGATATTCTCAGGAAATTGATTAATTCATATGTTACAGTGTTTTTTTTCTATTTAAAATGTACTTAAAGCTACAGGTCTTACAATATTCAGCGATTTTCCTGTGCTTATTTGCCAGTGTAATTCAAATGATCACATAGCAGCAAATTGCCACATACTGTTAAATAAAAATGGGCAGTTTATAGTGACACTCTATATTCGCAGGTCAGGGGCCCAAAATTTGTGTTTACTCTGAACCGTAGCTGCAGGCACTAACTAACGGTGAAGTTGTAGTTTCAGTAAAATCAATTTCAACCCTTCCGTCGATACTATTTCTTTTGTTTTGTGATCAAAATCAACCATCTATCACATGCTTTAAACTATCTTAGGTGTCAAATTACAAACTTATTCAGATTCACTGAAAAATTTGCAAATTTTTCTGCTTCTTGCAGACAGAGGCTGCTGAAGATTAAGTGAACTGATTAAGAAACTGGGAGCGGGCCAAAAGTCAAATTTATGTCAGCATGTCATTTTGCCAGCTGTCTTTTCTTATAGCTAGATCAAGAGTCACTATATACCTGCAGCAAGGCAAATTCCTCTTCTAGACCTTTTAAAACATTCACTTCAAATTGTCCCCAGAAATCAAATCCTTCTGCATCGAGTCCCGGAGTTCTTTCCAGCCATGCCTTTAATAATAATAATAACAAATAATAATAATAATGTGTTTGAACATTAACAGTGCAAGCAGATTACCCTAGAATTACAAGTTATAGCATCACAAATTGTGCTGCTACAGCTGTTGTGGTTTAATATCCCCCAGAGGTGGTTATTGCTGGAGTGAGGATGTCCACGTAGATGACTTATACCTGCGTAATGGTGCCATGCAAACACACTCACAGGTTCCAGGTTAAATGATCAGTGTTGGAAGACAAAAGCTGTCTCATTCCAAGAGTATCTTTAAAACCAAATCCCTTGTATATACAGGAAAACAATCTTATGCCACATATGTAGGATAATTGTAAAGATAAACCTTAGAAGGAAGATACAGAACCATCTATACAACCAGTTTTTATCATGTCAGACAGGCTGAATACTGATCAAGCAGTCTGTCATTAACTTACACCACAATATGTGATGATACAAGAGAGAAATTTATTTGGCAGTTAGCAAAGCTTTCTCTTTGATTTCCTTTTAATAATGGAAATTAAATTAAGAGGGAAAAAAATTAGGAATCTTTATGGTTAAATTCCCTTTGGACATCACTTAATTTAGCTCCTCATCTGAAAGATAAAAGACCATTAAGTCTTAAAGAATGAAGAAGAGCTAGAGAAATTTCTTATATATTCTGTATCAGGTGTCATTAGACAAATGGATAGGGCTAATAAGAGTGGATGCTTTTATTGAGGTTTATACCGCATTATTCTTTAGAAAATTATGTTAATTTTGTGTATGAAAATGACAAGAGAGTTAGAGAAATTACTGTGAGTCATTCATAACTCTGAGACAAATTAAATCAAGGTAAGTGATAATGAAACATTTGTTAAACACCTTTTCTCCTTTCCATTTTGGGTTGTCATTTTTCCTTTTCTTTTTTTTAACCTCTCTAATAGCCATCACTAACAGTGGAAATATTTTAAAGTTTTCTTCTAAAAAGGGTTTATCATTGTGAAAAACAATGCAATTGAAATGGTACATTTATGTTCTTATCTCATACTTCCACAATGCAATTTACTAGTTTAACAGACTTTTCACACAAGAGGAAATGCTGTGAAAAGTCAGTTGGTTTACTAATGACCAATTCTCTTTCATACTAAATTTGGTAAGAATCCAAAACACAACTGACTGGGAAACTACCAGCATGCTTGCTTCTCTCAAGGAAGAAGAATTTGTCACTTACACCAATGAAGGATATTCTTGGGAGATGAGGGAAAACAAAGCAAGCTCTAAGACAGACATCGTTACCTCCACAAGTTGCAGTAGCGTTGGTTCTTGCTCTGATTTAAGCAGTAATTCATAATCCTGTCCCTTGAAGTTATCTCGATAATGCCTTCTATTATAGGGGACTCTCAGACTTTGGGGAACACCAATTTTGTTCTCTAGCAAGCGAAACTGCAGGCTCTGAAAACCTGAGGCTGGACTTAGGTAGTATCTTTGGGAACAGAAGAAAAGAAGATACAAAAATGCAGGGTATTATTTTACAATGACGGTGTTCTCTGGTTCTCAACAAAATAAAAAAATACATATTTTATATTTGAAGAATATCAGATAGATATCTGAGCATTTTTTAATGTGATTGCAATTAAGAAAAGAAAAAAACCAAGCTATTTTAATGCAACTAATATGTATGTATAACATATTCTAATTTTCTAGCTATATATTGTTTGTGCATACACTTATGTTTGTACTGTGTTTTAAAATGGTAGCTTTGTGTGTGTGATGTACAGGAGGAGATGTTAGTGAATATCATTTCCTTTCCAGACAGAACAAGCAGCTTCACTCCAAATAGCTATTACAAAAATTTCCCCATCATTAAAGTGCCAATGAATGCATTTTAAATAGGCTTGTTGTACAGAATAATTGCTATGTATAGAATAGAATAATGTTCAGAAAAACATTTAGTGGTTTTGTTTGAGGGATTCATTAATGGGATTCTTTCGAAGTTAAATCACATGACCATGCCAAAAAAAAAAAAAAAAAAAAATTAATAAAAGTAATCTGAAATCCCACATTGCTAGATAATTGTAATGCACTCTGAATTGCAAATATAAGATTTCTCAGAAATAGATCATTGATTTGATCTTATGTTTGCTCATCAAATGACAGTGTGTTGTTGAAAAGCAGAAGCAAGAATGCATCAAAACAGATGATTGGCCCATGGCTTTCCCCTGCTGTAGTGTAAAGCTAGACGATACAGATGTTTCAAACTTCCAAGAGAAGCAAAATTGTAGTTTCATGTGCTTTTTAGTTAGGGAACATTAAAAGCCAGAAAGGAAAGGGCACTAAAACAATGCAGAAGTGGACGAGATGCTGGGCGGCACTGAGGTCACGAGTCAGGCGGGTCAGTGACGCCAGCAGAACAGCGGATGAAGCTGTCGCACATGGTAGTGTAGTGGAAGGACCTAGCAAAAGTGAGGGAACAGATAGAAATGCCATGGGAGAAGTGAGGCAAGCCAAGGGATCCCAAAGAAGGGCTGGGCAGAAGGCAGAGGAGCTACCAACCATCCAGCCCAGCAATACATCTGGCAGCTACTGGAGAGCAGGAGTTATTGGGGAGAAAGAAGAAGAGACAGCGGTGCTTCCTTCAGCCACTTAAAGCCTCCAGCACTGCAGTCACACTGAAACATGAAGCAAGGAAAAACTATGCAAACCAAGACAGCTGAAATATCTGTTTGATAATCTACAGAGAGTGCATTTCTCTCAACCAAGCACTTCTATGATTTGCCATGGAATACTGCGGCAACTGCGTGGTGGTAAGTTTCAAGTAAATTGTTAATGGAATGTCGTGGTTTAACCCCAGCCAGCAACTAAGCACCACGCAGCCGCTCACTCACTCCCCACCACCCAGTGGGATG
>JAVJGG010000054.1:7848573-7867161 GCA_035590195.1 Aviceda cuculoides
GTTGGTGTGGGGTTTCGTTTGTTTTTTTTCTGGGTGCCCGCCCCCCCCCCCCCCAACTAGTCATCATCCCATCCCCTCGATTTCTGCAATATATTTTTCCAGCCAAATATTCTGGGCTTTCATGCAATAATTCGGGGAAGTTGCATGCGGCCTGCTGACATTGAGAAATTGCCAAGTGGTGATTGTCAGACCAAGGAAAGCCTTTCGTGGCGCACTGCTTTACAGTTCAGATTTACCAATATAAATAATTCCTTACCAGAACCCCCAAAATATACAACTTCCCTGCAGTTTGAGAAGCCATCCCACAGTCCACCTGCACCATCCCAGCTGAGACAGGCACTTGTGACCGTGACTACACGTGGAGAGCTCAGGCAGTCGAAGGGCACTTGGAGACCTGTCTCAGTGACTGGCTGACTGCTGGGAGAAGCATCAATTGCAGGTCCTGGCTCAAGTCTTAAGAGAGACCAGGACAGTAAACATGAAATCCTTAAACTTACTTGTAGGTAGTCTCCATAGACAAGTCCACCCTTGCTGGCTTTATTTATCCCTTCTTGTGACTTGTCATCTTTTTCATCTTCCAAAGATAGCTTGTTAAAATTAAGTCTAAGAAGAAAATTAAGTCAATATATAAACTATTTAATAAAAGAACTATGAATATACATGCCTTTTTACTAACAGTTGCATCTACAATTCAAACAATGCTTTGTTTTGAGAAACTGAACCACTAAAGCAGGCTTTTGAGAAAAACAGTACACCTGAAATAGCTCTTGTCACAGTAACAACTGGTAGCATTATATCTATTTCATCAAATAACAAGTGCTCGGACAAGTCCTTGTACAATCTCCTTTCCTTTCGCGATAGCTACAGCTGTCTATTTGTTGATAATCATTAGTTCCTCTCTGAGCTTTCATATTTTACATTAACATTATATCGCTTGAACCGGCACTATGAAGCAAAACACAGGGACAAGGGACTCACAGGTAATTGTTCCCTGCGAAGGGGCACCCGCTCATGATTCCAGGATCCAAACTTGCTGAGCTGTGCACCAGGGGTTATACTCCGTTAGCGTTCCCAAATCCACTAAAGCCACCTTATATGTAACCTTATCTCACTGCCTAGGCCAACCCCCAAATTCTCCTCCTTAGCCCTCAGCCCATCCCCGCTATTCAATAATTACAGAAACTATCGTGGCACAAAGGTCAGTAAGTTCATGTGTTGTTGGCTCTCCAGGTTTTTTTTTTTTCTTTCTATCAGTCAAAACAGGAATGGCTGACATACTTGCTTCGTCCTATGGCACACACTTTTTGTGCTTTTTACTGCAAGGTTTCTGCCAGTTGCTTCTTTGGAGGCCAAGGCTGGTGTAAGGGATAAGTCAATGAGAGGTCTCTGTGTGAGAAAAAGGCAATATTTAATTGTTAAAGTAGGTTTTTAACTTGCAGCCCCTACTATCAAGATGTCAAGATACTTTTAAGTTTAAAAAATGAAATATATGGAAAAGGTAAAGGGGAGGGGATGGAAAGGAGAACATAATTCTATGGCAGACTGAATAATGCTTGTAAGAGATTTCAAGTAATACACATACTTTCAAAAAATGCACACAGGTTAAGTAAAAGGACTAAAAATAATCATGTACACCTCATGCTATTTTTCTAATGGTTTAAGTCATGACAATTCCTTAATTTTATTTCTTCGCGCAAAAGTTTCACTCTCATTTATTGACGAATGTTACTCAATTCTGTTTAATCATCAGCTTAACACACAATGAAGTAATGTAACTAGTGTGCACTTCCTGCCTGCCTGCCAGCCTTTTCTGAAAAAAAAAAAGTTAACGCTCAGTTTTACTGCAAACAAAGCTACAGGGCCTCTGTGACCCCAGAGCATTTGGTCTCTGCAAGACTTACTCTGCTTAAGTGGTGTCTGTGTGGTCGTTCCAGCTGTTCTAGTTACTTAAGAGTCACTTAAGAGTCTCATAAAAAAGTCATATGTAGTATGTGGGTGACGGGATATATACCTTGCTCAACCAGATGCCATGTGTCAGGCTATACAAATATTAGCTTAAACTAAAGCTGAGCCACAAGAAAAGTAGGACTCCACTGAGGGAACCCACCAAGCAAGGTCAAGGTGTTCTTCCTTCATGATATAAAACCTGACAGAGGAAAATAATCCTCTTGCCACACACATCTGTGCATCTGCCCATGATGCAGGCAAGTAGGGAGGGAAGTGAAGACTCTGCACTGGCGCATACATCAGAAATTAAATGTTGAAAACTGCGGTTTTCACCATCCCATTTGCAGCTTGGTTACAAATGTAATTATCTCTCACATCCACAGATCTTAAAGGCATGGATGAGGAAGGTTTATCTTGTCATTTCTGTACACCTTCAGCTGAAACATCCAGACTGAGCCTCCATAGTGAAATCCAACTTTCTGTTACCTTTTCTCACAGCACAAGCAAAGAAAGAGTGTGAACCTAGTAAAAATAAGGACAGTTGAAAAATATTGAACTCTTAACCTCACCAAAGAAGTCACCATCTGTTTTCTTGTAGAGTTTTAGTTTCTTCTGTGGGACACAGAGAATACTAAACTTGCAGAGCAATGGTCTCTGACTTGCAACCTTTCCATTGCCTACCCTGTAGGCAAAGGACTTTGAAGTAACAGAGCCCTTTTAAACTCTGTGCTTAACAAAACATTAACTCCCTATTTGGGAAGTAATACTTCCCTTAATTGGTTCAGGGTTACCAAACTCACTCGAAATCTAACTGAGGATACTATGTGAACCAAGCACTATACAAACTCCTCTTCTGATTCAGCAACAGAAAAGCTTCAGTCAATCAAATAAATTAGCCAGACTACAACGATTTAGGAAGTTATTTCCAGTATTTCCAACATGTTCAAACTCTCTGTTTAGCGACCTTGTAGCTGATTGGTCCCAATGCACCTTCATCCTAAAAAACACCAGCCTAGTGACACTTGTGAAATTAGAGAATCCAAGTGAAACACATCCACTAGTCATCATCGCTCCTGCTTCATGACCATGTTCACTCTCTCCTGTTATACCCTCTTGCGCCGGTACAATTAGAAAGCGTGGCTGTCCCCAGGACCTTCCTGCTGAAAGAACATTCCCAAGTGTCTCCGAGTCCTTTATCACCAATATCTGGCTTTCCATCAGTTCCTCTTGTATTTCACTAGCAACCAGGAACCTTATGATATACATGAGAGGATTCAAAAATATGATTCTCCAAATATTCAGAAAACTGCAAAGACATTGGAAAAAAGAAACACAAGCAGTTTGTTTCAGGCCTACACTTGGACCACAAATACATTCCTCTAACCATGTTTGTACAACATCATGCTTTGAGTTAAAATAAGAAACAAAAATATTTTTTGCAGTGCTGTCAATACATGAAACACTGTTATCAAAATATCCACTCAGATCCTAGAAAAGCCCCCAGAATTTAATTCCTTTCCATGGCAGAGATAATTAAAAATAAGTAAGCTGTTACTTTCACACACAATGCAGAATGAAGATGGTAAGCTCAAGTTCTGTATTTTTATAAGAAGCAAAAAAACCCTGTATATTTAAGAAAAAAAAGACTACCTAGTAAATTTATTTTAAAATGTTTTTAGCATCTAAAATATACTATACTCTAAACTTTGTATATACTTTGTAGAGTGAATACTACAGACTATATTCTTTGCATTAAATGCAAATCCATGTTTACCAGGCAAAGTATATGAACTATCTGATTTTGCACACAAACCAGAAATAATTTGCTCTCTCTTTTCTCTCTCTCATAGGTAACCCCGACAGAAATAAATGTTCAATCTAAAATGTGCATAAGTTCAGTCAGTCTGATCTGATGCTGCAGTAATTTAACAGTCCATGTTTCACTTTGAAAACTAAAAATATTGGAAGTGGTTTCATGTTAACTTCTTGAGCAAAAGCCTTACCTCTCCCCTGCCCTGCCTCAAAACAAACAAACAAAATGAGGCCACTGTATTCATATTTTATATAGAGAAGCAAAAACAAGTATGGGACTTAAAGTTGGTAACTCTTACCTGCATTGTGTATCTAGCCAGGGCAAGCTCTGTGGACTGACCATTTCCTGAAAAGCTAGGTATTATTATGGATAATATCATCCTTGCAACTATTCATTTAAGGAAATTTAATCTCACGGTAGCTGAGTTCTGCTCTCTAACCATTCCAACTACAACAGACCTCAAACTATCCAAGATTAGTGAAAAAAAAGAGTTCTCAACGAGGGCTTGAAAACCCCTGAAATAAAACCATAGACAATACAGAACTATCATTCATTCATCTTACTGGCTGCCTTCATCTGATCTCAGTAAGGCTTCACAAGTGTGTAATGAATTTAGTACTGAAAAAATTTTTTAAAACTGACTTGTACTATCCGAGTATGAAATTGTCTGTTGGCAATGTAGACAATAGCACAGATTAAAAGAGCTCTCAGGTTTGGATCAGCTCAGAGCCTTGAACTCTGGTGTGGCTGCGGACACCCTTAGAAATAAATGTGCTTGTGCCAACCTACTCAAATTTGGGTCTCACTGTAGGGAATTGATTTTTCTTTGAGTGGTTTGAGTGGCCTTTATGCCCTGACAGAGATTTTACAGCTACTTTGCCATCTCTTTATACTAGCATAATCATAAATGAGTCTTGATGAAAAAAGGTCTTCCATGTGAATATATCTGAAAGAAAAATGTAACCTTAATTTTAATTGATGGTATTACTTTTTTCCCAAAGTGCACTATCATTTCCCTTTTTCATGCTGAACACTCAGAACCACATAGAAGCAGTTGTAACTACACACACAACTTGCTCTTCATGCTGTGGATGACTGAGCAAAGCTATGAAAACCAAGAGCGTGTGAGTGCCCTTAAGCTTTTATTTAGTTATTTGTTAATTTATTTTTAAAGCATGAAAGTCAGACAGAAAGGCTTCTGTTCATCCTAGAAACATATCAGTGGACTCTAACCTTCAGCAGACAGTGAGAATGTTCTGTTTCGTGGCTGGGCTGAATACAAGACAAACAGTTAAACACAGCGAAAAAACCCCACAGCTTCCCAGAACTGCACTTTGTGGCCTTCAAACGAACTGTCACGGCATTCCTGACCAAGCATGGGAATTGTTAAGCACCCTTCTTAATCCACCTTTGTCCCCTTTCCGTTTACCTCCCCTTCCCCAGGTGGACATGGGGTGGCTGGGCTTTGCTCATCTCGGCTGCAGCAGGGTTGCGGAGCAGAGACAAACTGAACTTACTTGGACTCAGAGAATTGATTTGTATGGGCAAAAAGGGAGCCTCCCTCTAGCCTGGCCAAGGGTTTGATGTAAGGCAGAGGTGGCCTGTAGCATATTTTGTGGATACGGCTGGCACCAAGAGTCTCCATGTTCTTATTGTGTGGGGCTCTATGTCTAAAACATTAGTCTGATGAGGACAGGTAAGAATGACCTCCTGTGTCTTGTCATGAATCCAACAAGAGTCTTCTCTCCTACTAAATCAGAAGTGACCTGTTCGCCCAAGCCAAATCTCAAGTTAAACTACGTGAAATCACTTACGGAGAAGAAAAAATTGCACACACAATGGTTTGGATAGTGTCACCCATTCTTCTCCTCAAACTCTCTTTCTGACTACAAAATCACCACAGATCAATTTGTTTTTTGAATGTTCATTAACTTGAACATAGGGCTTGGAGACCTTCTGGCTACAAACAAGTGATGCTTGAAGCTTTGCAACACTGTTGTTCCAGAATTACAGACTAGGAGTTATCCAGCAGAGATGGCTTCTACCTACGTAACAGTAGCTGCAGTGAGTTGGATAAAACATACAAGTAGGTCATGTCATGCTGAAGAGTTTCTACTAGAAAGTAGCAGATGTCTTGGGAAGAGCTATTAGAACAAATGAAACAAACATTAAAAAACAAAACAAAACAAAACAAACAAACAAAAAACAAAACCAAAAACAAACCACAAAACAAAACAAAAAAACCCTCCCTCCAATCCCAACCCCCCCCAAAATAAAAAGCAAGCTTACAGTGAGAAAATTTCCCTAGTATATCCATCTAACTTTCCAATGTCCAGGACTTCCTAAAATACCTGTGTCCTTGGATTTAATACCCCTTCTTCTGTGAATCCACAGCCTGCAGCAATGAGTTCCATAGCTGAAGTGCATATCTTGTGAAAGAGTATTTCCCTGAGCTAGTTCCAAACCTCCTGCCAAGTAATCAATTTTAATTTCTATTTGGTACTAAGTCATGGCTTATGAGCTTATGAGAAATAACTGTACTATACCTTTATAGTCCCAGTCACCCTTTTCTGCACTTGTGCAGATTCTGTTGTGACCTTTTTGAGATGAAGCATTCAAAGGCAAATACCTTTTCAATGTATAGATGTCAGCATTGTTAGTTCCATAAAATTATAGTGAAGAAAGAATTTGTCTCTTGGACAACAAACCCACAACTATAATAGTGAAATGCAGTACAGCAGCTATGGGTAGGTTTTGGCAGACAAGGTGCAACTCAGATTGCACTGGTGAAGCACTCAGTAGTCTAAGCCAGAACCTCACTGTGCTGGCTGCTATACAAGCACTGAACAAAAATCACTTCCCCAGCCAATTTAATAATATAACAAGAGACAGACAGGTGAATAAAGACATATAAAATGAAGGTGAAAAGAAGATAAATTTGGCACCAAAACATGTCCTCTGCTCAGACGAGTGTTTTGCGATTTTCAAAACTGGACTTGCTATTTAACTAGCATTTGAAAATAACAGTCAGTTTTAAGAAAAATAAAATTTAGTGACTCAAGGCTAAACCAAACAAGCTTAAAGTTGATGCAATATTAATAATCCAATCAGACATTTGTATCTGGGGGAGGAACAGAGCTCAAGGTCTTGCAAACTACAAACAAAGAGAAGAGATAGTGCTGCAAGGATTTTTTTTTTTAAATATTGTATTTGTTCTACTTCTTAAACACGAAGAACTGTGTCGTCACTTCCCAGCATACCTTTAACTTCCATTTACGTTTTACACATCCCAGCACCACCCCCCTCCCCGCCCCACTGTCTATCATTCACGGCTCATCAGAATGCAGCAGAACTTCTTTCACATTGCACAGTATCTGACCCTGTTAATGCTGGTACCAAATCTCCTGCCCCAAGCTGTGCTTAAAAAGGATTTCTTCTTAGATTACCACCAGTTCCTCCTACACCTGTATTTTATAAATATACAGCACTCATGCTGGTTGTGCTTTCACAGGTTATCTGCGAGCTATATTCGGACTGTGAAGCACCCTGCTCTCCGAATTGTCCCAGAGGAACGTTTTATCTTCCTCATGTTCTGACTGATAATTTTTCCCCAAGTATGGAGAAAATGTTCTTTCAGTGTTATTGCCAAAACTTCCTCCTTTCATCAATGAAATGTATCAATCTCAGCCAAAACTATAAACTTAGGAAAAACAACATATCTTGAATACGTGCCACAGAGTTGTCCCAAGACAAACCTATCCTCTTTTAATCCCTTGCAGCCTCCTATTGCACAGTGCAATTCTTTAGTACAGGAAAGCTGTTGTTTTTCCCCTCCTAAACACCTGAATCCCAGTTACCAGTCAGGTACAGTGAAGTCAAAATCTGGAGCCGTAAGCTACTCCCAAGCCTCCACGTGGCTCAGTTCGTGCTGCTGTTTACTCCGTGGTACAGCTGGCTAGCAAGTGCAAAGGGCTGGTTCAGGACAAATGCTGATAACAATTTGCTAATCTGATGCTATTCAGTATTATCAGTAATGGCTTGGATGATGGAGTAGGTTGTACACTTCTTAAATTGACAAATGAGAACAGCCCGGAAGATACAATAGCATGCTGGCAGATGGGGGCTAGAATTCAAAATTATCTTAATGCACTGAAATAAATAATGTGCATCTTCAGTGATGCAGAGTAGTACTTTGGAACTTCAGCTGTGATAACCAAACTAGCAATTAAGAAATTCTTTAGAAATTATCTGGTTGCTTCAGTTATTAAAAAATAACATGTTAAGCAACAAAAGGCAAAACTGCGAAAAGAGCAAATTTTATACTGGTAATTTTAAGTAGAAACTTTCTACATGGCATGGAAACCCTCCTTTCCAACCAGCATAAGAAAGAATTTGTCTGTGTTATGTCCTGGGCACCACTCTTCAGGAAAGATGAAAACCACTTGGAAAGGGCTCAGAAGAGAATGGCAAGAACAATGAAAGTTTGATGTAGAAAATATGGCCCATTAAAAGAGATGGAGAGAATTATACTTGACCTGTATAACTAAGAGAAGATTGTGGGGGGAAAGTGATAAACACCTTTCCTTCAAAGGGAAGAGTAATGAACAATTTTTGATATACAAGGGGATGGGAAAAGGAGTAACCAGTTTAAATTATGGCAAGATAATACAGACATCAGAAAAAAAATAATATAGAAATTTCTAGTATCTATAGAGCACTAGAAAAACATTGATGGGAGCTTACAATTTCTCCAGTCATAGCTGATTCTGCCTCAATGCTAAGACAGATCCAATGAGTCCTCAAACTCTCTTTGAGCCCCTTCTTCTGCAGCGCCCCACCCCGCATTGCTGAATCCACTGGCATACCTGCTTTGAAGGAAGGAGCAAGACAGATGTTTGCGTACATAATTAGTTACCATTTTCCATGTATCCCAGCATTTGCCATGAAATGGCAATGACAGTGCATTATAAGAGTCCAGATGGTGATCACTTCCTTTTTTTCCTGCTCTGTTTTACCTTTTTTGCTAATACTTTTTGTATGAATTGACTATAAGTGTCTGCAGTCTGTTATATTAGCAGATACATTACTTGCCCTGTCTTAAAAGAAGATAATATTTGAGATGGTTCTACTAAAAAAGAGAGCTCAGCAAAACATTAGAAGAAGCATTAATGTTGATAAAGCACTTACAGAACCTTGTGCAAAGAAACAAGTTGGAAGGAAACACTGACATTTCCTTGGAAAAAAATAATTGTCCAATGAAAGCTAAATATGCACTGAATACATATTTGTGTGTGCATATATGTGTATTTTCTCTCAGCAGCCCCTAAGAATTCCTACAAGACGTTGCTGCAACTAGGTTATAAAGAAATAACTTTATCAGAAACACATTATCTATTTGTCCCAGCAAATATCTATGTAGTTATGCTGTCTGCAGTGTTTTTGCTAAATTTAACACCATAAAGGAAGACCTGAACAGCACTGAGGACTGACTTCAAGTAACATTTTGAGTACAAAATTTACAATATGTACGAATAAAAAAAATCGGGACCACCTCTGTCATCGGTTGGTTTTCCTAATCTTTACTGCATTAAGTATTAGGGAATGTGCTGTTTAGATAACCAGATACACACTGCAAGGAGTGAGTGGACAAACCATGCCGCCTGTGACCGATTTATAATCTGAAAGCTGTTTGTGCAAGCCATTTGGGAAAGATGAACATACACAAGACGGTTGGTCTTTGCCCCCTAGTGTTTGCTTAAGAATTAATGTAAAACAACCATAAAAGAGAGAAAATTTTCAAAATTACTTTCTTTTGTAAAACACAACCATAGAACACAAGCCATATTTGTCTAAAGTATTACATAAGCATAAAGACTTTTTGTAAGACATTAACTCACCAAATTGTTTTCAAAAAACACACTAAGATGAATTGTATTTGCTGTGTAGAGGGCAACTTACAGTTTGTACTTCTTAATCATATGCACATAGTGGTATAAAAGACTGACATAATTTGCTTTAACCCAAGCAAGAGGCGTTGTCTCGGTTCTGTGAATTAGAGTGGTTTGCATTAATAGGACTCTGCAAATAACTACTTGGCAGCGCATTAGATGTGGTTGAGTTACATACAGATGTTGAAAAACAGTTTACTGTTGAGCACTTCGCTGCTTGAGTGAATGCAAGTGCTGTGCAAAGCTGGCCCTGGCAGAGAGCCTCAGTGGTGAGGCAAAAGTGACAAACGGAGCTGAGATTTCCAAGAAGCTGAGTATGGAAATCTTCTGCTTGTCACACGGGAATGACTAAATGGAGTTCAGTGCGTTACCTTGCAGCTCGTAGCTTGAACAACATGGCCAGAAAACAGTCAGCAAACAAACAGATAGTGAGGCACTGAGGGGCCAAGCTAATACACCTGATAACCCAAGAACACTGGGGGCAATCAAATGGATCATTACCAAGGGAGTGAATGAAAGACACAGCAGCAGCCATTCCCATCACCTGCAGATCAGAGAGGGAATGTGGAGGGTTTTGTCTTTTATTATTTCCTAAAACATTAATCAAGCACATCTCAGGTCTGAATTTTCTCATCTTTTTTATTGCATTTTATGCAATGCTCAGTTCTTTCTTTGAAACAAATTTCAAACAAGATTATATCACACATCTAACACAAAAGCAGTCTCTGTCCTTTTTCATAAGGAGTTACTGGAACGATTGACTCTGCGTGCATTTCATCCTCACTCACAGGGTTAGTTCTCAGGAATAACAGCTCATTTTTGCTAAAGCCCACAAGCACACGAAATCTGGAGCTTGTTATGAAGACAGCTATTCAAAGGGTGGATGAACTGCACCCTGCTGCTGGTGGGAAGCTAGTGGCAGACATTTATTGCCCTCCAGAGCAGGAAGGGCTCCTTCTCCACTTAAAGAGAATCTATTCAGTTCTGAACAGCTTGGTATTTTAGTGAAGATAATTGGTCTTTCTAAAATAAGAGGGAAAAATATGAAAGAAATTTGCAAGGTGATGCGACACAACAAGACAAGCCTGCACTTGTCCTATTATTAGTACAACATGTACTTGAAATATACATGATCCTGTTATAAAAATAATCTTCTCTCTTACATTGCAGACCATGTTATTTAAAGAGAAAACATAGCAACCCCGGCAGGTAAATTGCCCAGTGTTATGTGTCATCGAGTATCACCTCCCATTTAGTTTTCTATAAAAGCCATTACCTAGCAATGATCACAGTGATAAGGCAACTTGTTATCCATTTTTTCCTTTCTGAAATAAGCACAGCCTCATGGACCAGCGTGGAAGATTCATTCAATCGGATGCTAAAGGTATGTGACTAGACATATTACAGTGCTTTACCCAGAGTTTTGTTACATTTTGGTAGTTTTTTTCAGGACTGACAACCAAAATGAGAAAATCTGTCTCCTTTCCCTTGTAACCTTGTCTAAAATAGCAGTAGTGTACGTTTTCAAGATATAAAGAAGAAGGGAGAGACGAAAAAACTTGTAGAAAAAACCCTGTACACTTAAGGAGTGAGGAAAAGTCTCTAGCTATTTGTCTTTTATGCATTCAGAATAAAGCTAACACAGTTTTAACTAGGCAATTACTTCTCTGAATGATACTGTACTTTAATGATTTTTAGATTAAGGCAAAGAGGAAATCACAAATCTATCTAGACTAACTAACCAATGCACAGAGACCACATATAACCTTCCTGAAATAATTCCTTCCAGGTAAGAGCTCTGAAGATGAGCTATCTTTTTAAAAACCATTCTTTTTTAATATGTTCATTAATGAAAATCCAATCACAATTAAACATTGGGAATACAAAAATAAAAATTTTGTACCTTATTTCTGCTATGCAAGAGCTTAGCTTCCAGTTCTTCCCACTGGGGCCTGTTACTTCTTTTCCCCACTAGATCAAAGAGCCTATTACTATTACCTATCAGTTCCCTATACAAGTAGTTATAGACTGTGACCAATTACCTGCTAACTGAAGATAAAAAAACTCTTTGAATTCAATTTATAGCGTTAACATTAAAGATATTATGAATTTCTAAGGATTTTGTATAAGCTTACAACAGTATGTCCCTGGCCACGTATCCCTGGTTATACATGCAGGGAAATAATTTCTTCTTGAACAACATTGACTGGAAAATCAGGTTTATCTGACTAACAGTGATGGTTCTTGGGGCTTTTCCAGTAATCAGTGTTTCCTGAAGCAAAGGATCTGCAGCCCATCCTGAACATATGAGCTACCTTACTAGTTTTTACATGCATGTTCTATATTTGGCTCCAAATATGTGGTTTGCTCCTGGACCTGGGTTCCTCTCATTTAGTTACCTCCTTGCTTTTTTACTTATCCATCCTCTACTCTTTGGATCTTCTACAAATATTGGTTTTATTCACATCTTTGACAATAATATTTTTTATTGTACTGCCTACATTAAATGTACTTTTTATTGCTACTAAAAGAACATAGCACTCTCAAGACCTTATTGTCTAATACGTCTAAGGCCTTGGAAGACCTTACTGTCTATCTAGCAGCAGCTTGGATACCCTAACTCACTCACAGCTAGCTCAGCTGTGTCGATTACACAACCTTAGTCCAGATACACACAGCCTAAGTTTTGCACAGCGTAGGATGAAGGGTTAATCATTTATAATCTCACACCCACCCATTATTGTGGTATAGTGTTCAATAACTGAGACCTGGAATAACCATTCTATTATTAATGACATATCACTGGAATGTATCTATTCCTCATAAACAGACCAAATCCCAAAATAAATGGCTAGTCCCGACTTACACATTTCATATTATTTTCCAATCCACCGTGTGAGAAACTTCATACCAGAAATTTACCACTTGACCCTACATAGAGTAGTTAACAATGTTTTTTTTTTTCTTTCTTTCTTTCTTTAATTATAGCATTTTCTAATGAAATCTGAAAGTAGAATAAGGATTCTTAAAGACACTCACATAGTAGTGCTAATTCCTCTGGTGAAAGACAGCAATGAAAGCACTGGTATGATATTAGATAATCTTATGCATTAACAGCAAAACTTTCACTATCAGATAAAACATTATGTATACTTACTGTAGTAGCTGTACCCGAGAGCTGAAATACAGTTTAGTCACATATTTGCATAGCTTCTAAGTTACACTTCTGCTGATTAAGCTAAATAGTGGGTTTTGGTGGCAATGGACTTTTATGTAGGGATATGCTATCATTCTCTTACCTAGCACAGAATGTATAGGAGGAATAAACACACAGAGCACTTTCCCTGGTGAAAAGGATCTGACTTGCTTGTGGTCTCTTGTTGGAGTCTACGGGCAGCAGATGCAGACACATGCTGGGAACCTTCTTTGTTCTGCGGTTACTCGGGGAGCACGCAGAGTGCTTGTCCCACGGTGCACACGCTGGTGAGAAAGAAGCCTACACAAAACCAGAAATCCACTCCATCCCAGTGTGATGTACAAAAGCACATGTGGCTGAACAGCTTTGCAATGGGTTACAATAGTCACTAGAGCTAGGAGAGAAACTTTTGAATAGTTTTCCAGCAGAAAACTGTGTGATGATAAAAAGGGGTCAGAGTAAATTATACCAGTATTAATCAAAGTTCTTACATAGATCTTCTTTAAAGAACAACATAAAGAAAATTCTTTCCCTTCAGAAACATTTTGAAATCCAGCACCATCTGCAATTTCATTATCACAGTCCAGAGACTGTGCAGAGACCAAAGCAACATCCCAGAGTGCTGATGTGGCCACGATAGCTTTGGCAGATGACTCTTGCATCCCTTTGTTCCTTTGCCCAACTGTAATGGCCTCAAGTTAATCAGTCTTATAAAGGGTATATTCTCTTCCTACCATGCATGCCACACTATTAAATCTATTCTTTTGGTTAAAAATGGAATTAGAGAAGCATTTAATTGCTGTTAAACAGTGATCTAGAGAATATATTTTCAGATTCTTGTTATTATTGTCTCACAAACTTTCTTTGATTTACTGTTCTTATGGACTTTTTTAATGACGCAGTAAAGTAGTTTTTAACAATCGGTAAATGAAGCACTTTGCAAAGAGACTGGTCCAATTATGACTAGACACCAGAAAGGTCTCATTAAGTTTCCCTCATTTGGATGTTTTGAGAGAGAACATTCTCTTCAAATCCATGCCCAAAAGATCACTCAGCAACAAGTATAAGAAAATTACTACATTTCCAGGTATTGATTATATTCATTACTGTATAGCTTTTAAACTTGGATTAAAAAATATTTTGGTCTAGTTTGGGTTTTTTAACACCAGTTTGTAGAAAACATGGGGTAATGAAAACTAAAACCATTCCTGTTTCAAAGTTATGGAATCAGACAAGTACGAACCTAAAAAAAAAACCAACTAGATTTCCTTTTGAACCTTAACCTTTCAAGTTTTACCCAGAAACTTTTAATAGTGAAAGAGTGAAATTCTCTTTCATATCATTTCATATCATTCTCTTTTCACCTTATTTCTCAGAGCAGGTATGAAGGACCAGACCTTTAATGGGATGTTACTGTAAAAATCAGATGCTTAGATTTTTACAGTAGGTTCACAGCAACCTGTGGTTTTAGATTACTGAGGTATGTCAAAATCCAACCTTTTTGACAGAAGTAGAACTACCAGTTTATATTAATGTGCTTATAATTTTGCATGTTTAAAATATTGCAAGATACAGACTGTTCTCAGAAAGCACTGAGCTCATCTCTTAGCACACAACTTTTCCATCCTCAGAAGCAAGTTCACTACTTAAAGAGAGAATTTACAATTAAAGAGAAATTTTACAACTGCTTTCCAATATCAAAATTACATGGTTTCCTTTCTTAAGTGCCATTTAAATGCTAATTTTAAAAATGTGTTTTTACTTTGTACCATATTAAGGAATATTGGAAAAGATACGATTGTACCTAATAAAGAAACTGCTGCCACATTTGGAAGACAGAAGGAAGTATCATCAGGAGTTTGCTTCATCCACTTCTTTTCATGGAGTGCATAATATCGTTCAAACGCAGAGCAAAACTCGCAAAGTGCTGTGGCTGTTAGTAGTCGTGGGCTGTCTTGCCATTGTTATTTGGCAAATCTGCAGTCGCTTCATCTACTACTTCAGCTGGCCGACCACAACTACAGTGGTAGTTCAGTATGTGGAAAATGTCAAATTCCCTGCTGTGACTTTTTGCAACTTGAACAGGTAAAAGTTATGTTTGTTGTTTTGCTCTTGAGAGACAACACCTCTTTATCTGAAAGCAGTCAGGTTCCACAACTTGCTTGAACAAATCACATAAAACAAGAAAAATATTGCCCTGAGGTGCATGTCTTCCACGCCACTGCATGAGATTTAAATGAAGAGAAAAATACGAAAATCAAGGAAGGGAGGTTGTCTTCTTTAATCTTCCCCCTCCTTCAGATGAACAATTGCACCACAGATTTTTAAGCTTCAAAACATAAGTTGGAGCAGAAAAATTTCTCTGGTGGCGTTCTTCTATGTATGAGTGTTGCTTCTACAGTGTAACTAAGGGACAGTCACATCCAAGTTAAAAATA
The DNA here is from genome assembly GCA_035590195.1 of Aviceda cuculoides. Classification (NCBI taxonomy): domain Eukaryota; kingdom Metazoa; phylum Chordata; class Aves; order Accipitriformes; family Accipitridae; genus Aviceda; species Aviceda cuculoides. Next base: position 7,863,915 of record JAVJGG010000054.1, read on the forward strand.
AACGACAAGATTTGCAAATAGAGGGATTCAAGTAGAAACCTCATACAAATGTAGAAATCTTAGGCAAAGTAGATTTTTTTTTTTTTTTTCAGAGGTGCTCAGCCTTTATGATTCCAGCTGATGTCAGTGGGATTTGCAGGAGGGAAGCATTTGGTTTGTCTGGAAGTCATGTATCTAAGCAAGAACTTCACTACAGATTTCTACATTTGAAGATAATGGCCAAGATTTAGATGCAGCCACTTTGAAAATAATGTAATAAACCTACGGCCTGATTTTTAGAGCAAACATGTAATGTAGGAACAGTTTTAGAAATATGAAAACTTTACCCACATTGTTTCCTCAGGAATTGTAAGTTTTCTTATCTTCTACCTTTTCCTGGTAGAATCAGACAGAAGTCCAAGTCTCAAATATCCAGAGCTGTTCTGCCTCCTTCCCATTGCCCTGCATAAAGCCATCTGGGGTTATAGTGCACAGTAGGCACTGCGGATAGCAGTGCCTCTTGATTACAGTGGGCTGTCTATTATAAAAATGCCTCACTTCTCGTAACTATAGTGGCAGCACTTTGTAAGTAGTCAGCTACCGAGCATGGCAGTTGTCTGCCTAGGCGACAGTTTGCTGCCACATCCATCTGTTGTTCATGCTGTGCTTATGCTTCCCTCCTGTTTTCAGTAACCTTTTTTTTGTTGTTGGCAGGACAGAGAGGTGCAGATCTAGCTTTGTCTTTATTTTTTGACTGAAATTCAATTGTGCAGAGGTGTTCCTACCAATCTTCCTTAAGCAGGGGCATTAAGATTTACTATACAAATACATTGCTATGTTTTTAAAAATAGGATTATATAAAATGGCAATTCTAAAGAACATGGTATTGTAGTTTCATTTGTGTTCATTCTCTTTTCAAACTTATAGCTGTTCTGTAAACCCTTACTTTCCTTCAATAAAGGACTTCAGTGGTGTACACCAGGAAAGCACCTCCCACACCTCATCAAGTTTTTGAGATTTTTCAAGTGAATTCTAGGAGTAAGGATCACTCTTGGTTTATACTACTGTGTCACCAGCCACAGAGCTCATGGGAAGGTAGACTGTCTCTACACTGGGGTGTAGTGCCTTAGTAAAGCAGGTATATAAGATTACTACAAATGCACTTAGAAATAAATTTTCTAAATTATGGAAGACAGCTTTTTTGAAAGGAATAGCTCCTCCCAGCTAGTTTCCTACAGGTAAATCCAATTGTTCAGCTTGTCATCAGTTCTACAAATCTGGTTGTCGGCTTATGCAGATGGCTAATCTACTCGGGGTTTTGGGGTTTTAATTTTTAATAAACAATCACACACAACATAAATGTTTCCAATATGACTGACCAGAATAGCCATGGGAAGGCATCCATTTTCTGTTTTCAGATATGGAAAATACCTTCCTAGAAGTGGACACCATATTGTTTATTCATGTTGTAGAGATCAAAGTGCAATGTGGTAGGCAAGAATCACTTATTGTTTACGAGCAGACAACAAATCATGTCATAGATTTGGCAAGAGCAGCCTTGAGATCAGTCCTATAACTCTGCAGAACTCCAAGCAATTCTTTCTCCTTTCCGCTGACAGGTTTCAAGCTCATGCAGTAAGCAACCTCAGAATAATTTTTTTAATTTGGAATATTGTGTCTGGAGTTCTCCAAAAAGTTGCTATGGAAGATAAATATTCTCAAGAGCTAAATGATTTCCTTTTTGGAAACCAGAACTTCAGCATCAAAGAGTTTACAAGAAAAAATGGGTTTTATCTGAACAGCAGCACATTGCTAGAATGTGATTTTTTTGGAAAGCCATGTTACCCACAGGTAAATATGTTTAATTTACTAAAACAGTAGCAAGGAGGGGAAGGGGATGTTTTCTTACCACTCATCTTGAGACATCTAGCTTTGCCAGCTGCTCCCCCTGTTTTCCCTTTACAGTTAGCCAATGGGGAAAAAAAGTCCTGCTCTAAATCACCCTGAGGACCTCAACTCTCCCACTGACTGCAGAGACAGCCTGCTGGACTCCCTGAGCTGTAAAGTGGGATTTCAGTCTAAATTGCTCACTGCCTATTGCCATTTCTGCACAGATAGCAGCCTTTGAAAGCTGTATCTAACAACCTTTTCCATAAATGGCCTATAACGAAGGTCAGTTTGAAAGGAGTTTTTTGCATTACATGATTCTGTAGTTGTGTTCTTGAGGTCAAGAATATAGACAGCAAGGGTAACTATAGGCAGAGTCCACAGGAATTTTACACAATGAGGTGGAAATAGCCCATCTACAGAAATTTCAGACAACAGCCAAAGAATATGATCGTCCCATTTCTATGTCAATTCTTCCATAGAGCACTTCCCAACTTACATAGAAAATGTGAACAGAAAAGTCAGGCCTGTATTCTTTCAGATCAATCTAACCTTTAGATATGGTGTAGCTTCTAAAATTAGGCATTGGAGAGTTCTCTTAACTGAAAGACACTAGTGCTAATAAGTAAAACTAAAGCAATGAGATGCAGTCATATTAAATGATGAGGTGGATTTGGGAAAAAATGCTGTCCTTTCATATGTAACATGACATTTAGTTTTGAAACAGCCATCACTAAACATCTACTGAAAAAATTAAACAAGTTGGTTTTGAATAAATAACTTCTATATAATATAACAGGTATAGAAAAACAAGGTGACCTCATTAAATGATTCTAAGCAGCTCATAGGTATTAATAAACAGTGTGAAATTTCTCCTTCAAACTTCATTTTCTATAGAAAGAGATGAAATCTTTTTGAATATTTCCATCAATTACCACTTTTCTGATTGTAATATTTAGCACTGCCTTTGGCTGGAAAAGAAAACCAAAACCAACAATAACCCCAGTAGTCCATCTCTTGCATTGTATTTCACTAAGGAAACCTCAGGTGACCTTTCTTTCATTTACTCTTCCCTATTTTCCTTTATTGAAGGACTTTGAACATGTTTTCACTGAATACGGAAACTGCTTTACTTTTAATTACAATGATCTTCCAGCAAGAAGAGTGAGTTTGTCTGGAAGAGGCTTACATTTGCTTTTTGATGTCCAACAGGTACAGCTATCCTAATGATTATGAACAACAAACCATGTAATAACTTATAGATGAGTAAAGGTGTTTGGGTCTGGGTTTGGTTCGGGTTTTTGGTTGGTTGGTTTTACACAGACCTTCAGAATTTCATGCACAAAATTCTGTATCAAGATTATTTCTGAGTGAGAGGGCA
>JAVJGG010000054.1:7874337-7926360 GCA_035590195.1 Aviceda cuculoides
CCTTTCATTATTACTGTTGTCATTTTATTAGTGTTATCATTATCGTTATTAGTTTCTTCTTTTCTGTCCTATTAAACATATTATCTGTTCTTATCTCAACCCACAAGTTTTACTTCTTTTCCTGATTTCCTCCCCCATCCCACTGGGTGGGGGGAAGTGAGTGAGCAGCTGCGTGGTGCTTAGTTGCTGGCTGGGGTTAAACCACGACACATGTGTTTGTTGTTTAGGAGCAGGAGATGTTCCAACCTGACCCAGCTACTGTGGTTAGTAACACTAATGACTTATGGATATTTTCAAGTACAGTGAGCAAGTAAAACAATTCTGATAAATGCAACCCAAAGTTCATATCTGCATTATTGAGATACATAGAAGGGAAAGGGAATGGTTACAGAAACAGATGAGGAAAAGAAGCAAAGACTCTTAACATCAGTCCATCCAGTTTATCTACATCTTCACAATTAAAGGTTGTGCAGTAGTTTGAAGATGGTAAACTGTAGAACAGAATGGAAGCATCAGACTTAGTGGCTTTTGGCATACTCCAGGTATGTGCAACAGTCTGGAAATAATATGATATTGCTTTTTCTTTTTTTGCAAGTATTTTCAATCCTGTCTCCAATTCACAGACACCTTCAGTAACACTTGTTTTAACAGAACTTTTTCTGTATATTCACCAGAGGGCTGTGGTCAAAATGAACACAAGGCACAGAAATAGATGTGTAAAATGGACTACTCTATGTTGGGAGTGATACTGTTGGTCAGCAGAAACTGGAAACTCCTAGCAGAGAAGCGAGCACTCCACAATAAAAGCCACTCATGAAGTTCTGACAAGCTCTTTCAAGCAACTAATTCCATTAACAGACCAGATAAATGCATCATGGTAATGCCCTAATAGAACATTGTCTTGCAGCAATGTTGCAGCTGCCACAAGTCTCCAGGTTCACTGGGGCAATAAAATCAGCTGCTATGCAAGTAGAAATGATATAAAAATTCTTCTATGAGAAACTATACTTGAAATATGAACTGAAATGTTTAGAAAGATGTGGTAGTATAGTATCTTTGGCTTGTAAGTCTTCAACAATTAAAGCAAACAATTATCTCTTAAAATAGGATCTGCTTTGTAACAAGTTTTGGTTGTTTCTAGAACACTTTTCTTCTAAGAAGTTCCTGTAAAGGTAGTTATGGGAATACTGTGTGCTGCTTGGGAAAAGTTTAACTCATTTATCTTGAATTGGGGTTGTTACATAACACCATTGTTACGTAATCCTTACCAAAAAAGTTACCAAAGATCAATGGCATTTTAACCATTTTTTATGTAGATACTGGAATATTTTATCTTCATTTAAAACAGTAGGTTATGTTACATCCTTTTACACATGACAGCTGTTACAATGCAAAGTATCAACACATCCCTCAGAGGCAAAACTTCTGTTTTGTGTATTCCTGAACTAAAATGTAATGAGCCACATGATGTATGTTTCTAAAATAACATTAATACTGTCTGTATTAGCTGAACCAACCATAAACATTAAACTGACATCTGAAGTCCAAAGCAGAGTTAAAAGAAGTCAAGAAGGGGAAGGCTTGTGATTTTCTTGGGGGTCGTGGGGGCAGGCAGGAGTAAGACGAGAATTCAGCACTTAGTAAAACCAAAGCCAATAAGCCAAAAGGACGGACAGTGTCCCTCGACAGGTATGCAGCATGGTTTGGGGACCACTCCCCCAGGAAACAACGTTCAAGTGAAAACTAAGGTTGAGCCTTTCACAAAGGTAGGGATCTAATTGTTAAGCCAGCACTTTCGTCCAGATGGGCTCTCTTTTCAGCCTTATAAAATGAGCAATGGAAACTAATATATTTAATTCTGTAATATGACAAACTATAATATCTTGAAGGAAGCAATTGCTTTCAAAAAGAAATATTTTCTGGTATAACAAAATTGACCTTTCTTTCCTTCCAATGACCAAAGCAAAGCAGCAGTTATTTCCAGGGTCTTCCTTAGGAGGAGAATTGAGTACCTCAGGAAAGCAAGTTTTTCCAACAGCTGCTGACTAGATTTTGCAGTCTGTATGCCACTCTTGCTACTCTATGCAAGATGTACAGTACACAAATGGGTGCACAGCCAAAGGTGCCTGTTTGTTCAGTGATTAATTCCTCATCTTTTAAACAGGAGTACTGCAAGCACAGCAGAAAGCTAACTGTCTGCTAGTCAGGAGAAAGCCAACAACAGCTAACAAGGTGACTGTGCTTCTTCCCGAATAGCTGCAAGGTCCTGCTACCTCCAACCACAAGCAAGCCTCCAGCACCCAATATAGGCCCCTTGCCTCCAGGCTGATGGCCAGCTGCTTCTCTGTGCCCTTTTGCCAGGATGGTGGCAGCAGGGGAGGTTGACAAGACCCTGGAGGTGCACAGTCCTGCAGCCACGTGAGATCTTTGTCCCTTCCTTGTTTGGCAGCAGGCTCTCTGTCCCGTGACTGCAGATCAGACTCCTGGGTGTCTACGCAGTGCTGGGACAGAAACACTCACCGGCATCAGCTCACCTCCCAAGGGCCTTACTTACTACCTGCTCACAGATCCATACCTCCAGAGGCACTGTCCTTGTTCAAAAAGGGAAGAAACATAGTGTGCCATCTGTGCATGGCACCGACCCCATGGAGGTCAACATACTGAAGTTGCACACTAGGTAGGTAGATATAATCTCCTGCATGTCCTTTCTCCTTTTCCAAGTGATGGTTTATCAAGGTTAGGCCATCTGGAGAGTGGCGGGGGAAGGGTAATTCGAGCATTCGCAGCCGGAGCTACACCGTGTGCAGCTTCTCTTTGATTAATTTTGCCTTTTCTTCCTCCTCATCCCTGCAAAACATCTGCAGTCTTACAAACTCTCTCCAGCCATGATCCATGTGTGGAAGTGAGTTATCCCTACAGGCTGTGTGTTTGTTTAATCCAGAATTTACTGCCTGCCTTCAATGAGAGTTTTGCCTGGGTATTAGTTGCAAACTCTTACATCCTGTAACATGGCTAATGGGACTGCAGTCCCCGCTCTTGGTTGAGGTGATGGCCCAAGACAGTGGCAGTCAGCCAGGAGGACACAGAAAAACAACCTCCACTCAACAGGAACACTGTGCAACGTGTTTGTGTTCATGTCACGGCTTAACAAACACAAAGTAACTCAGCACCAAACACACAGCCCATCAATTAGCTCCTCTTTTCCAGGGAAAGCTTTATCTTCTAAACGTATTTAAACAGATAATAAACATTAAAATACGATAGGGTAAAACTATCTAGTCCACAGTACCTTCTTCTAAAGACTTCAATTTAAAAAAACCCAAACAAAACAGACACATTTCTTCTTCAGGCAGCTCCTGTTCCACCCTTGGATGACCTGTTTAAGACAGTTAATGTCTTTTTTGCTGGGGCCAGGGCAAAGCAAGGCCCTACTGTTACTTTTCCCCAATGTTTTATAGCATGTCATACTTTCCCTTAAACCAGTTTTGAGTTGCTGCCCAAGAAAAATTATTCTTCCTGCTAAAAATTAATGAACAACAAAAGAGAAGCCCAGACTAGTTAAGCAAATGTCTTATCAAAATGTTTCTGACGATGTTGTGGTGCTTCAGTAGATGGCGTCCACTGCAAGGCTGAGCGCAGATCCAGCAGAGCCAGCACAGGTCCAGAGCTGTTGCAGGTCCTGGATTTGGGAACAAAAGCCTCATTACCTTTTGCAAGACTAACACAGGTTCAGCAACCCATCTCATTGCCTCCCTTTAAGTTTCAACTGAGAGAAGGTAGGATTTCTTTTTCTAAAGTGTGTTCCTCCATCCTGTTTTGTTACGATTTTACAAAGCAAACAAATTGTTTTTCAGATGGAGAGCATTTTACCCAGGCAGTATTACAGGGGGACATGCAGTACCTCTCTTCTGGTTTTGTTTTTTCCAGAGCACTGTCTTGTTAAATGTAGAAAAAGTATTCCTATTAGTTATGGAAGGTGGAGAAGGAAGTCTTTGTTCTCACGCTGGAGGACACACATGAGAGGAGTCCAAACTCATGTGCTGCAACGCGCTAACAGAGCACCTCTGCCAACTTCCCCGCCGTCACCTCAGGATGGCACTCAAAGTCAGGTCTGAGTCTGAGAGCTAAAGGCAGGTTTACAGGCAAAAAACTGCTATGGCTTTATCCTGTCAGCCTTGCAGAGCTTTCAAAACCTGACACAAGAGTCTAATATGGTATCCCTTTTGTTTTCTTCAAGACTGTTGTAAAGTTCTACATAGATTGCCTGGGATTATTGTAGCAACAGGGGGAGAAAATAATAGCACCCTGCAGCATTTAATTATAAAACATGACATCATTTGACACAAAACAGGCTCTTCCATTAGCAAGAAGGAACACAAAAACCGGGGACTGGTGGCTGTGCCGGTGAAGAGCTAGCCAGTCAGATTTATTGGTTGGCTACTGCATGATCTCCCATGTTGCAGCTGCTCTTCATTTTGCAGGTTCTCGCTGAACAATTTACTGGAGAGTTTTTAGCCTGTTGCGGCCAGAAATTAAGGAAGTGTAATAAATCAGTGGCTTTTTGAAGTGTTGGGTTCACTTTGGCTCTTTTTTTTTGATAGGCTATAGCACTCAGTCAGAGAGTAATGTTTCCTACTGCTGCAGTGCCAGGAAAAATGTGGTCCAGAGATAAGGCAGTATCATAGTTAAAATGTGACATACCTGGGAATGCAGGAGACAGTGGAGATTGTCTCCAGCTGTAGTGCTGTGTTTTCCAACTGAAAGTACAAGTCAACATTTACCCATAGATACTGCATCAGGAAAATGAATCATGCCCAATAAGAATAAGCAAAAAACCTGTCCTAGGACAAGTATTTCATAAACAAATGTTGACTTTTTTGTAGCATCTCCATGATAAACAATTAATTATAGCTTAAGAAAATACTGACATCTCCAGTTTAACGATGTATGTATGTACACCAAACCTTCGATTTACACAGTATCAGCCACAGATGAGAAAACAATGTTTGTTTGCAATCTGAGACATTTTTTGATCATTCTAGTTGGAGCTTAGATGTTCGTCCCCTGTCCCTAGCTGTACCCTTCCCTGCCAGTAATTGTGCTCCTAAGATTGCTCATACCTTTTACATTAAACAGAAAAGGACTGCAGGGACAGGGACTAGAAAATAACAACTCAGATCCTTATCCTCTAGATAATTACATAATTGCTCACAAACACACCTATAATGTGACAGAAGGCAAGGTTTTGGTTTCTTGTACAGGCTGTTAAATCTCTTGAGTGATTCACTATGCTCTTTGTGGAAAAAGGATACTCACTCTTTAACCTCCTAACAAGGTTTTTTTAAAATCAGATTGTTTCTTAACACTTTGCATATGAAAATTGTCATATTTTTAAGTTGACTTGCACAAAATATCTGAAAATAACAGGGAATAACCTGCTTTCTTTTCTTTCCAGGAACCTTACACACAGTGATTAGGACTTGTGAGAAATAGATGTACATTTCTTCACACTTAGTACATTGCATATTTCAGTGAGATTGATGAAGGTGGTTTGATTTTTCACACAATTCATTACAACACTATGCTCCTACTGATGTAGGGGCTGAAGCCAGTAATACTGAACTCAAACAGAGTTTTATTTCTCATCTGAAAACTATGGCTGTGTAGTTTTTGTGGGGTTTTTTGTTTGGTTGGTTTTTATTTTTAAACAACGGCTCAAGGACTATTGACTTAATTGGTCTCCAGTTCAGGATTATGATTAACACCAGCTAGGAACTATGAACACTTTCAGTCTTTTGTCTGCACTCAGCTAAGTTCTGTCATTTTAATCACAAGTCAGTTGTTTGAGCACTAGACAGGATACCACACTTATCAAAGTGTAAAATCAATTTTGGAAGGCCAGCATGACCCTGAGAACCTGCAATATAAAAAACCACACAGGCGTCATGCCAGAGGTGTCCAGCATATGAACAGATAAAAACAAATGTGTGCTAGCATTGGCTGACTGCTGCAAGTTCATAGACCCTCATCACACAAAATTGCTTCCCTTGAAAGTACAATTGTACTGTAGCATAAAATTTGTCCTAGGTGCTTTACATATACTGAAATCCCCATATCATCTCTGCAAAAAAACAACAAAGGCATAGTCAATCTGACTGCTGGATATGTGGAATAGTCTGGAATAAAGCCTTTATAACAGAGAACACACATCTTCATCCCAGAATAATATAATCACAAAATTGTTCTTACATTTCCTGGTTGTCGTTATCTCCAAAACAGTCACATTGGCAGAAAGACCCATCAACCATTATGATGAAAATGAACATTAACCTTCTCCTGCTAGTAACAAACAAAGAGTGAATTGGTGGATACAGCACGTATTGTTGCAGTTTTTCCACAACTGCCACCCAAAGCCAGCCAGAAGTCTGAAGAACAGTAGAGAAAAAAAATAGTGTTTGTATGTGCAGCTATAGATTGGGGAATGGAACCACTTTTTCTTTACAGTTAGATTAGCATGGCTGTGTTTACTGGCTTATTATTCATTCCCCCCTCATTGTCAGGTAGGGGCATGAAATGACAACAGTTTCAGATTCTCCCCCAGGAAAGAAAGGATCCTGTTAAATAATAACACGCTCTGTGTGTCCCTGGTACTCAAATAAAACAGGACTGTAAGTTCAATAACATCCCTTTACTTGGAGATGATAAACCAACACAGTGACTGACAGAATTAATTTACAATAACCCATAAGCTCCCATTTGTACCACTATGCTGACTGACTGATGACTGTCTGGAGAACATAAGTACCAAATTCTCCTCAATTTCTCACACTGCTACAATGTGATGACCCAACTTTTTTTTTTTTTTTTTTTTAATATATGATGGCTCTGGAAATGCAATGAATAACCATCTTACAGTATGTGAGAATATATGTATAGTGTTGAAGTGAGAGTCCTTCAAAAAAGGGAGTATATTATCCAAGAAACACTAGCAACAATCAGACTACTCAGCCTTGCATTACAGAAGCCAACTGCAGTGCCAACTTTAAGCTGAGTAGCAGAGTCGCCTGCATGGCCACAGCCTTAGTTAATAATACCACAGAAACCCAAATTATTTTGCATATCTGAATTCAAAGGAAAGCATGTGATCCAGAAGATTACAAACAGCTAAGCATTCCATAATTTGCAATTTCATTGCTGCTTTCCCATTCCTTTTCCTTGTTTCAACTTTTTTACAAAAAATATGAAAATAAAACAGGTGCATTTGTAAACACTTTTGAAACAGACTTTGGTAATTACTCTGCCTCATGTTTTAGCTAGAGAGCTTCTATTGAAAAAGTAAACTAGTATAGTTAAATAAAAGACGCAATAGAGCACACAAAAGAACTAAACAACTGCAGAAGTTTTTAACTCTTATCTGAGAGTAATATTTAACTGAAGTATAATTTTAGTAGCTGAATGCCACATTTCAGTGAAGACCAGTTTTAGTAATAAAAGTGGTTGTGTCTAAATTGTACTGGTTTCCTCGAGATAAAAAGCTCTTATATGAACACAATAGATGAGCTATTATTCTAGTGCTTTAAGAAATTGGTTATGTTACAGAGTAGCTTAACAGTAGCTTTAATATTTTGAAATTATTAAGAAGGTAAAATATAAACTCAGAGCATTATATGAGTTTTCTGGCATGGCATCTTCCATCAGCTTGAAGAGTGATATAGAAACTTCAGTTACTTCACACCCATTTGTATGAATTATGTCAATGCACAACCACAGCTGTCACAAATCCCATGTCTTTAGGAGTCACTATTAAAGTTTTGGTAAGTTTGTTCAACTTTAAATGCAAATTGCTGTTGTCCATCTATTAGATTGAGGGCAATCTCTCAGAGTGCTGGGATGCGCTGCTGTCTGACAGTGAGATGATGGAAAGGAATGTATGTGGCTTCCTCTCTTCATTTCCCATTCCTAAAGCTTTGGTTGGTAATATACATCCCGCTCAAAGTCGACGGCTAATCATTTTTGATTGTCAAAGATTGTCCAAGAGTTTCAAAGGAATGCACACATTTTTGTGACCTCGTCTACTATTTTTGGAGCATTAGTCTACACATTTTGAACACTACTTTAATCTGAGGATGTGATCCATTAACCTGAATGTGGGAGACTCTTGGACATTTGCAATCATTGGAACAATGACTTGATAAATTATTTAAACTTAGACTTCAAATTATGGAATGGAGAACATACTTGTTTTGTATCAAACAATGAAATACAGCTTTCACCGAGAAGAAAATCCCAAAATTTCTGTAAGTCAGTGGAAAAAATAATTTATTGCAATTTCTTTTGCACATTAACATGAAACATTTATACATATATATTCTGTGCTGATAAGGTATACTAGAAATAGACAATTTTTTTACACAAAGTAATTGCACTATCCTATTTTATAATGCAAATATTCAGAAATTATCAGTCATATAAGAACAGGTATTATTCACATAAAAATGCACTGTATGTTGAAGTTACGAAAGGCCTACACATCTGAAACCTTTTCCACTTTTAGTAACTGTATCAGCTGATAAAAGATACTATGTCCCTTTACAAGCTTTACATCCCTTAAATATGCCATGATGCCTAGAATATTATCAGGTCCTCCCAAGGAATAAAATAAGATCATTTCTGAAAATTAGACAGACCAAACCAAAAGGCAACCATGACAGCCATGTCCTGGCAGCATGCCTTTCAATTCTGGGGGCTGGGGGCACCACCAGAAAAGAATCAAAGCACTATAGATGGTCTAAAATTATCCAGCAATCTATTATTAACAAGACAACTTAATTTAGTTACTATAAATCAATGAGAAATACATTGCAAGTGAACAGCATTTCAGTAGAAGTACATTGGCACATGCTTCAAATGGCAGTATCAGACAAACAACTGCCCCCTTTCAATATAGAAATGTTTACATACTGTCTACAAAGGGAAAATGCAGGGTGATATCAAAAGGTTTTCTAACCAGGAATTTACAGTGCATCAAGTGCTACTCACAAAATGAATGGGAAGCATGGTAATAGTAGAACTATATCTGATAAGCCACATTTATACAATAATTTTCATAATGCTGCTGTAGGTATTATTTTAAAAAATAGTTCTTTATGTTCATTGCTCTGCCCAACAACTGAAACACCTGTCTTTCCAGAAATGTCACTGATTAATGTAACCACTACACTTCAGAGATGAAGATGAAGATGTGAAGCGTTAGATTGAAGTGGTTAGTTATGGCATGCATACTACAAAATTTTATTCAATATTATCAGGTGGTAGGAAGGGCCACACAACTGACATGCAAAAATGCGTATCAAAAAAAGGAAAGCTTGAAATACATGCTCATAGCAGAGATACAACAATACCAAACATTAAGGACCAAAAAAACCCAAGCGAGCCTGGAGAAAAATGGTGAGTATGACTACAGGAGTAGGGCAAAAGACAATGGTACTGCACATGGCAATGGGAGATATGATGTGAAGTAACATCCATAACTCAACCTTACTGCCTGGCACCCTATTTTGGAGACAGTATTGCACCCTATCCAGCGTCCTCTTCCTCTTCCCTCAGCTCATAAAGCATCTTGCTTTGTTTCCTTGAGTGCATGCAAGTAGAATTTGAGAAGTAAGGGATTTTCTTTGAAGCAACGACATGGTGGGTCAATGCAGTGACAAAATACATTTTACGGCTTGCAACCAATATCAGTACATAATAAAAATAATTAAACACAGCATATGTAACGCACGTATTTCTTTTGTATGTGTTGTATGTAGGAATGTACAATTCCTACATTCCCTGATGAACTACCATCTCTGACTGAGACACTTTAACTTCTTCCCATCAGTAATGTGGGGACGGGACAGAAGAGAAAGATATTTGAAAGTGGGGAATGATGGAAATTGCAGTCAGATATCTGAGGCTCTCTGCAAGCTTTATTTTTTACAACAAATCTGTTTCTCAAGAAAGAAGCTGCAGCTGAACCTCTGTTAAAATAATAATGATGGTAATAATTAATTCCATAACATGCAAACAAGCAGATGCAAAATGAGTAATTGGTCACAGTTGCTTTTGTTCTATGTATATTTCTCATGCAATTATAATCTGTGCTGTAATGGTATCACGGAAGAGGTATCTTAAGCAGACAAAAGTAAAGGAGCAGCACACCAAACCAACACTGATTCTTGTAAATCAGGTCTTTCTCAGAAGTAACTACTGCTCATGGTGACTGATATTAGAGATGCCAGCTTAGGAATCAAGTTTGAGGTACGCTGAGCAGCCTCGACCCTATCATTTTCTACAGGCCTAGCAGAAATACAGCATATTTTAAGCCTTGGTTTCAGATCTTTATGCCAGCTCTAAGTATTTTGTCCTCTTTCCTCACAATGTATCAATTACTGGGCTTCAGGGTAAATATTATGCTGATAGATTTGCAAATGCTGAGCTAACCACTCTCTAAGGGATATAATGAAAAGAACAATATATCGCTAATGTGAATCTATCCTAGATTTAAAGATATGGGAGGTAGAAAACTTCACAGTAAAAGAATAATCAGCAGAAATAACTTCAGAATTATTTAAGAAATATTTTTATCTTTACTTCTACAAGCCACTTCTTGCAACATTCTAGAGTGACCTTTCAGGAAATTTACTATATAGTTTCTGAATACATGTTAACATGCCATATTTATTGCTACGAACAGTCCCCCTGAAATCAACAGTACTGCACATGATAATACATTAGCATATGTATGTGTTTGAAAGGTCAGAGAGAGTAAGATGCTGAAAAGAAAACAAAGACTACATGCTTGCCTAAAGCAAAGCGATTACTCTAAAGTAATCAAACATAAGAAGTTGGTTATCTGATTTCTTCTTTTGGATTACAACTATTATGTACAGCCTATATAGTGCCAGAAATAACATGAAGAGTACCTTCACAAGACAAAGACAAACTGCAAACAGTTTAGAAAATCTTAAAGGAGTAAAACTCAGTGCATCTTTTTGTGTATGGACAGTGGAAATTGTGCAGGGAGTGAAAAAGAATTAAAAGATTAGAGGATTATATTCTTTCACTTTTCAAAATCACCTCTGACAAAATTATTATCCATTCAAATCACCACATGAATGTATCTTTCTAGTCTCCTCCGAAACCTACAATTTAGAAGAGGTATGTGTGATGGGAGAAGTCCTTCTATCTATAAGAATTACATGTGTATCCGAATTTCAGAATTAACAAAAACTAACAAAAATTAGAGAGACTTTTTGAATATGCTTAAACTGTTCGTCTTAAGTGCTCCTGAAAACCAGGCTGACAGTATTTTTCTGTCAGGTTTATTCCTGCCCCCATGTCCCTCTCTACAAAGCTAGAGTACTAGACAATAGTATCAGCAAGGACCTCTCAGGATTGCTGTGAGGATTAACACCACCAACTGTTGTACAAGATCACTAAATGGAAATTGCAATATTTAAAATTCTGAACTATCTGAACCCTATATTGGTATTAAACATGGGTGAGGCTGAAACAAGGAAAATACCCACCTGACTGAGTACCCCTCTGAAATTTTACATTTAAAATCACAATGTGCCCTGCTACAAATGATAGGACATAATTTATAATGCAGAAAAAAGTGAAAGGTGTTTAATTAAAATTTATTTTAAATACAACTATAGATTTGAAAGAATGGTAGCCACATAAAATTATAGTTAATCTTGATATAGAATAAAAATAGAAAAGTATTATCAAAAGTGGCACCCAGATTATTATTGTAAGTAATATTTACTAAAATACAGACTTCAGGAGAGTTAAAGTACAGGCTTTCCCCTGAAGTTTAATACTGGGGGTTAATACTGGGAGTTACCATTAAAAAGTCAGTATTCATATACTTTGGTAACAGTGGTAATAAATCTGGATTAGATCTCCTGAAGAGCCTAAACAGTTTAACAGCCTAAATTTCATTTTCAGAAGCACATGAGTATTCAGACACATAATTAATTGCCTGTGACTTACAAGAATTATTTCAGTCAAGGTAACTGATGACTTTCATTATTTTAGTCAGGTGTATTTTTAAGATTAAATACACTAGCATAAAACTCTTTTTGTATTGCTTCAGGATAAAATTCAAGCTATGTAAATTACTTTTATCCTTGTTTTTCTCCCTGTTGGCAATGGGTAGAAAGTATGCACCTGCTCAGCTATGGCAAATCAGCTGGCATACTGTAACCTGATTAAATGTCTAAGTTTGTATCATACTTGTGAGTCTAGATCTTATTGGCTTTTAATGAGACTTTGGTTAATACATGCCCAGGCTTTTGAAACTGAGGCATAAGCTTAAAGACCACTCGGTGCTTGAAGAGCTTTACCCTACATCATTTTAAGAACAGGATTTAGGCTCATATGTCATTTAGAAGAAACAGTTTTCACCCTGTGTATTTCTAAAGCAAGACCTCTATCATGCAACAGTCTCTGAACAAGCAGATCCATGTGGGGTTAACAGACCACCATACACATCAGGTGTGAACCTCCCTGCAAGTAGTTGCTGTGCTGTTGCCTATATATTTGAAGGCACATTTATTCACTCACTGTAATAAGGCAAATTTTGAAGTGCTGATAACCAGACATGTCAGCTAAACAGAAACGGACGTTATATTGCAAAATCTAGTACAGTGGAGAAATCCGTAAGAAGAGGGAGATATAAATATTTAAACACTTGGCATTCCCTCAAGGACTTTTTAAAATACAAAAGTGTTCTTTCAGGGACTGCACAAACTGCAAAGACAAATAATCAAGGACTTTAATGTGCTGTCAAGATAGTAAATGCATTAATGAAATAGTCTTGTATAAAACTCTTCATTTTTTTCTAGGGAATGTTTAGTTTTGCAAATGCAAATGGATCTCAGTGGTTTAGATTAAATTTGTCATGTTTATGCCTTGTTTAAAAAAAAAAAATTACACTCTGTTTAGTCATACCTCTGTCTCTGTACTCTTTCTGGACAAAAACCAAACCTGCATTGGTTCTTTTTTACCCTTCATAGAAACTGGACCCCTGTACTCCAGGTGGAACTGAGGATCTGAATTTTCTGGTGTCATAAGACACCTGAAATTGAAAGAGAAAACATGTAAATGTATGCACTAGGCATGCATGCCACACACTATAAAAAATATTATTATAAAAATAAAAAAACATGCTACAGATGTGAGCAAATTAACAAAAGAGTCAAATCTATCTCTAGATCATTATTATATTTGCATACCAATAACGGTATATCATAATGCAGTCTGCCATACAGTTTCATGAGAACTCATGTACTTAAATAAAGTGTTGCAGGAGTCCTGTCACTTTCAACTTCAAAGACACTGATGTTATACTGACAAAGTGATTTATTTTAAGATGTCAACACCAATAAAAATATGGCATCACTCACCTGTAAGTATATTCAGAGACATTGATCTTTCCCTTTTCTCCAGTAGTTTCTGTTCTGCTTGTTAGATTGACAGTATTTCCAAAGAGACAGTAACGTGGCATCCTTTGGCCTATGACGCCTGTGACTACCTCACCAGTATGGATTCCTATTGTTATCTTTAGAGAAAAAATAAAGTTTGAATATTCAGAATCAACATAACGAATCTGATGCTTCTGACTAAATACAGGTATTATGCCATTTCTATCTACTAGAGTTTATTTTTCCAATGTGCTACTCCTGCTTCTTCAAAGCCTTGCATTTTGTGTTTTGTGTCCTCCCACATGAAGGAACAAAATCCATATTTTTCCAGCATGCACCAAGCCATGCTGCTATTATGTACTGTGAAATTAAAAAAAGTGGAGAGGCATACTCTGCAGGTCTGCGTTTAATGAGTACTCAGAAGATACAGAAATGAATGGTATAGGTCAAGAAAAAAAGACGTTTCTTAGAGGAAACATGGTATTTTGCATTTAAAAGCTCAAGAGATAGGAGAGGGGTTTGGAGAAGCTCATTCTTATAGCACATTACAGTTATTGTAAAGCCCCAAATCAAACCTTCTCACTTCTTTGCCCAGTGACAAAGTGAAGTACACAGATCTAAGCTAGGTGTTAAGACCAATAAATAACATTCATGTAAATAGAAACATGCATCACACTCATTACTTATTTCGCTTTCTTTCAAAGAAATGGGCTCTTCATTCAAGCCCACACATTTACTAACCTGTACAGGCTCACCATCTACTTGAACTTGGCCTGCTATTTCCATCATATCCAATGCCAGGTGGCAGATAGATCGTGCATGATGAATGCAAGGCTCTGGTAGACCACTCACTGTCATATACTTGTCCCCAACTGTTTCCACCTATGAAGATACATATTTTTCAATTACTTTATTATCATGGGCTTTAGAGTACTACAATGGATGTTGTGCTTCCTTCAAGACTGCTTGTCCTTTCAAATAGTTTCCCTTCACTTTCATTCAAATCACCCTCATTCCCATCATCTCTGCTTGTTACTAAAAAGAATTTATTGTATGCCCACAATGTAACAAATTAAAATGACATTGTGATTGTGTGAATTTGAGTCTCTCTTTTGGGGTCTTCTGAATTTCTGTAGAAACTGAGCACTATGTTTGTTTTGACTCACACCCTTGATTCACTTGGTACAGGACACAAAATTGATTTCTAGTAAAAGCTAGGAATGAATCTTATACATATAAATACACAAGCATACACATGTACATATATATGGGATCTCTCTCTCTCTCCCTATCTACCTGCTACCAGATGCATCTGCAACTATACCTCATTCCTAATGAAGGAATGAAACTCACATTGAATAACTGAATAATAAGGTATAATTTACACCATGAGACCCAGGTATATGACTGAAAAACTTAAAGCACAAGGTCAGCAGAACCACAAGCTGCTTGTGTAAGTGTTCACATCTGCTAAAGGCGGAAGTAGATTTATATATCAACCTAATGGGTGACTGTGAAGAAATCCTGCTGAGAACTACGCCCTTTATGTTCCTTCATACATTTAGAGATAAACAACATACTCTTCTTTAGCTATGTAATATCAGGTAACGCAGTTCAAAGACAGAGAACTTAACTATTTTTTAAAAAAAGACTAAAATCCAAAGGATGGAAAAGAGTGACATGATAGTAAATTATTGAAAAGTCACAGATTAACTACTTTGAAAACCTTCTGCTTACCTTATAAACAAATGGATTCCTTCGTGAATCAGTCAGAATATCAAATCTCGTGTAAAGATCATTTAAAAGATTAACAATCTTCATGGCTCCCTCTCCAGAGGCATGTTTACTACAGAAGGCATTGAACCCAACAATGCCACTGAAAAGAATGGTCACATTGTCATACCGCTTAGCTGGAACAGGACGCTTGTGTCTCAGTTCATTTGCCACTGATGGTGGTAGAACAGAGTACAGTAATCTAAATGTGTAAGAAAAGAAAGGCACAAGCAAAACAGAAAGAATGTGGAGAAAGGTCTTTGCACCAGCACTCTTCAAATATTAACTTAGTACCTCTCATAGTGTTTATTACATACTTGCATCATCAAAGAGCAATATAAAAGATGTTTACTGAAGCATATGTTATTTGGGAAACAGGAACTGATCTACATCAGCATACCTAAAGCCATGACATTTCAAACACAGACTAATATGCCTACGTTACCAACAAAATGAGGCATATATTACTAATTCTTCTGACATGACCTGTTAATAGTGTCTTGGATCATTTCTGCTTATTGCTTAAGTGTTTCTGCCATATCCTCAGCTCATATAATCTGGTTTTGCTCACAGAACCATAAAACCTGCAAAAAAGGCCATGAAGAGATCAGACAGCTTTCCATGCTTGATCAATTCATGCATTGCTAAATGCTTCCTCTTCTGTTGAGAATGATGCTTTTAGGGTTCATTGCATGTTTTTATAATTAATAGTCTATATGATATATTAAGACTTGATCATATTAGAAATTATGCAAAAATAAAATCCAAATCACACACACAGAGCTTCACTCCACTCTCACATATATTCCTTCACCTTTCTAACTGCCATCATAAGGTGTATTTCCCTCCTTACACAGCTAAGTGGGCAAGCTGAGGATCTCTGACTGTTTCCCAGTCTTAAGCATCATTTTGTAGACAGCCTCCTTCCTGCACAAACCCTCATTAGCTGCATTTTTGGCAAGTTCACTACTGCATGAGTTATAATTAATGAATACTTTTGGCACATGATATAGTAACTGACACTGTCTGTTCCAGTGGCTGCCAAGGAGGCTCGAATTCCTGAAGATAAAATGACTTTAAAAAGCAAGTAACCAGGAATGAACAGAAAAAGTATTTTTTAGGCTTCTTTTCTCTCTGACTCTTCCCTTCATCCCTTTCAATAATTTCCATTACTCTACTATAGAAAAAAAAAATCTGTCAATAGAATTCATAGCACAACAAATGTTAATTCTACTACTAAACAAGCATAATCCACAATAAATTCTTCTGTTACAGAGATGGGAATTATGTTTTATAAACAGGAGTCAACTATCAACCCCACATGGCTTGTCACACAAACTTTTGTTTAATTTACCTGCCAGTAGTCCCTGAGCTTAGCTGCCATAGACGAAAGCTATGAATTTGATTTTATAGTTACCTGTAGAAATGGATGTGGGGCCCAATGCATATACTTTATTATTATGTATGTAGTTAAATCTAGATAGTTGTATTATTTAGATAGCCCCAGAAGTTACTACAGGTAACTATAAAATCAAATTCCTAGCATTAGCCTATTGCAAAACCTCACCTTTGCATAGACTATTTTCAAGGCTTATAAGAAGTTTTTCTGTTCTATTACCCTGTGAGCATGGCAGTCCAGAAAGACAAAACGGTCTACAGCTGGTTTACAGAACTCTGTCAAATAGTAGCATTTGGGCATTCATCAAATTCATCTTGGCTACAGGGACTGGATGTAAGAAATTTTGCAAAACTACTGGTTTAGGTAATTCACAAAACAAAAAGGATTATCAGTTCACTTCTCATACCTTTCCTTATCAGGGAGGGAGCCACCAAAACACCTGTGCCTGTAACAGCCTAGACTGCAGATGATATTTGACAATCTAAATAAAGAAATACTCTATGAAGCATTGAAGTAAAATGTTCTTTCTTGACTCCAAAATTATTGACCCTGAATTTCTCTTATATGCCTTCCAAGATTCTGTTATTTTTTGCAGAAGGTAGCTATAAATAATACATTGATGTGACTGTTTCAGCTCAAAATCAGGATTTGATTCTTACGTGTCTGTCTTTTTCTTTTCATCTTCCAGTGCACGCAGTGTGTGCTGCAGTCTGTCAGTGAGGATCTCAAGCTCTTGAGTCAGTTTATATTCCTCTCTGAACTGCTCTCCCAAAAGAACCAGATCACGGGTAGCATCATGCAATGGAATATCACTCAGATATAAACCTCTTCTGGTTAAATCATCCAAGTTCATCACACTGCAATGTGGAGAAATATATAACAATATGAGTACAATTAAACTTGCCAAAGGAGCATTTAAAACTCAAATGAGCAGCAGAGGCTGCTGAATAAGAGAAGAAAGATTATGCTTCTGAACTTGTGATGAGCTGTACAACATACCCCTTCTATGAAATACCTTATTTGTGTTCATTCACGTTAACATATGGCTCTTGATTTTTGCATTTAAATAAAGAATTCTCATTGGTGACTTCCATGAACATATCAAGTACACATACTTCAGTACACAAATAAAAGTGAGATTACGTTAAGGTAGCCTCTTCCCTTTCTGTCTTCATCCACTCTCTCCCTTTTACACAGGAGATTAACATATCATAACTGTGTAATCTGGTGCGTTAGCTCAACATGCTCTTAGCTAAAGAAGCCCTCCATTCAATCACCCATTGCAACCACTTCTTTATAATCATCACTGCTCTATTACATTAAAACTACTGCAAAAATATATGAATCCACAGAGGAAACCAAATCATTGTGGCATTTCTTAGCACTCTCAGAGTAAGAAACAAAGGACAAAACTTGCAAAAAATCACGGAATCATGAGGAATTCCCATTTGTACAAACTGGGCCAGAGCATCCCAGTGTTTATATTGAATTATTTAATAATCAGTCATGTTCCGATGTTTAAATGCTCCTCCCTCTTTTAGTATAAACACTTCAAAATCAATGAAATCACTACTTGAACCAATCAATCTCTGTAGTACTACTCCCCTAAATGTTCTTAAAATTAGTAACTGTAAAATGAAAATCAACATTATAGAACTCTTAAGGTTTAAAGTACCTTGGTGAACAAAGAAAGAGAATGCTGTCTGCTTCAGGCAAGTAGATCATTTGCCCTTTCAGGCGTAAGCAGCTGATTTCAGTGCCAGTCAGTTCATCTTCACATTCCAGCTTTTCCACATCCAATAGCCCCTCCTGGCGATCAAAAGTCACAATTATATAAGGACAACGGTATGTGTGTTATGCACCAGGACACATGCATAAGTGCCTTCACTAAGAAGGCAGTCAGAATGTCTGGAACAGAGTTACAGCCTACATTAAACCTCAATTAATTTCTCACTTGAACACCATACACTACCCATACTTTAATACTGTGATTTGCTATCTCAAAGATATAAAGCATGGTATCTTTCTTTACGTTCATATTCATAACTTCTTGTTTTCTTCTGTATCATTTCTTAACAATAGTTTGGCAAAAGCATTACCTATTCTGTGAAGATCTATCTGTGCCTGGGAGCATGTCTAAGATATCTTGGTTTCTCTCAGGTACAGTTTTCTATAAATAAACAGCCTCCTTGACATAGTAGGTGCTACTCTAGATGCTGCATTCGTTCATATCACCCACCTCCTCTCCTGCCCTCTTTAGAGAAAAGGACACAGAACTGTGTATGAACATATGGGCCCAAGCAAGAACACATTTCATATTTGTCTCCCATACTGTTATGAAGCAAAAGTAAATGTAATTGCCTTTCTACATTTACTTTGGTACAATGCCATATAATGGGTTGACCCCTTGCAAAGAAAGCATCAGACATGAAGTATACGTACTTCATCACTCCTATATAGCATTCTACTTAACAGATACACATGAATTCACACCTGTGACTTTTTCTTGGCTCAAGACGCAAAAGTAACTGAGCGTACTACTGTGCAAAGAATTTTCTCCGAAGACTTCTGAGCTTTCAGTACTTCTTCTTATCTCTCCAAAGCATACTTACTTAAAGAAAAGCCAGGTGAATATTCTCTAGTTACCTTGGTCCTCAGCACAAAGACTGTATTGATATGTGAGAGGATCCCATGGAAACTAATATCAATATGAGGCCGGACCAAGGAGAAAACTGACAACAGACTGCAATTTCCTGGCTGCAGCTAGGAAAAAAAAAAAAAAAAAAGGAAAAAACCACTTTTTTATGTTTTATAATAAAAATATACTGAATGGAAGATAATATATACTTTATGCATTCTCCATTACAACACGAGGGTTTTAAATTAAGGATTTTACATCACAAGTATATTGTCTTCAAAGTGCAATTCTAGTCTGCAAGATGACTTTGTAAAATTGTGTTAGACTATCACATTTGTTATCTGTCAAACTTGTTGCCACTCCAGAGTAAAAAAAGTTTTCCAGTGTTTTCCTCCTAAGTGACCTCCTTCAAACTCCCTTTTCAATTAGCTATGTTCTCTAAAGCATCTACTCCAATAATAAGGATGCTGATAGCCATCCTCAGCAGGCCAAGTAGTTTGTTATAGCTCTTCAGGGAATGCCCTTGAGAAAAATCTGGCAGAACTACTTACAAAACTCTTCTTTCATATCTTTCTGCAAAATTCAGAGAGAAATCACCAAAAACGAATTGCAGGAAAAAACAAGTAACATAAAATTGATTTTAAATGTATGTCCATGATTCAGAGACAACATGGTATGTGCAACATTAGCCTACATAATTGTAAAGATCATTTGATATTTTCATCATCTTACCTTTAGCTTCTCTCATATTACTGCTTTTACCTGTTGCTTATTTTTAGAAACACTGTCAGCTTTCAGGCAAGAACTGAGGTATCCTATTCATATGCAGAATACATAACATTAAAAGGACCTCTGAGTACTCTTTTACCTTAAATAACCAGAGGAAATTGCAGCAGCAGCATTCAGTTCAGAACACATATATACATATCACAAACATAGTATGGCTCATTAATACTGATCCTTTGATGCACAAGCCAAGAAAGTATACTACAACTTCTGTTATTCTGCTTTTCAGTTATTCTGACAGCTTAAGTATTTGAAGGCTTTACTGTCAGGTAATATCTATAGATTATGTACTTGCTGCTACACTATACAGTAGTATGAGCAAGACCATTTCCTTAACCCCTGGCCAAGTTGCACTGACCGTCTCACATCCACTTTAAAGAGTTATGTGCCACCTTCATAGCAAAAGTACCTTGGAGTGAGCTACAAGAAAGAGTCAGGTATCAAGCTAACACCTGAATTGTGGGGGTGATCAGGTTTTCTCTGCTCAAGCTTATTCTCTTACTGCACATGGACATGACCATAAGGAACAGTGCTGTTGTAGAATTAGGGCTATTTTCACTGTCCTTTTTCAAACAAGAGGAGCATAATGTAGTAAAAATTATAGTTATACAG
This sequence comes from Aviceda cuculoides, assembly GCA_035590195.1. Classification (NCBI taxonomy): domain Eukaryota; kingdom Metazoa; phylum Chordata; class Aves; order Accipitriformes; family Accipitridae; genus Aviceda; species Aviceda cuculoides. The sequence continues at coordinate 7,895,018 of JAVJGG010000054.1, forward strand.
GAATGCTGTTTAGACAGAGAATCCTGAATCTATTTTATTCATTTTTTAAATAAACCTTTGAAGCATCTAGCATTAGGAATTTCTATGATTGTTCATGCACAAGAATCATCTAACCTGTGGAAGGACTCTGTATATAGCATTGCCACACTGTGTGACGACCAGATCTCTGTCAAATATTATGTGGAAAGGAAAGGCCTTGCAGAAAGTATAGGGACTGATGCGAGACTCTTGGGTACCATTTTCTTCAAATCTGTCAAGGTCTTCATAGTAGTCTTCTTCTTTAGACTCTTTCTCTTCAATTAAAAACTGAATGTGGTCACATTCTTCATTTCTCTGTTGAATAACCTAGAAAAATGAAGGAAAACACGAAAAAATGAAAACCCTGCTACTCATTAATAACTGGGATGCTACTATGAAGACAGGAATACATTTAAAGCAGAAAGATGAATTCAAGAATTATATCTGCATCATGAAAAATATTATATTCTACTAAGTATTTCTGATTTTAGACAGTCTTTATAATTCCAGGTGAATAATTATGCCTTTGCCACAGTTGCCCATTGCATGAACAACATATTCAAGATCACTCAAATACTATCTACAAAGCCTGAGTGAAATGCACATCCTGAAATCAGGGGTCAAGGCTCAGGTTATGCTTGATTTTACCAGTACATGCCAGAAAACAGGACTCTCTCCTCCCCTTGAATGACCATGTGGCAAGTCTTGAGTTGCACAGACCTCTTGAATCCTTATTTTGATGAAAGCTGTTTGCAAGATCTATAGTACAACAGCAAACAGTGCTGACCAGAGGATGGGCATGTCACAGTCAGTCAGAAGAAAGGTGGATGGAGTAGATGTTTGAATATACAGTCCTTCCACATGCAAGCAGTGATGACTGTAAGATCAGAACCAACAGATAAAACTAAAAGCAATTACAATCTTCTCCAAGCTGCATTCCATATTAAATGAAATCACAGCAAAACCAGAGTCATCTAGAACAGTCAAATCTCAAATAACTGTCTTGAATATAGCATTTCACACTTTAGTAATTTTACTCAAAGTTAGTAGAAAATATGAAATTAATAAGGATTATTTTGTTTGCAGTGAGAGTCATGTATTGCAGTATAATTAAAGCTAGTAACTAATAGAATAACATAATTTACCTTGAGAGGCCAAATTCACCTCTTCTCAAGCCTAATTAGATTTAATGACTGGAACAGAACAATTCTATTTACACACTATTGTTTCCTGGCAGCCTTCTGGAACATGTTGCACCTGATTCTACTTCCATGTAGAGTCTGATCCTAAAGCTACTGAAGCAAAAAAGGGCTTCTTAAAATCTCTAATGCATCCTGATTCTGCCCTTTACACATAGTCTAACCACAGAGATTAACAGTTACAATATGAAAACAGAACGGATATGCACAAACACTGCACTTGATCCCTAAGATGTTTAGTTTATTAACTATTTCTCCTCCACAACTGTCAGCCATGCTAGCTGATCAGTTGGGGAGTGCTGATTCCTTTACTAGTTCCTATACAAATAGAGGAGTGTAAAACAACAGAACTGTTTTACTGCTAAATGATGCTTAATTCAAGACAATAGTGTTCCTTGATGTCCTATTTGACTATTCATTTAAAGGAAAGACAGGCTTTTCTGGAGGACAGTTCCGAGCAGGAGCCTGATTTAGGTGCTCTATACCATGTGCTGCATTAGTCTTCTCTTTCTGTTGCATATGTAAGTAACTTAGAGAAAGATCAGCCTACTAAATTTACCAGCTAATGTAGGTACCTAAAGCTGGATGTATGAACAACTTCAAATGTTAATGATGATAAAACCCAATTTCCTCAAGAAACTGCAATGATAATCCATATGGCAGTGTGTGGCAAAGAGAAGTGGGAAATTATGAGTTAATAAGAGGTAAACCTTGGAAAGAATACGTGGTGGTCATTTGAGGAAAACAAGTTATGTGGGTTTGTCTAGGAAAATGGAACATTGTAGATGGAAATCCAGTTTTCCTCTGAATTCAGGGTTTAAAGGTTCTCCATGTCTTCCTCTTCTTTTAAATCATTATCCCTGAAATTGTGAGAGACTGTGGCCATACTGAGAATTGACAGAACACAGTTACAGTCTTAAGTTCTTACTATCACTCATACACACTCCCACAGGTTTTATTTCATTATTACTAGTATTGCATTGAGGCATAGCCAAGATTATACACAGTACCCTTTTTCAGATTGCGTGGAATTATCACTAGAATTGATCTATGGTTCCAGATCATTTCCAGTCTTGGATCTTACTTCAAAGAGTTGCTCTTGCCACTACTGAAAAAAAAAATGCATACTTCCGATGAAAAGCTTCTTCATTCAGCAAAGCAGTCCTAAAATTCATTTTTAAAGATCTAACAATTTTTAAGGAAATGTTCATATTAACAGCACATCACCTTCCAGAGATACTAATATTATCACCTAATGACCGCCTTAGTCACTGCATACTAGTATTCTGTTACCAACCCGCACTTGTACTTACAGATTTTTAACTGCTACCATGCAGCACTTAATGGATTTTTTATAACTTCCCATTTTTTTCCATTTATTAGAAATGAATGATGCATCCATATACAAAACTGAGGTGTCGGTTAAAAAAAACCCCACTTATAAAAACAGAACTGCTATGTGCTTCAAGATGTCTTGCTAAGTTTGAGACATGACCCTCCACAGATCCTACAAGCTTACACCACACATGATGTGCTATTTTCCTAACCTTTATAGATTAGAACTGTGTCAGTAACAGTGCAAAGCTGCAAGTTTCACAGACATCTTCAAGTTCATTTGCAACACTATTTTTGACCAGACTCCAGGGCACCTAGAAATGCTTGCTTTACTAGGGCATCACATTAGGGCAGGAGATGAACAACAGGCCAAACACATGCAAATATCTCATATCTACAAAACAGCCACAGTGCCAGCTGCACACTCCTGGTAAACCTGATATGCTGTGGACATGGCTGGTTTACTGAATTTGATTCTGGTCATCCACGCACAGACCTTTATTAACAGAAGCTACAATCCTACCCCTCTCCAGGCTAAGCAAGCTACTGATTCATCCTTAAATAACTTCCTATTGGATATGCAATTTTGCGACGTCTTATCTGCTCACATCATTTATGCACTATCTAATCTTCCTATCTCATGATTTCATTCACCTTGTCAGCAAGTTTAAAATAAGCACTTCTGGCCATTAGCATAATATGTTAAATTCTGTCCCTTACCTTTGTACCTACAGATCCAATCTAATTGGCCAGGTACTTATCTCGCATAAAGACGTGCCCTAGATACTCTGCAGTAAGCTTAATTAGAACAGAACTTATATGCTGCTTCATTCTGCAAGCGAAGTTTGCAAGCCACAGAATTTCAGTATCATTTAAATATTGTTGAAGAAGACTCTGATAAATGCTTGACAAATGAAAGTTCAGTGACAGAAGCAACAAAGCCAGGAATCAAGTCTAATTCTTCCTCCCTCTGCGGTCTTAGCTCATGAAGTGACATCATTTCACCATGTCTAAGAGCTCAATCACCATAGTAACTGCAGTTAAAAACTGAAGGGAAAAATCGCTCTCCTGGTTTCAAAGAGAATATGTAACATCTAACTGCTAACCTGCCTGCGCTTTCCAGAAGATACATCTGCAGAGTTTGTCCTTGCTTAGCCAAGTGAAAAGTCACACCAATATTTCAGGGAAGGACTATTCAGAGAACAGTTACTTTAAAATGACTTTGTGGTTTAATATATTTGGTGAGCTTCACACATGATATTAAATCAAGCAGTATCACTGTGATACAGCATGTATAACAAACCTATGCTATCTGTCAAAGTTTCACTGATGTATCTACAAGAGAAGACTCAATTCTATATATAGGAGCATTTCCCCAAGACATATTCGTATCCAGCATGGTGGAGGGACAGAATGTCCTTGGACAGTGATCTTTTTCCATCAGATTGTGAAGATTAATGCAAAGTCAGGTTTTTGCCATTTAAAGGTCAATACAGGATGAAATTCTTCATCTCCTCTGACCAAAACCACCTGTGCAATACTACTTGACAAATTTCACCGCAGCTGTTTCAGGGTGATTCTGAGGCAAAGCAGTTCACTGTGGAAATGGCACCACTCTTAGCTTTGCACACCCAAAGCTAAAACTGCAGGGATGTCTCCACCTGGCAGCTGGTTTCAAGGCAGAGACTCTGACTGCACTGAACCTCAGAGCCTGGAGCTAGTGAAGTTTCCTGCTGCCCTTATGTCAGAATTAGAGGCTGATTATGCTCCATGATTGATTTGTGTACATACACAGCTAGCATTTTAATGTATGGATCAGTACTCCTTGTCCTCCACAAGTACCTAAGTAGTTTTTAGGTCAGCTCTGCAGCTGGTCACATTCTGGGTTTGTTTTTTTATATTGCCATTAGTAATGAGACAGTCAGAAATTACCATCCTGTCAAGGATTTCCTCCAGCCTTTTCTCATTTTATATTGTAAACCATCTTCCCTGTCTAAAAGAAAGATTTTGATAATCTGCTCTCAGATTATAACAGAACTGCAGAAGTCTGTTTTCCCAACAGATTTTTGGGCTTTGTAGGATTGTACAACATTCTCTGTTGACCTGTACCATTTGTAGCCTGAATAATCTCTGTCCTGACTTTACCTCCACAGGTCACCCTCATTTATACACAAACAACCTCTGACAAGTGAAGCAAGAGAAGGCATAGCCAGAAGGCTGCTAACAGATATCTCATGCCAGAGCTGGTCACCAGCACCATGAAGATTTTTAGTCTGCATACTGAGACTGGCAGAACTTAAATATTCTTAGTGTGTTCTCATAGTCAGTAACAATTCTTGGTACAATACCTGCTGCAAAAATTATACAGTCTTAGCTCTATTTAGCTAAAAATGGATTACCAAATCAGGGAAGATAAGGCAAACTGGATTTGAAGTAATTAATCAATTAATGTCAACCTAGGCTTTCCTGAACTATTCAACTGGAATTGTGAATCCAAGTTCAAAACAAACTGCCTTCCTTTCAGCGTTAACAGAGTTTAACAGAGGCAAACCGAGACCTTTTTTTTTTTCTTGCCTTCAGCAGACACTTGCCCTAGGTGTTAAAAGAAAAGGCACATTTCCTGAAGGACACCATTCTGGGAAAACAAAGCCCTACTGTACTTCAGAAGAACATATATATATATATGTATGTATGTATGTAGTATATATAAAATATTTCTGTGTGAAACTGCAGAAACTTGATAAAATTAAACATTTTTTTCTATTTAGCTATTTCTCCACCCAAAGAAACAATCTGAGACAAAACAAGAACAATGTGTTTTTCCCAATATTTATTTTTCCTCTTGTGATGAGATTCCTCAGGTCTTCCCTGCAAGTTGAGGGAGGTGATCCTTCCACCCTACTCAGCACTGGAGAGACCACACCTGGAGTGCTGTGTCCAGTTGTGGGTTCCTCAGTACAAAAGAGATACAGAGCTACCGGACAGAGTCCAGTGAAGGGCCACCAAGATGATTAAGGCACTGGAGGATCTCTCAGAAGAGGAATGGCTGAGATAGCTGGCACTGTTCAGCCTGGAGAAGAGAAGGCTCAGGAGGATCTTATTCATGTGTACAAATACCTGAAGGGAAGGTGCACAGAGGATGGAGCCAGGCTCTTTTCAGTGGTGTCTGGTGCCAGGACAAGAGGCAATGGGCACAAACTGAAACACAAGAGGTTCTGTCTGAACATCAGGAAACACTCTTCGACTGTGAGGGGGACTGAGTGCTGGCACCAGTTGTCCAAAGAGTTTGCAGAGTCTTCATCCTTAGAGACAGTTGAAAGCTGTCTGAACATGGTCAGGAGCAAATGGCTCTAGGTGGCCCTGCTGGAGCAGCCAGGGTTGGAAAAAATGACCTCCAGAGGTCCCTTCCAACTTCTGCATTCTGTGATTCTGTGTAACCCATGAAACAAAATCTAACCACTTAATGAAATAAAACCAGTATTATTGTAAACAATTAAGAACTGCTACCACCTTCAGAGAAACTGGTAATATGTGAGACAAATTCAAGCAAAATGTCATGAAAATACAGACTTAGAAGCGTGCATTCTCTCAAGCAGATTTATGCAAGCATTTGTTCTAAACAGATGGAGAAGAAAAGTGGATAATAAAGTATTAAACTTCAAGTTGCAGGTATCAACTTTACACTAATATAAAGAGAACTGCGGAACTTACTAAACCAGTCCTGTGCTGGATTGGTATGTAAATGCTTTTGATAAAGAGATTTGGAAGGACAACTCAGGAATCTCAGCTCTATTCTTGCAAGTTGGAATGCAATGCCCATAACAACATCAGAAACTTAGGTCTAGGCACTGAGGCTCTTATCAGTTCCAAAAAAAATTATTTCTTAAGCAAAAGTCTAACCAAAGTCCAAACCAAAATTTTACAGAAGAGGCATTGATTGGCCCACAAAAACTGAGGGGATGAAAAGCAACTCCATTGTTTTTCTCTGCTATGCTATTTCAAACAATGCATTACTAACAGTTTGAAACACAAAAGCATTAATTTACTAAATTATGAAGCAAGGGACCAAGATTAAAGAAGTCAGTCAATTTTTTTCTCCTGTTCTCATTTTTTCAAATAGTGTAAAACTAGCCAGGGACCACAATGGCAGACTTACTCTGCTTTAAAACCCTCACTCTGTACCATTAATGATTACTAGTTGACTTGTGAAGTAATAAAGGGAGACTTTCATTGTCTGTGTGGATAAGCTGCAAATTTTGGCACTCTTACTTTACAGAAACAAGTAGCTGATTATACTCTGTTTATCCACCACTGAAGTTTGTGAGTACCTGTGGAGTAAAGCACTATTTAATGTCATTGAAGGTGTCAAAAGCTAGGCTTTATTAACCAGCAGAGACAAGAAAAAGTTCAGGGTTGAGGGCACATGACTTTCTAATAGGGACAAGGGAAAAAATACAGAACTGGACAAAACAAAATATAGAAAATATGTACTTTCATCAGTTTAGAGGTAATACTAATTTTTAGGCACCTAAGTGCTTTTGGCTCAGACAGTCTGGAAGAATAGTTTGGATTTAAATCAAACTTTGTGCTCACTTAAAATAGAGTTGACCAATGCTATTAAATTTCTATTTAATTACAGTACAACAATAAAATTTCCAGAAAAGCCTAACAAAGTCAAATGAAAATGGGAATTAAATTTAGAATCGATATTTAAACCTCTTTGGAACATACATTATTTGTGAGAAGTCCTAGATGGATATCAGTATTGTCCAATACAATCTTCTCAAAAAAGTAACATTCAGACTAAGGACAGGTCAAAAGTGTGTTTTGGTAGCTGCTTTGTACAACCCAGACTTCTCCTCTGCCCTACTGATCACTTTTGTCTCTGCATGACCTCTCAACTATGTTGGCAGAACTCTCTCAGACAGACAGAACACCAAACCACATGAAGGAATAGATATGGGTAAAAATAATCCAGAAAAAAACCCTGTTCTTTTGAACCCAGTTCATTTCCTCAGTCTAGTTTATTTTATAGCTTCACAACAGCTAGAGAGACACAGCTGAAGAAGCTGTCATAGGACAAGCTTGAATAGTAAGAGAAGGGGGACTGCGTAAGCTGCCTGTGCTACCAAAGAAATGTTTGTCAAGCAACAGCTTCAGCACTCTAGCAGCCAACTTTCCAACATGGTCCTTCTTGTCTGTCTCAACATTTTGAATAAACAGGGACCTAAGAAGAGGATTGTTTTGATTCTGTTGCATCCTTCCGTATCTGACTACTAACACCTGCTATAAAGTTTGAACTATGGATTTCCACAAAGTAGAATCTAAACAAGGACCTCAAGTATATCACTATCACTATACAGAACTAGCCATTCACTATAAAGCTGAGCTAGCTTATAACAAGAAACCTAAAAGGTAAATACTCCGATACAGCAGTACAAAAACCTTTGTCATTGGGTTCCTTGTAAATCTCTTATCTGAGCAAGATCATGTTTTTGTGATACACTCATGAAACTGAAACAGATTTTCTGAGCAAGTATATAATGAAACTGTGCTAGAAATGTAGTATGACTAGGGAATAGTTTAAAGAAAAAAAAAGAATGCCTGCTGTACCTGCTTAGATTCTTTTCTACTTGATGAAAAGTATTTTATATCAGTTGCACTATTTCTAACACCAAAAATTTTTTATTTGCTGTTTTTCCTCAGATATATCTGCACCTTGGATCAAACGCTGAATTTATACCATTAGATATGCAAGGTCTGATCAATTAAGTCTTTCTATGGCTCTGTATGGACACAAAGCAGAAGCCTCTTTCCCATTTCACAAGTGAGTTAGCACACACGACGTTACGTAAACTCTGTGACTGAGGAACATTTTTTCCACTTCTGGGGCTGTAGGTGTATATCCAGCCACACTCCCACACAGTGGTAGTATGAGACCCACAAACACATCTTGGTTCTGGGACGGACCTGGCATGCAGGCTGGGAGGAAAACACTCTGCTTGCCAGCCAGGCCTCATCAAAGCACATCAGCCTCACCATTTGCACATAGATGAAGAATCTGGGACACAGAGACAAAATGTCTGTGTTCTCACAGAACACAGTAGACAGCAAGAAATATATGCCAAATATAAAATAAAGTGGAAAAAAGCACCCCAAATAACCCAGTATCTAATTTCATCTCCTTCTTTGAATAAGGGGATATTGTTCTGAACTGTTCTCAGTTGGGTCTGTTTGCAAATTAGTGCTGGCCTTCCCTGCACATGGCTGACGTGTCCTTAAAGCAACACAAATGACAATGGCTCTTCCTGAGTCAGTACTGATGCCACTGCTTCACAGAGGACAGCAACAATGAAAATGATTGTCATCACTTCACTTTTGATTTTCTTGATTTTGTCCCAATGACATAAACTTCCAATGCGCACATCCCTTCAGACATTACCTTCATATCTATTTCTGTACCATGGATCTGCTGAGCTACTGTTTTGATGATTCCAATGACAATATCCTGGAGACCTTCTCTTTCCGAATAGTAATGGAGAATGAGTCCCTTCCCCTTCTCCGCATCAGTGCATCTAAAGGAAGGAGCTCGCATACCCGGGTAAATAGTAGCAAGGTGGTCATGCAAAGCATCCAGGTTCTGGAATAAGAAATTAAAAACATGGTTATAAGGCATTCACTTATTAGTTCTGAAGAAAGTAAGTATATATTCTGTCTAATCTGAACAACTCTTTTCTCCTACTGCTCATGCTCCCTGTGCATTTTCTTTATTTGTAGAACTGTCATCATAGCAGTGTTTTCAGGTAGCTTGGGATGTTCTTTCCATCTCCTGTGGCAATATTTGGACAATGAATGGCATCAAAATTAGCACTGTTAGAAATTATTCCAGATAGTAGGAATTCATGCCTGGCTCTGCTGTATTTTGAAACACTCCTATGATTAAAGACCTTGTGTGTGTCTCAATCCTGTACCTCATCCATTTTCATCCCTTCCAAATCCTAGTCCCTATAATCTCCTTTTCAGATGTGAATTTAGGTGTCAGATACAAATACGCATGTCTGAATAAACATGAATCTTTTTCCTTATTCTCAATGAAACAGGCTAGTTCTGACATTGTAACAGTCAACCCAAGTTTACAGAGCCTGAAAAAGTCTCAAATTTTAAAGTAAAGATTTTAAATTATTGAAAGACCAACCTCAAATACATACTTTCTTTGATAATAATTGAAAAAATCCACAGAATACATAGAACATATCACTGCTGCTGCAATAATGTTTCAGAACAGGTTATTCGAGAAAGGGAAGAGGTCTTCTATTTTTCCAGCTGATGTCCTGGACATCTTATGCATTTAAATTTTGACCAGAAAAATTGCTATCTGGGAGGAAAGCCAAATTATAAATTGATAAGCATATCTAATACGGACATTAAAGAGAACGATGAGATCAAAATCACACTTAGAAAACAACACTAGCTCTTACTTTGATTATACAGCAATTATCAAGGCTTCAGTTTACTATTTACTGTATATTTAACACAGAAAGAGCAACCTAGAGCAACCTTGCTGGATAGTGCTGCAACCCACATAATTATTTATCTGTGTTGTAAAATTCATGTAACTCCTTTACATCTTATTTCTAGAACATTACTGCATTTTTTAAATGTTGTTCTCCAACCCCTCCAGGTAGCTGCTAGCACCAGGCTTTGCATACTGTTTTCTGCCAGCACAAGAAGTGAGGTGAAAATATTTTCAGTGTGCTGTCTGGGCCATTCTCCACCTTTCATGAGCATCTGTCATTCATCAAGTTTGTGGAAGCATACTGAACTTGATTTCATGCGAGCTGTGAAGTGCTTGAACAGCTGCCTCGTCTCCTGGGAGGCCTCCAGAGGAAATGAGACTCTTAGAAATTAATTCCGTAGGATGCACTCAGCCTGGAACTTCCTCCTTCAGTTTTTTTAGTTTGTTTCAAATTCATGTTTTTGTTGCCATATGAAGGCCTCCAAATTAAAACTTGAAGAGGCAACAATCCAGCTGTTAGCAGGCATTCAATCGCAAAAAGTATAATACTTGAAGGCAAATTCTGTAAGATCTTTGCAGGGTTCAGGACAATGAAATTGGAAGAGACTGCTTTGAAAGAGTGTGGATGAGAAAAGAGCAAGAGAGCTGACTGGCTCCAAGGGAGTGCCCCATAATCTCCTTAATTGGGTGCAGAACTGCTCTTTCAGTACCCATGCCTCAGAAACAGCTGGGATACATTGACCTTTTGGAAAAAAACTTTTAAGGAGATACATGGGAAAAGATTATAATCTTCCAGTTATACAGTCATCAACACTTGAAGAATTTCAAAAGGAGTTTGTTACGGGAAATGGCCAATGTCAAGGACAGAATTTTTATAAGATGGTTGTCTAATTATTACCATTTAAGTCCAGCACAAGCATTGCTAACAAATGGCAGTAGTCCCATTCTACAAGACTACTGTGCCACCCTACTACCCCATTACTGACTGTCCAAGCAGTGTCACAGGTGAGTCCATGTGATCTTTAGTCTTTACTCTCTAATCATCCAGAGTGGGGGATTTGCCCAGGATGTATTGCAGCTGCTTTCCAGTCCCCAGTGTGTCTTTTCTTCCTATGCCTACTGATTATCGGGTGAGCAAAGAGCTTATAGTATTCAGAATCTTGCTACAACACATAGTCAAGAAACAGCAGATGTGCTTCCTGACCAAGGAGCTGAAATCACTCCCAGATCCTGTCATTTAGACACTGTCATTGTCACTCCCACTCCTATTTTTTGTTGTGTTTCATCCATTCTAAATGGATACTGCAGCTTCTGGAAGAACAAATGTGTCTTTTTGCTGATTTGTTCATCTGCTGTGGGCCAGAGGTGCAGTCAGGTATAGACAATAGGCAAAGCTCTCTCCCTGAATTGTTGGCTCCTAGACTGCTCAGATGTACGCCAGAGCTTGTGCTGAGACCAGAGACACTAATTCTAGAGCTTTGGACAGCAGTGATCAGCTCCATGGTGAAACACAAAGGATCTCCAAGCAAGAAGAAGCAGTGATACTAAATCAGGCAGATCCTGGCCTGTCTAAAAGCAATAGAGTTGTGATTGGCACCTGAAATACAAAGATATGCTGTTCAGCTCCACGTGGTACAGAACATCTGGAAACTTTTCTAAAAGAGGAATTCGTCCCCTGAAATTTATTGCACTGCAATTATGAACAACTAAATAGCCATGTAAATGATTCCCTAAATAAGAGAACTAACCTCTGCTCCAGTGTTTGATTTTCATTCAGTAGAAAGCTACTGAATGTAACATAAAAGCACACTTTGGGTTTCTTAGGAGGTACCTCTTTTCACACTGCTTCTCTTTGGCACAGTGTCTTTCAACACGATTTGCAATTTTTCCAGGCCTGTGTTTTTCATAGAAAGTATAAACATGAGATTTAGTTGTGCTATCTTTTTCCTTTTTCATGAAGTTTGAAGTACATGTGTTTCATCTATGAATAAACTAAATTTTCTCTGAGATGTCAAGGGAAACAGAACATAAATATGAGATATACTTTCACATGCTTTAAAAAGCTTCAGCCCTCAATTATTTTGTATATCCTGGACTCAGTACAGATTTCAAGAAGCACCTTTTGGAACTCTATCATGTATTTTAACAATTTGACAGAAGTTCAGCACATTAAAACCAATCTGCAACTTTTTTGTAATAGGTATATAAATTAGTTTCCTGACCTAATCTGACTGCTGGAAGATGCAAAAATAATAAATCATGGATAACATTCATTTTCCATCATAATAAAAAGCTAAAAAGTGCATTTCTGGCACAGCTACTAGTACATTAGTCCTATTAAGATTTACAGAAGTATATAATAGCCAATGTCATCTGTTAACACTGAAATTCAAACAAAGCAGCCTAAAATACTGTCATTAGAAGAATACAAATGTAAGCTGCTGATACTTTTATAGAGGTTTGGTGTGCACTGCAACACGGTCCAGTCTTTTCATCATCACACATTGTAAGGAACGGAAAGAGAAGTATACTATATGGAAAAGGGAATGAGGGAAAGGAATAGGGAAAGACTGGCTCATCCATGTGTACCCAAAGTGATGGGGCAATGGGCCAGCTACATCCTTTTTTTTCCTCCTCCCCCATTCTTGCTCAACCCTAACAGCAACTTCAGTACATACCTGAGTAAAAACTACATTTATCTGAAGGCTTGCTTTGAGGGCAGCCTGTGAATGAAGCTATGACATATAAAGGATGTCACATCTCATAAACAGACAACAGTATACAGATCACACAAGGTATGCATATGTTGGAGCATACACATACCCTGCCTGTCTGCCCAACAATTACAATCCATGGGATTTGTACAAGAAATCTGGGTTGACTACATCTAGGATGCTCTGGAACAACCCAGGTTTTGGGGCAGGTAGTGAGACGTGGAAGTAAATATTCTAATAATCCAGCAAACTATGCACTCTGCTCTTTTCACTTATTATTGGTGGAGAGATTTTAAAGGAACAGATGACAAGAGGCTGCTAAATTTCCAGTGAAAATCAATAGAGATTTCACTCAGCTTTTGGGCAACCTCTCATGAAATGATAATCAGTTCAGTGCTTTTAAACTCATTACAGCACACAATTTTATTAAATTGAACAGTCAAAGATGCTGTGGGAAAATTATTACTCTATCAGATAATTGAATAATATATTAACTGAGAGGGAAAGAGAACAACAGTGCCAAAACCGCTGAGCAGTGGAAAGCTCTGTAGAATACAAATACCAAGGAAGAAAGTTTTCAGACACCTCTCCACAAATAACTGGAAGATGATACAGTACAACCTGTATCTCCAAATCTCAAACTAATCTGTTGACTAGACCATACCTCTGTCTGGTATCTGAAATAACTTTGCACAAAATTCTTACCTGCAAAAACTCTCTGACATTTGAGCCCAAGACACGTAGAATTGTATCATAACCAGATTCTTGACAAAACACAAAAAACATCTTCCCAAACATTTGAAGAATTTCCCCGGCATTTAGGTCTAGTTAAAACAGGAAAATATGATTCAGTCCAAATGCTGCATTTCATGCACTTTGCTGACTACTTTAGTCTCATATTCATAAAAAAGAAAGACATTACCTAAAGTCTACCCAAATCCAGTAGGTCAAGAATACGAGAAAAACAAGATTCAGGGTCCACATGGCAAATAATGAGTATTCAATACAGGAATTCCATTAAGATTTACCAATTATCATTATGACTTTGCCACATTATGCATTTCATGCATGTAGAGCATTTCAGATTTTGATTTTAGATTTTAGATAAGACATCACTATTTGAAAATAAAGGAACTCAGTTGTTAGTAATACTTGCCTCAAGGGAGTAATTTCTGGTTTACAATAGCATGAAACCACATCAGCTGCTCCAATTCAACATAACTACTACAGTCATCAGTCTTATGGGTTCTTGGCTAATTACTGATTCAGAACAAATTCATAACGCAGTTGGTTCTGCAGACAAAATAATGCTGACAGGCATAATTCTACCTTTTAAATTCCAGACCAGAGCTGCAATAATTGAAAATGAACAGAACCCAAATCAATGGCAGATATGAAATAAGATGTGCCCATGCCACAAACATTTATGTAACTCAGCAAGGATCCATTCACAAGCTGCTCTTGCAGCAGTGGTTGAAACCTGGGTGTACTGGCAAGGTAGTTACAGCAGTATATTTTCACTTCACAACTGCTTGTAACACTGACCATGCTCTGTGGATGAGGTATATTACTGCAGTTTAAGGTGTACCTATGACTTGAAATACTCTGGAAGCAATAAAAATCACTTCAAGGAGCAAAAGGAATAATATCTTAGATAAAAATATAAAATTCTTTCTTCTGAGATATTTGAAAAATTCTCTTTTTGACCAATACCCTGTTTTCACTTCCTCTGTGCTAAATCCTGTTTCTCTCTGCTACACAGATTTGTGTGGATTTTATGTTATGAATGGGCAAAGAAGTTATCCGTATTACTTACTGAGGACCTTGCTTGCAGCTGCAACCAGATCGTACGTTTTGGAATCATCATAAATTATTCTGACAAGAAACTGCCCTTCTTCATCTAGCTGTGCCTCCTTCCTAAAAAGAAAATAGAAAGAAATATTTTTGGTTGAGGAAGAAGTACCATATCGATAAATGAATTACATATTGTTTGATACTAGTCTTTTAAATAAAATAAGTTTGTAGGTTCTACCTTTAAGAAGTTAGTTAAGATAGAAAATTGGAAATAAATCTGTTTATTGATCATCCCAGAGTCATTAAGGTACAATACAAATATTTCAGGCCACATGTGTTCTGAAAACAGTACTTAGCTGTGAGAAAATAAACACAATTTTTCAGTACAGAGCCCCACAAAGAAGTTGCTGAACTAATAAAGACAGGATTTGCATTTTAAAATAGGGGAATATCCAATAATCCAGTCCAAGATGGGCTCTTTAAACACTTTTTAAGCAAGTATTTTCATTCCTTCCAATTTTGATTACACTGCATTTACAAAAGGCATGGGATGTTTTTAACAACCATTTGCACGTATCTTCAAAGAGGAATCTAAAATTCAGATGTAGGTACCTAATCAAATACCTTTTTTTCGGACTTCTGCACATGCCCAGTAGATAGGGGAAAAAAAAAAAAAAAGATGCTAGGATTTTGTAAGGCCTTGTTCTTACATTGCACGTCAGTTCTTCATAAGTGAAGTGTCACCACTTAGCTAAAGCACAATAAAAATATACATTTCTTCACTAAAGGAAACAATTCTCAACCCCAGGTTTAAGACATGACTCATGCATATGTCACGTGTACACTTACTGCTGCTAAGTAAAAAGCAAAACCAAACAACTCCTTTGTTTTTCAGGATCATTCATTATTCTCTTCGTCTTGAACATTGAGTCAGCACCTTGTCCAAAAGGCAGCACAACTGTAGGCTGTTTTTTTCTCCTGAGGAAAACAAGTTGATATCCCTAGGCAATGAACTGTTGTGCCTTCGAAGCCTTGCATTTGACACAAGTGACTTACTAGGGAGGGCCCACAAATGTCTTCCTCCTTATTTTACCCCATGTGCTTAACACAGGAGCCAAGCCACTGGTGCTGCAGCAGTGGCCAAGTCCTAACTCTCGGGAGGAAGACAAGGAGCACCTCCATGGGCAAGTAGACCCCAGGACCCTGAAGGGCCGGCTGCCCCGTGCGGCTGGTCCTGCCTCACACTGAGCACGCCAGTGGATGTGGCCACGACTCTGCCCGGTTGCAAGTGCAAGTCACATTCTGCGTCTGCTCCTCATCCCCTGGCACATCCTCCTTCAGCAGAGAGAAGGGGATGTGCAGGGGGCACATTGTGGTCTCTGATGAAGCCATGCTCTGTTTGTTGAAGTCCTCATCTGGCAAAGGAGCACAGCCTCCTTTCTCAGTATAATTTTTATAATAGCTGCTCACCTTCTGTGGTCTCGCCTACAATGACTCTATAGAGGCAATGTGCTTTGCAGAAATAGTGACAAGGAGACATCTGAAGGTACTCATATTCTAATTCATGTGCTTAGAATGTATTTTGGCTCAGCAAAATGAATATGATCATAGCACTGATAGGATCTTTGCAGGTGGAGGGTCACAGCTACCTCATTAAAAAGAAAAGATATCGTTTCATCTAAACGCAGCTTTATGCTGTAGAACACTTCAGAAAGACAGAAGAAAGGCAAAGAGGTAGGAAAGCCTACAAGACAATGACTGAATCACAGCTTCGTATGTCACACCAAAAAAAAAAAAAATTAGTACAGGGAGTTATTCTTCAGAAAAAGCCTTAGAATTAGAAAAAGTATCAAAAAGGTGGATGATGAGGTATTTTTTTATAAAAAAATAAGCACATGTCAAGCAAATCAAGACATTTATCAGCTCAGGATTGGAATAATTACTTTTCTAACATACAAATGAAAGACAACCATGAGTAAAAACTTATTTACTAGTACCATGGTAATGAAGGGTTTTTACCAGAGTAGGGCAGAAATGCTCTTTCAGATAAAGCTCAAACATACAGTTTAACAGCCAATACTTCTAACTGCTCTAAACTTCTAATGGTCATCAGAGGAATTATAAACCTACAAAAAGTAGATTCCAAATCTACTATGTAAAATCCTGCATCACCTTTTACACCGAAATCTTTGTCTCCATCATCATAACATGATCAACCATCAATCAAAAGTCTTTGACTGAAACTTAGATTCTAATTTTCTAGTGTGAGCATGATTTATTTTACAAATGAAATAATACAAAATAATAATGCCTGCACAACAATTCAGGCATTTGCAGTTGTAGTGGAATTATCCAGCCATACAAACAGAAACATTTTCTGTGTTACTCAAAGGGGAGAAAGGTCTGAGAATCAAGTACTCTTTTTCATCTTAATACTGATAGATGGCAAATGGTACTGCTGATAAGGCCTGATTCCAACCTCATATGGTAGTATTCTATTGACCTAAATTAAATTACTTGTCTTTTAACCCTCCAATTAGTAATCATCAGTCTTTGATAATCTGCTTACTTATCAACAGAAGTCTGGAACCCATTATTTTCTTTTTCCTCTTTATCTTCCTTTAATCATGCTTATCACATTCATACTGACCAAAAATTATACTACATTGGTTTTAATATTTAAAAAATGCATCTATTTTTTAATTAATTAATGAAGTCTTGTAACTGCTACTTGAAATACACATTTTTATACTCACTCTATGAATGGGCACAAAGAGCTAAAAACAAGCTAAGCAATTTTCCTAAAGTAATATGACAAGGCTATAGGGGAGGTAAGACTAAACATCGTACATATTTCTACATGAAAGGAACATCACTCTCTATTCAATGGCATGAAAAACATTAATAAACTTAATGAGGGTGTTTATTTTCATACTCCAAAACAGTACTTCTGGTCCTCCTCCCCAGCCATTCTCTGAAAACTTCAGACCAGCCTGCAGGATATCAAGTCTCACTGATTCCTAAAAACAGCTCCCATAGCACATATTCCTTCTTTTCCTAAGTAGGAGGAGAGCTGGAGTTATTAGTGGGAATCTTTGTCTTGAAGCATATGAGGCCAGTAAGGGACAAGAAGGTAGGGTTTACATTTCCTAAGAACTGAACTGAAATTAGTATGAGAAAAGAAAACCATCTTGATTCTTTGATTCTCATTCCACATGGTATGTAACTGGAAGTCAGACACAGTTTGGAGGGAAGTTTGCAAAGGGTGAACAAACTTTCCCACATCTCTGATACACACTGTGCTTTCTTTTAGTCTCTCTGATCTCAGCCAAACCACAAAGGATAATACATCTGGAAAGGCAATGAACATCCTCAAAAATACTACATACTTGCAAAATCCAGTAGACATAGTTTTTGTGTGTGAAAATTTTCTCTATTAAAAATTGACCCAGTTTGATGATGCTGGTTTCTCTTTCAAAACTTCTTACATTTCTTTCCACTTATATTGACTGGAACCTTTACTGTTTCCTTCTCTGCACCAAGCCATGCTTCCTTTTTTCTTATTTATTTGCCTTTAGTTTACTTTGTCAAAGTTTTTCTTCAATGCCTCCAGTTTCTCTGAGCCACCACTTTTTAAAATTACCGCTGGTTATTTCAATGCCTATTCCATTTAGATTATTTTAGCTACTTTGTTTTTCTCCAGTCTTCTCTAGATCCTTTGGATCACTCAGCAGCCATCTTCTCTGTAGCCTTAATGACGTATTTCCCATTAAAATAACTTTATTGATAAAGTTAAACAAAAAATAGTTCAGTTAGCAATCACATCTGCATTCCTTGGATATAATTGTCTGGGGTGAAACTCACTGCTCTAAGGCTTCACTCTTCCTTAGTAATAGCAGTCTTGCTGGGTGTTCCAGCCATACAGCAAAGGACCCAGTGCTTGTACTGCAGGCTAATACTCCAAAACAAACAAAAAAAAGCCCTGCCCTTTAGTTATTTTTACTTTAAAAAGACAGAGAAAAATATATTTTTAAAAATGTAATCCAACAAAAGCTAATCACATTTGGGGAATTTTTTTCTAAAAAAAATTGTCAAAGTAAATATTTACTCCTGCAGAGGATTACACTCCTCACTCAAAACAATATGGGCAACAATCTCTTTGCTTGTACTACAAATATGGCAAATACCATGACAATGTCTGATCTAAACCTGTGTCTAAAGATAAACTGCCTTTTTAAAGCCTGTGCTTGAAAATTATTAAACTCCAGAACTTTTTTCTTCCTTTCCAGGACAATTCCTTCTCCATACCTCTAAGCCCTGTTGTGCTGGTACACCCCAACTGTTTAGCTGGATGCTGAATCATAGAATCATTTAGGTTGAGCTGAAATATAATTCAGTTAGATACTTGTTTTTTCAGGGTTATTTTTCTGCAGATGGATTTTCCTGTCTGCTTCATCACCTGGTCGCAGAAGTTGCTGTGCATACAGAACAACATGTAGCCAGACTGAGTGGCTGAGGACAAGATAGGAGATTCAGTGAAGTCAGCCTTTCACCTGCCTCCAGTGAGCTGGGTCTGCAGCTTCTGAAGCCTTTCTGCCTCCCTCAGTAATCTGACAGCAGTGAGAACTTCCAAAAGTCTTTCTCTCTGAAATATTTTATTAGCCTTAAGACTAAATGTGATGGGGAAATGCTGCTGTAAGCTTATCCAAAATGGCCAATATGATGTGAAAACACTCCTATTTTTACAGAGGCACTTGTCCTTCAGCAAGTCTACAAAATTGCAGGTCCTCTAATAAACTTGTTTCAGAGAGCACAGCATCACAGCTATCGGCACCAGAAAGGCTGACTATGATGTGACCACCAGCAGCCTAGGAAACAGGATGAAGTCATCGAAATGTTCATTCAGGTGAATGGGCAATCCTTAACTTGTTTCCTCATGGCTGCGGCTTTCTCATCTAATTACCTTACCCCTGCCTGATCTGTCAAAGCTGCCTGCATTTACACTAAGGAACTGGTTCTACAAGGGTGATACAAAGACATATATGACAGTGTTGTGAAAACCGTTGTAACTAATACTAAAAGTGAGGCTGCTTTGTCAGCTTTGCAGAGCTGCTGTGGTTGACAGTTCATCAACAGTAATTCCTCCAGTGTGACATAGCTGGTTTTAACTCCATAATCTACCAGTACCACGTATGAAAACAAACCTGCCTGTGTGCAAAAGCGAAGTATGGCTACAAACCTGAGTATGTTAACTTTAAAAGAGCAGAAGGCTCCAACTGTTCTCATCTGAACAGCTTTCCTCTCCTGGCTGACGGATGGTCCGTGAGCTGAGATTAGAACTGCAATATAACACAGCATCCTTAGATGCAAAGAATTTACATTTGGCTGATCATAATCCATAGCTTTTTATAAAACCGTGGCATTTCCCTTGAAATGTTTTGGTGCAATCTTTATTCCCAGTTTTTGACTAGATGAAATTATGGGAGTAAATTAGCATAGCTCTAATGTTTTCTGCAGACCGCAGTGTTTGATCACAAAGGCATTAAAAACAGTAACATGTTGGTGGCTTTCTTAAGGGCTTGACTGGAAATGAGCCAAGAGCAACAAGCTCTGGCAAATTCCCAAGCCCTGGTTAATTCTTCAGTGAAGCAGCAGCACAACAGTAGCAAACTAACTTTCATATGGCCTTTCTTTCAAAATAACTAAGTCCAATAGAACAGAATTTACAATTAATGTCTCATTTACATTTCTAGAGACAAAAGAAGGGTGTGCTTTGTTCCCCAGTAAGTTTACATTCAAAACTTTAAAGAATTTCAGGATTTTAATGCTCTTGCCCAAACTGACTCCTGTTGTCAGCACATGGGATGTAACATTTCATGGTTCAAAACTTACATCCTATGCTATGCCTGTCCTAACTGCTACGGTTTGGCAGCCCTTTTTATTTACTCTAGACTAATTTTGAATGATTACACAGAGCTATTCAAATTGTGGGAAACAAAGATTCCAGCCCAGACTTTTCTAAAATGCCTTTGTTTTCCTCCAGAATGTTTATATTATCCAGGTTAATGTGAGGAAGTTTACTTGGGAAAAAGAACCTTAACCATTGCACCACAGAAAATAACACAGCTATAGGGAGGCCATTTTTCACATACAGATTTGACCTTGAAATCAATGGAAAAATTCCTATTGAGTAGATCAAAGCAGGATCAAGTCTTAAAGCAGACTTTCCGCTATCAGTCATGCTAACGCCCCCCAAACTGCTGTTGGTCTAGCAGCACAGAATAGCATTACAGGTGACACTACATGTGTACAATGGGCCCTTTGAAAGTCTTTCCCATTGTGAAACTAGTTTAGTATTTGAAAACACACTACTAATGTTCAAAGGTAATGTTAATAATTCACAGAGATGGATGAAATGTTAAGTGTGGACAAACATTCTGAAAAAAAAACATTCTTAAAATCAGAATAGATCTTGCACTGCAGATTTTTTAACCACGGATTGCACATATTTTTATTTCACATAGGGGAAATATTTTCTCTATTTTGAGGTAGCAAGGATTTCTTTTGCCATCTTTACAGATTTTACAGACAACACAGTTGGACAAGATGCCACGTCAGGTTGGTCTTACTTAAATAGCCCATTCTGCACAAGGTGGATTTTAATCTAGTTTTGCAGTCAGATTGTAGTATTTAAAGGGAATTTGAATAAATCATAATCAAGAAGAAGGTTGCTTCTGTCAGAACTTTTTTATTCCTGTGAAGTAGCACTTGCTATCCTATCTCTGTAGTCAAAACTGGAATTTAAAAAAAAATTCTTACAGAAAAAGAACCCTTCCCATTACAGAATTTAGCATGCAGTAAATATTGAGAAAATGTAATTGATACTAACAGGAAAAAAAGATGGTACAAGACTGCATGGAACCAGAACTCTGTATCCTGAAGATGCACAGGCTTCTCTGTGATACAACATTATTATTTAGAAGCTGTTGGTGTCACTTTAACAGATCACCTACTGTCCCAGAAGCACAACTGGATCTCTTCCTATCAAAACTCCAGTCTGAAGTGCATGCCCTGGGTGTGTCACCTTGAACACACCACAACAACAGCCAGTTCCATGACCACCTCTAGGACTTCTTCCATGATAGGTATTGTTTCTGTTGGGACTTCTGCCACCATTGTGCTTAACTATTCTCAGTGTACCAAGGATGGAAAAAGTGCTTGTTAAACTGAAGAGACCAGTCAAAACAACCTTAATGACAAAATAACACTACTGCACTTAGAAATCCAGCATGGTTCCGATCTCACTGATAGGGGCATGTCAAGTTTAATTCCGTTCCAAGAGTAACACTATTAAACAGAATTACATGTGTCAGAACTAAAGATGGTATCAGTGAAACCAGAATCATTGTCTTCACATCCCTTTTACATTAAAATGGCAAACTCACTGCTCATTATATTACTTCACAGATGGTTTTGTGTTTTCAAAATGCTTCATGTCTTTTTTTCATGTATTGCACAAAGATGCTTTGCTAAAAATTATTAAAAATATTGAACCACTCTTCTCACTCCTCCCAAAAGGACAAAAAGAAAATAGACTTGTACATGTTGTGGATGGTCCAGAGATATTTTAAAACACCCAGCTGGGAAAAACATAAATTATATTAAGTTACAAGATTAAATAAAAATGGGAATCTGTCCAGGAAAATGACGTTCTGGGTAAAGTAAATAGGTGTATTTATAGACTTCAGAGTTCTGAGCTATTTCCCAGTTTTACAGGCTGGATATGAGAGTGTTTAATGTAGGTTTTCAAAACAAGATAATCCTAGAAGATAAAGTTAACAAATGTACAAGTTCCTTGCTACTACTCCAAATACTAAAAATATTATTAAAAATATAAAGCTGGTGTTATTTTGCTTCCTTTTACATAAGTGGACTAAAAAGAACGGTATTTACAAAATAGTCTTTTAAGCATTTCATTTATAAGAATGATATGTTTATAACACACGGTATCCTGACAGGTCTAAAAACACTTCCCAATTCTGGGAAAACTGCAAAGTACCTGAGAGATACTGCAAGAACACTCACACCATGTTTCACAACATGCCACTATTTCCTTTTAGACAAGTCTTTCCCAGATGAATTAAGGAATTTGGCATCCACACAGTTTAAACTCCTGAACTCCAAGCAGGTCCTTCCACTGTGAGGAACTGAAGGAGCAGGAAGTATAGTGTACTGACCCTACAAATCATGTGACTATTAACCTCCAGACCCATGAAGAATCATTTATTCAGCATTAGTTTTAAGAAAACTTAAAAAAATACTGCTTAGACCTTTGGAATAGTATGAAATAAGGACTTAGGAACATAAACAACAATAAATATTCCTACTTAATGCCACTTTCTGGATAAACACTCGTTAATGTTAAGAGGTATATGGATTTAAAAAATTAATCTATTGTCCTTTCACAACTAATGGCTTTCCAAAGTCTCTTTCTGACATCTATTTATAAGTAATCTGTATTTTTTTTAAAACTGTTATGAGATTGATTGAATAGAACCCTCCATCTTCAGCACTGGGTAAAGCCACATGGTGCTAAGAAGGCAGTGAAAAATAAATTTTCATGTTTTTTCACAGACCACTGCAATTAATTATAACTGAGTCCTACATGACCCAAAATAAGTATGGACTTCCAATCTAAAACTCTAGTGAATAGTCTATTTTTTCATCAGTGTTAGTGGTGAGAAGACAATTACGATAATTAAGACAGAATGTCTGCAACATTTTTGAGCATGAAAGAATAGCAACTTTAGGTAAACTGTAAAGCAAGCACTCTTTATAATAAATTAGTTGTGGGCTGGGAAAGGGACATACTGAGCAAGCTCACAGCAGTTCAACAAAGCAGGAGAGATGATTCTCACGGGACTGATGACTACCACTGCAATATACAGCTATACATGTCTATGTGGTAAAACCCATAACCCACTTGTTAGCCACCTGGACTTTTTGTACAGTTCCTGGGAAGAGAAATACCTAAGGAATAGGAAAGCAGCAATTTGATGGGAGAAATCCCAAAGGCATTAATAGGATCAAAAAAATTGAAGTCCTAGGCACATCCAAACCTATACTTACATATTGAAAAAGAGTTTGGCACCAAGGTTCTCTTGCAAATCAGCCCTTGTTGAGAAATACCACAAATAACTGGAAGACTTTTCAGTCACTTCAACTACACATGATAACTAACCGAAACACCACACCTCACATTTTGTACAGATCTTTGACTCTTACCTCTGGTTTAGTTTGCATTTTTATTGCCCAGGCCACATTGTGGTTATGTAGAGGTAACATGCACACACACACACAAACACATATACTTAGACATAAATATTTATATGCATATGTATCTACATATACAAATACAGTTTCTCCAAAAACTTTACATTCTAAGCTGATGATTATCCACCTTGTCTCCTAGCAGAAGTGACACCGATAACACTGTAGACAGATTGGTATCGACTATGGTACTGGTTTACATGCTTTTTAAAAAGGGTTGCCCTATATATAGAAACTACAGTCAGCTGAAAACTTAGAAAACATGACATTTTCCAGAATGATTATGAAGAAATAAAACAAGTGTCTCATAAAGAGCCATAAGAATTTTATTTTTTTTCTTTTGTGAAAGCAGGAAAGATGGACTCCAGTACCACTCATAGCAACATTAGTGAAGTTTGCTGCAAGCCACATCTCCCTGCCTCTCCCTGAGCCTGCATGACACAACCTACCAGTCACACCCGTGAGCCCACAGAACCTGTTCCTTTTCCTCCAGGCTACCAGTCCTTTCAGTACTGAGGCTAGATCCTACTCATTTAATGCACAACTATTCCATATTTTATTTTATCCCATTCATTGATTTATAACTTCAGGCTTGATTTACAGTACAGTTTTCAAATCCAGCTCTGAAGACAGAATTATTCCTTTCTAACAAACTTTCCTGTGGAATTGATCCCTATACTATTTGCATGCACAAGCATTAATTAGCTCTCCCACAAGCTCGTGAGGCCAATTGTACCATCTCCATTTTAAATGGCCAATACTACCACAGACCAAAACAGTTTCATCAATTTTGCGTGCCCAGTTTGAGACAGGTGGACCTGTTTTTTCAAGGTACTCAGCACTTTTTATGCTCAAAACACAGCTTTCATGGACTTCACATGACACCAGCATCAGACCTACAAGTTACCTGAACTCCAACACCTCCTAAGAGCTTACTGTTGCAATTTGTAACAACAGTCTTTCATTACAGCTTTTGTGCATATTTTTCTAACTTTCCGAAAAGGCAAACTATACTATAGTATGAATTATTATTACATCTAAACATTGTGCTAAGCAACAGTAATAAGCCAAAACCTTAATTTTCACAGCATTTGTCAACAAATGTAAATTGTGGTTTGCCATATTAGTAAGCAGAAAAAAACATCTCTGACAAGGTGACATTCTGAACTCAGTATACAGACACAGTAAGTCAAGCTAGTGCCTTTATTCTGAAGCTACAGAAGTTTTTTTATTTTTTGCTTTGTTAAAGAAGCATAAAAATGGACAGGTTTTGCTATGTGAGAAATTCCCAGGAAACAATGCAAGTTTGAAAAAAATCCAATTCTGCTCCCTGTAAAAAAATTGTAATATATATTCTTAAAGGCAGAATTGAGTAGATTTTCTATTACATTATTTGAATTTATATGATTTACTATTTCAGGATATAACTGCAAATAAAATGAATCAGAACATCACATCCTGTCAATGAGTTACTAAGTATCTAAATTCTAGTGAAAGTCAGTGGAGGACATTTCTAAATGCATAAATAAATAAAAGTATCTACCTCTCCTGACTTAACTACCCAACCTGCAACAACACTGATGTTGTTAACACTAACTGCTACAAATGCCTTTGAAAATTTACCCAATAAACATGTATTCTTAAATCACCCGTATTTTATGGCAAAAGCCACACTGAGTAACTAAAGTCTGACCTATGTTAACCTTTACCAATATGATGCAGAATTGTTTATGTCTATTTACTTTTCTAAATGCAAATGATAGCCCTGCAGTTTATTTCACTCCCCCAAATTGTACAGTTTTCTACCACTTTAGCTGAACCCAGTTTGAGACTGAGGAGAGAAGCTTTCCACTTACATTGCACCAGGATACTTTCTCAACTCTCAGTGTTTCACCATTTTAACCACAAAAGGACAGTTACAGAAAACAAGTTCTGAAGAGTCAACTAGCCTGGAACCTTGGTAGATTATAACATGTGAAATCTGGGGGAGAACAACAAAAATTTCCTTCCTCATAGGACAACTGATTGACTTTTTGCTCCTCCTTTGTGTGCACTTCCAGACCATTGGGTCCACACAAAGTTTGTGGCACCCAGCAGGCTCCCCAGACCTCGAGTCTTGGCATTTAAGAGCATGTGTGGACAGCACATACCAGCCTAACCCACAAAAAGAGGACAAAAAAGGGCAAAGGCAGGATGATGCCTCAATTCTACATCAAGCATGGAGCACCAGAAAAATAAGACTCTTACTTGCTTTCTGCATCCCACGCTAAGGTGCAGCCAGCAAAGGATACATGGCTGCTGAGGCTCAAAATGCCTATTTTGCTACTGTACAAGCTTCAACACAGATATTATTTTCTAGAATCAATTAAAAAAGTGGTTTGACCTCTAGGTAGTTACTTTTTGCAAACACAGAGTTTTCAACTTCTGTTCTAGTTTTTCCGTGCTCATCAGGCTACACGTTTTTGTGGGGACTTCTACCATAGAAACAGAAGGAAGATGAAGACTGCAGTTGACTGGTTGTGCCATTTCATTTCCCAAAACCATATCTTTCATGTACCTCTGTGGGAAAAATACTAATTTATTCTATGGTCTTGTGATGAAGCATTTTAATGCATTTCTTAATAAGATATTTGAGTTCTCATTCCTTTTCTTGGTAATATATTTGAAAGTGTCACAGTTTGAGCATTTAACCTGGCCTAAATTCAGATTTAAGATCCCGTGGGAAAACCCTGTATTCATTTAGTCAAACACAGAGGGATACTGTCGGGAAACACAGGATAAATGACTATTACATACTCCCTGCTGACAACACTGCTCTAGCTCCCACATATTGTCCTGGAGCTGTTTCAAGAAGACATCCCTGTTAATGCTTGTTACACAATTAAACCTTTAGAGCTGCTGAATGGAGTGTGCAGAATTTCGCATATATTGGCTGTTCATTCAGCTCAGCCAGATGTGACACCAGTTGTAGAAGAGCTCAAATTTTATCATGATAGAAGCCCCTTTCAAAAATATGTAACCACACACCTATTTGAATATGTCCACCACAAAAACAGACCAGCAAAGGCAGAGCTTCATATGCCTTGGATTTTTTTTTTTTTAATGTGGATAATCTCACTGTTTTGTTTTGGACAGGTACACAGACAGGAATTTCACACCCACTACATACTATCATGTTCACACACTACCATATCATCCAGCAGTACAAATTTGGCCTTGATCAGACATGAGCACACAACTGCATGTATGTGAGAATGGTCAGGCCTGACAATTTTTAGTTTATGTTAGCTAGTGTTTATGTCAGCTGCAGAGGAATTGAAGATATCTAATGCCAAAGGAATCTTGAGAACAATCTTTTCAAGCCACTGCAATTGTGTCCACACAATCTAAAATAGTCCTCTGGATGTAACAATGACAAAATAAGGGATTTGAGAGAGGTTTTCTCTTAAGCAGGAAAAGGACAAAGCAAAAGTGTCTTCTCAGCAAAAATGTGGTTAACAGCTCTAAGTAACAATTTACTTACTAATAACTCTTTGCAGAGCTAGTGGAGTGCTGATCAAATAAGCATGTCTCCATGTATTACCGGTCGTAAGTCTCCCCTTCCAAGGACCGAAGGAGTAAACTACAATGAGAAGTGTACATGCAGCTTACAACTGCCAGCAAGCAAAAGAAATTATTATGCTGAATCATCTTCACTTTCCACTAAGAAAAACCTGCTACTGAAGGACTCTCCCAAGTGGCTCTCACTTCTCCTCTCCCATCCAGCTTTGCTAAATCCCTCTAATTCTTCTAGGGCTTCATCACAAAAAAACTGTCCACAAGCCCAAATTCTCAATTTTATGAGTGGTAGCCAGAGAAAAACTAAGGAGAAACAAATTTTTGAGACATTGCGGTTGTGAAAATGAATAAAGGCCCCATAAATCACAACTACCTTTCATTGCTCATATGCCAGCTTTCTTCATCTTATTTGGAATTCAACCTATTTGGGATCAACAATGTTGGTTCTGAAATACATGGGTTTGAATTGTTTTGGGTTTTAAGCATTTTAATTCTAGTTCTTTAGCAAAACCAAGCCATATTTCCATTGAGCTGACAAATTGATATTCAGTAAAATTTCAGAGTATATACTGCAATTTTTCCATGAGCTTAGTCCCTCATTGTAAAGGTTGCCTGATGCATAAAAAGCAGTCCGTTGTTTAGTTATGCTCTGTCTTAAAAGTGAATGAAAAAAACATGGAGTCTAACTTTCCCAAGAATTCTACACTGGGACATTTAAAAACAAAATTAGTATGTATCTTTTTCTTATAGATCATAGTTTCACAAGAATGTTGGAAAATTAATTAAATAGCAGAAACGGAGATTTGAAATCATCATTCTGACTCAGTTAACAGTAAGTGATGGCAACAAAAACACCACTCTCATAAAAGCATCAAATTCAGCTATTTGGTCTCCCAAATTCTATATTTAAGAACTTAATTCAATGTCACTTTTGACCAAAGAAGCTACAGAAGACAAGAGTTTTCACGCTTCCTTTCAATTCAGTATTTAACTCTTCTGAATGTACTTTTTTGAAGAATGACCTGTTTTCCTTACTTCAGTTTATTCAGTTCTTTGTTTTCTTTTCACTTTTATCAATATTAAGTACAAATTCACCCACTGGCACTTAAGAATTACTCAGCAATCACAACCCAACACTCTGCAATGCTGATACACAGCTTCTGCAGTGACTTCAGGGAGAACAAAATAGCAGTATGTGATCAGTTCAACATTTAAAAAAAAAAAAGCTTAGATGCCAAATTTTGTACCGAACTACCCAGAGGCCTTTCTGCTTCACAGAAATGCTTAAGTTGTTGCAAATTCAACCACACTAACAGTGCAAAGTTCCTCTCATTTTTTTAAACAGCCAAAGACTGTTGACTTCAACAATTACTCCTCCAACTCAATCATCAGCAATTCAACTGATTCAACCCAGCATGCCACAACACTGGTCTGTATCCTCCCACTGTTTCCTAAATGATTAAGAGTTCTAACAAACTTTGCAAGAAGTCTGTATTTGCTTACATAAGGTAAAACATCTAACCTCTTCCACAACATCTCTGTAAGTGTACCACAGGAACTTAAAGTACCTAAACCAACAAACATTTAGTGGCTATCAGTTGACCCTGTGCCACCCCCTAAACCAGCACCACTATAATCTCTTCCAGTTAGATATACAGGGTATAGATAGATAGGATATATTGCTGGTTTCTAAACTCTAGGATACACTACTTTTTAAGATAAATCCTGCTGAATAAATACTCTGTTGCAAACATCTTTTGCATAAGGAGCTATGGTAGCTGTTGCATATATGCTGGCTCTTTGTTGCAGATCGTGTTCCATTCTTCTGTTTGGGTGGTGGTGTGGTACAGTTTCCTTCCAGTAAGTCATCTTCTCTGTGAGTTAATAGCAGAGCCTAGCTGTTGGGCTTCTACATGACAGAAATGTTTCTCAGCTGAAACAGAAACAGGATGTAGCAGCTTCTCGAATTTTCACAGCTGACCTTAGCAAAGTATTTCATATCTTTCCATTAAATTTGTCCAAAACGTTAAGTGAGTAATACTCCTCATAGGCTTTAGTTATCTTCAGTATTCTATAAGATGTGTGTAAAATCTTAAGAGACAGGATGCATCAGAAACTATGACCCAGTTCTGGCAGTCTGCAGCATGACCTTGTACTAGAAGATGAAACTTTGTATCTCCTCTGATTAATCATAAACACAAATTCTGTTCAGTAGGTAATTTGGACAAAAGTGGACCATAATACTCAAAAGGCATCTTGGTAAGGGATGGCATGCCAGGAAAGTGTGAACGTTGTTTCTTATGTTTTATACATATTTTACTATAATTTTCATAGAAAATTACGTATCACTATTCTTTTATTAAGTCTCTTAACTTACATGTGTCGTATAAAACCAGTATCAAACCATAAGAATCCAAACTAGATCAGTGTGTTTAGATAAGGTATGTAAGAAAAATAAACTTATATAGCTCACTTTAGTTACAGCACAAAACTGTGGCATTCACTGAAGACTCATCTATGCAATCTATAGAACTGCATTTGCAAAGAGTGTTATAGACTGTCAGGGATCATTGGAGCAGTGAATGTCTGCTGAACCAGAACTGTGGGCCCTCCATCTCTGGTGACTTTAAAGACTCAGCTAGACAAAAGTCAAAGCTGAGCCCTGATCTAGTGCCGGTAACAGCCCTGGTTGGAACGGAGACTGGCCTAGATGACTTCCAGAGGTCCCTTCAAACCAACATTTCTATGATTCTCTGATTTTGTGTAAGATTACCACATACTTAATGAATGGCTTAATGAAAAAAAGTGTCATGGTCACAAAAATCTCACGGTCAACAGCAGGCCTTTAACTCCAAAAATTGTATTAGGACAATGGCAAGACAGCTACATTGGCATATTAAAATTGGCCCAAAATAAATGGGAGAGAGGAGTGTAGAAGAAGGTGTCCAGCTGAAAGAAGACCACTTTCTCCAAGTTGGATAATCTACTTCTCCCTTAAAACCTACAATATCAAAAGATATCAAACCCTTTCTTCTAACTACATAGTTACTCGAGGCCTTAAAAAGTAAGCTCACAGCTCTGTAAGCACTTACGCCTTTTTAAAAATATTTCTTGTAGTTTTACCCAAGTATGAATACTACCATACTTATGGTAAATACGAATTTTGTTTGCACTACCCATTTCAAACTTTTTGTGCGATCTCACAATTCATCAGAAGTTTAAAGTGAAGACAGTCATCTCCTTGGAAAAATGCTATACTGCCAGACAAGGGTTGGACACAAGAAATCAGGTTCAAGAAAAGAAAGAAAAAAAACATTCTTATATGTACATTCTTACACGTATTTCTCTATAGCAGTGATTTTTTTTAATTTCAAGCTGAGCACATTACCAGAATCTCACGCTAGTTTTAGATCGAATTTACTAGCTAAAAACTGTATTTCGGTTCCTTCAGGAACGCAAAGAGACATAACTGTTGCATGGTTCATCTGCTGGTCTGACTCAAGGACGGGCTTCCGTGGTTTCTGGGGCGTTTTGCCCGCACATTATTTCTGCCATATACTTTGTATAATCGAGGGAACCACAGGGATCAATGCCACCTCCGCTGCGGCTCCCGGAGATCGGTAAAGATGGAACAAGGAGGGTCTCTGCGGCGTTAAGAAAGGCCCCGAGCGGGACGAAAGGCAGCAAGAACCGGGCTGGTCTTATCACGGCTGGGGACCGCAGCCAGACAACAGATGTTTACACAGACCTGCCGGTGAGGGAGAGCGGCGCGGGGCGGCAAACGGGCCGCCCTGACAGGGACCCCCGCGGGCGGGCGGCCCCGGCCCCGCCCGCCCCCGCCGCACGGGACCGCGCGCCCACGCACACGCACACCAACCC
>JAVJGG010000054.1:7927178-7942925 GCA_035590195.1 Aviceda cuculoides
CCTGGGGCGGGCGCCGGTGCCTCTGCCCGGCGGGGAGCTGGAGGGCGCGGGCTGCGCCGGCTGTCCCCGTCCCTGGGTGGGCTCCCTATGCGCACTGCCAGGTCTGCGGCTCGCCCCGCTCCCCCTCAGGTGCTGAGGCGGCGGCGGCGGCGGGCGGCGGAATAACAGGGTTTGCTGTCGCCCCAGGCCGGCGTGTGTGGGCGAGGGAAGGAGAGACAGGCCTAGGAAATAGGATACGTCCCTCTAGGGTTTATTCCCGCCGATGCTCGCCTCAGCGGGGAGCCCCTTCGAACCTCTGTCTTAGAGTTTCCTGCGCATCCAAAAGGATTTTCCAAAAGCTTTTCTCCAGCTGGAGTCGTTGGGACTCGCCTGACACCGAGTCAGAAGATTTAATCAGGGTGCCTGGCAGGTTCCTAGGGGTTAGGTAGGTACGTGTAGGGCAATGTGTGCTCTGGTGTCGGTGCCCTTTGCAGTGGTTGCCGTTGCAGGAGCAGAAATGCTTCCTCCCTCAGTCGTTTCGCATCCCAATGCAACCGTTTAGCTTTTAGGAAGATAAATGCCCCCTAAAAAGTGAATAATCTGAGGGGCAAAATGATCGCAGACATTTCTGTTTCTGTGCGTTCGTTTTTCAAAGGCTCGTGAAGTTAAATGCATAATAATGAGCGTTTTCAGTGATCTTTTTTTTGTGTTGTTGAGTCCTTGCCAGTAGCTAATGTGAATAAACACTGCGTTGTATCAGTAGCCTGATGCACACAGATTCTTAAAGGGTTCTCCAAGTAAGGTATGACCTTTATAACAGGAGTTGTTGAGCAGAGGATTGCTGACAACATGTTAAGGACTGTTCAGAAATAACACACTGTCTTCATATGTTATCATAAACATGGAACAAAAAAGAGTGCAGAACTCGAAAAATGCCTTTAGTTTAAAGCCTTTTGCACCATCTAAAGACCTGGCCACAGCATATGAAATAAAAATCCTAAGGAGACTGCTGATTCTTTTTGCTTGCTTAAAAAGAGTCAAAATATATTCAAGAGAGAATGAGATTCTCTAGAAGGATTATAGGATGAATATTTGATGGGCTAATACTGTAGTAGCTCTTGGGCAGAGACCTTGCTACATGAAGTCAGTAGACCCATAGATGCTAATCGATACTGATGGATTCTAGATGTAAGTAAAATTGCAAAAGTTCAAACCTTAGTAAGATAGTGCAAAATAAGTTTCAAATTTGAACTGTTCATACTTTATGAAAAAAAAATCTAAAAAACCCAAAGATGGAGTATGTGTGTTCCATGTAAGTTAACAAATGACAGCATTTAAAATCTTTTGAAATCTCATCTATTGCTTGGTGAACTTTTGAATCCATGTTAAGATCTGTTAACATTGCTAGTAAGTGAGGAGGCAAATTACGGATAGCCATTAGAAATTTGGCAAACGTCATCTCAGTAGGCATTCCAAGAACAGTTGAGTGAAACCCTGCTTTTAGGTCAATTCTACTTAGTTTAACACATTCCAAACCTACTGGGAAAACCAATTCTAGATTTTTTAAAGGATGACCAAGAAAAAAACGTTTCAATATAACCAGTTAAAACTATACAAATGATATGCTAATTTTGAAGGGAGTAAAGAAAATTTTTAGAAAAAATAACCACACTACTGGTAGAAGATATCTGTGTAGAAAACCAAATAAAAACTGAAGAGATGCAAATCTCTAAGAATCTCTTCAGTCTCCAGGAAACTGGCAACAGAGATGTAATAAATCATGCTGTTGTAACTAGACAAAAGGCTATGTTTCCCTACAGCTGAGAAGAGTCAGCTTGTCACCATTAACTAGGATTTGAGTATATCAGGTCAGCATCTACTTTTCCTATTTGGTAGGAAGGAAGTTTTGGGAAAATGGGAAAACATATCCTAAAATACAAATGTTGTAGTTACATGCCTTTTGTAATCTTTGTGTGCCTACTGGTGGTAGTGAATCTACCCTCCTGGAAGAGTGTAAGACAACACCTAGGAGTTTTGCCCTCTGATGTTATGTAGCCTTCCTCTCCACACAACTATAAAATAGTTTTGAGGATACAAAATGTCAAGGAAGTCCTGACTGCACATCCCAGGCAGGAAACAAGAAGACTGGATTGAGAATCAGTGTTAACGTTCCCATTCTTCATAAGTTTCAAGGGAATCCACTTGCACAGTCTGTATATGGGGTAAACCCTCATGCTCAGAAAATGATACTAGAGAGATTACATAAAATTCTTTTTGGATATGGTTTTCAGAAAGTAGATTAGCCTGGCAATTTTGTGTACCTGAGTCACACTTTTTCAAAAGTGCTGATATCTGCAAAGGTCAAAATCGCTTTGAACAGTTGTGAAATTACCTTTCTTCTTCTGATCTGGATCAGGCTTGGTAGATCGCACTCGCAGGCTGTTCTTGCAATTAAGCCATTGTCATACTAGTGGAAGTTGTAGCATCCGAGGTGAGATTTGTAAAATGTGATCTGAAAACAGCATGGGCAGAGTTAAAGCAGGCAATGATTGATTTAGTTTTCTAAAACAGGGATCCCCTTTTAAAATTTTGGAAGACGCTGAACTGAAGAATTGAACCAGGTGATTTGCTGAGAGGGACCAGCCTCCATTCCAGATCCTTGCTGAATCAAGACTATCTGGTAGGTCTTAGGCAAGATTTGGTTTCAGCTGAAGGAAAGGCTCTAAGTCTACAAGATAAAGTACATGTCAGACCAAGCTGTTAATACTGGGCTGTGTTTTCAATGTCCAGCCCTATCAGTACCAGGACTACGTCACGTGCATTATGCACATCATGCAATCACTTGGACTGTATCTGATTGTCACATCCCAATTTCTCAGGACAATGACTCAGGTTTGCCATCTCCCAGGTCAGGATTAAAGTGAAGCAACACCAGGGATTCTTTAACTCACGAAACTCAACTTTTATTCACTCACAACAAGAATTGGCATGCTCACCACCAAAACTGGTATACTCACAACAAAAATTGGCATGAAACTATGTCAGTAAACTGTGTAACATGGGCAAACCATACATCACCAAATATATACTACAGGCCTTGCTTATTTGGGAATCAGTTCTGGGAAGACAATAAGGAGAACCCTCCCGTTGAGTCACGAGGTTCACAGTGGACCCCTTTGCTTTCCAGACTCCTCCTCAGAGAGAAGCCCAGGGACAGCTGGATCCACTCTTAGTCCCAGACTTGGTCAACGGTTTATGTCTAAAGGGATGAGGTGTAGGGATTACGGAAAAAGAAAAGGCAAGAGAGAACAAGACAAAGAGAGAAAAGGGAACAGAGAAAGATCCTGGGTCCAGCATTGGTTCAGTCAGCGGAGGGATCCAGTCAGCCGAGGGGTCCAGTTCTGGTGGGCTTGCGCACGCAGGGCTGCAGTTTGTGTCCTTTTATCATCCTTGTCCGTCCTTTGGGTGGGGATTAGGTTCATTAGGTGTCATGAGCAGTTTGTGAGCCTCTGGGGTTGGGGGTCGTTTGGGGAGTAACTGCCCCTTCCCTGCATGGTGAGTTGCCCTGCTCAGCATATCAAACAGCGCATCAGAACAGGGAGCTGTGGACTCTCCGACATGCCCTCCCCTGCCTGTTGCTGATGGGTGCTGATCCGCTTCTTTTCACCTGTAGTTCCTTGCTAGGCAGAGTTCCTTATTATGCAGTTAGTCCTTAAGCAGAACTTGCCCCACCACAATGTTTGAGACATTAACTCTTTCAGTCTCTCACACTGATGCACTTCATAAAGCCTGCAGCTTATTTACTATAGCACACAATCACATTCCCATTTGGGGGCCCTCATGTACCAGGTACAGCTCATGACCTGCTGCCCAGCTGCTTTCTGGTATTCAGGAGTAGGAGGGTAGCTGTGTCACTAGCCACAACTGGGACGTGCATGGGATGGAATGCTGGCATGAAAGAAGCCTTTTAGAAAGTGTTTTCTGTAACTGAAAGCCTACAAGGCAGCTTCTCCACTTAGAGTCCCCCAAACATGTTTCTCAGGAGTAGTTTCCTGAGCTGGCCATCAGAAAGCCAGAAGAGTTACAGGCAGTGATTAAAAGAGGAAACCAACTGCTGTAATTTTTAACTGGTGGTATATATGTTTTTTCCTGATTTGAGATGCTAACTTCATCTGGAAATTCTTGTGGAGATCCGTGAAAGCAGAAAGTAGCATAGGATCCTTTTATGCTGTATGAGAGGGCAGTTGCTGAGACAGTAACTTTGGGAAAACCACTAGCTGGCCAAGAACATCTACATTCAGTTCAATATGGTTTGTGTCAATACACAAGCACTATAAAACAAAGAAAATATTTTAATAAGCTGCATTTTTTACTTTGGACTTTGCTCTTAGTTTATATTGTTACTGTAATCCTGAATAAAAATGCTGCCTTATATGGTATTATTGCTGAATTTCACTTACTGAAGATGGAGTTACTTTACTGACATGAAACTGAATTATGGGTATTTTCTAGTTATCTGTTTCAAATCGTAATAGTCTGAGTCTTGACATTTGGGATTGTCATAATAATACTTCTCCAGTGCAGAAATATGCTCTTAAGATCACTTCAGCAAGACTAATTATTTCAACTGTACCACTATACACTATTTCACTATAATATTACATTCATTTTCCAACACTGGCATTGACAAGCTATGACTGGAACAGCCCTCAATATGTCAGTGCTGTTCTGTAATGCAATAACTTGTGCAGATTTGAGAAACTGTGAGCTGTCTTGCATCCTCCTGTAAGAGGAATGTAATCTCTAGCAATGCAGATCAAACTAATTGTATGTCCAGATCTTCCCTAACACCTTCTGCAATCAGTGGAAAGACTTCTCTTGATTTTCATAGGATTGTAGTCCAAAGCTCCAGGGAACATTATTGTTCTCGATATTTCTTTGGTGGGTTTTGCTTGGGCTGAAAAATTCAGAAAAGTGGAAGCGTATCTGTGACTTAATCTGTCCCTTTTCACATCCTTGGGATGTTACTGCATGTATTCCTCTAGGTTATTTCCCATTACATGCTGTGTGTGCAGGATACTCATATAAACATGGCATTTGTTGGTGTAGTGGCACAAGAATTTGTAACTTTGTACTGCTCAGAAGATGGGAAACAATTTCAGCACAGATCTTCAAAGGAGGCCTTATAATGGGCTGCAAAGCAATGTGCTCTTTTCCATTTATATTAGGAAACCACTGGCTCAAATTGACTTTACTGTCAGCATCAAAAATCTGCTGAAGAAGATGAGACACACAACTTTATAAGGTTGTTTACTTTCTTTTAGATTCTTGTACAGTTTATTATTTCTTTGACTGGCTCTCCAGCTTCATGTTCCACCCTAACTGCATATTTAACATTCAGATCCTACTGTCTGTGCTCAGGAGAGTAGGTATCTTTAAACTGTTGCACCTGGATGTAGCAGAGGTTCCAGAACCACTGATTATCTTCCATCTTTTATTTGTGCTTCATTATCAGAGCAATGCTGAGTAACATAAGACAGTGAGTTTTACTCTCCCCCTTTGCTCTGCAGAAAAGGACTGCCAGTGAACCCATGCAAATGGGATTGGGAAATTATATTGAAAAAAAAAATAAAAAAAAAAAGCTTATATCTGATATTTCCTTCTTATGCAGTTGTGAGCAGCCATACCATTGGGGATGGTTTTAGAAGTCTCTACAGACTGTTGTTGCACACGCCTTACAGACTTTAGAGGTGGAAAAGAAAGTCCTAGCTTTCATTTCAGAAATAGCCTCAAAGTTAAATTTGGCTCCTGCCAAGCTGATTTCTGATAAACTGGAGCAGGGCTTTGAAAGCAACACAGTCCCTTGTATGCTATATGGCAAATAGCCACAAAAATTATTGCTGTTGAAGGAAACAAAAACTCCCCTTCCACTGCTTTTGCAGAACAATGAGCAGGCATAAAGAACGGTAGCAGCTAGAGTGGCTTGGTAGTTATAGGATGGGTGGGGTTTGAAAAAGGGGTCCCCTTGCCAAGATTCAGGAGAAATTCCCCTTAATTATGATGGCTTTCAGCTGGAAATACTGATTTTGCCTCCTGTACTATCTGTTGCAGCTGTTTCTGCAGAGAATGCAAAAGAAAATCATGGGAGAAATAAACTGGTTTTGGGGGAGGTCTCAATTCTTCCTTTGTAAGATTCCACAAGAAAAAGTAGATCTGTCCTGGGGCTCGATTATCTGTGTGCTTCACTGTTTTGTCAGCTTCTGTGAGTTTGTTTGCTTTGGTTTTGCACAGTAGTTCAGAGAGAAAGAAAACATCAGCTCCACACTAATTGCACTTCTTCTGATACCAGCAATGAGGATTTTTTTTCAACATCTCCCTAAAATCTTAGCAGGTTTTGCCTGAATGAAATAAAAGTAGTTGAATTCTTTTGCTATAACTTGGCTATAGCTTGTACTTTAGCTGTGTCACTGTTAAGATTCAAAGGACTCACTTTTTATTTATTTCAAGGCCCATTTACACCTCTTTGGCAAAGAAATTGCAGTGTGATAAAAAAGTTATCTTCCATCACATAGTGTAAATGTGAACAGGAATCAGCCCCACCGAATCTTCAAGAACTAATAAAATAAATATTCACATAATAACAAAACTGTTTCTGGACATAATACTAAGGTAGTTGTATATTTATATAAATAGCATTCCATGGTCTCTGAAGACTTCCACAATATCATACAACATAATACTATACAAAACATCAGCTTAAAAACAACTGTTTTATTTCCTTGCAAAATCTCCCAGTATTATATCAGTTAAATTGCCTTCCTTTTCTTTAGCTCAACAATTTGCTTATTGGCTGATTCCTTTTTTTCCCATCGGCTTTAATTTAAGTGAAAAGATTAGTTAAAAAGTGAAAGGACTATTTAAGATCTAAGTGAAAAGATTAGTTAAAAATAATTGTCCCTTATTAAATACATATTCATTCAGCAAAAAAACTTAAACAGGGGAACCGTTTCAGTGAGACCTAAATTCTTCAGTTATGCTTAAAGCTAAACATAGGCTTGTGGGGTTTTGCAGAACAGGCCTGAACACAAGTACATTTTAATGAACTTTCTTGAATCATTGTCTTAAATACCTGCCTAAATCCTATTTACTTCACTGAGATTCAAGTGTATTGTTTTATGTGTACACTTAAGCACCTTATCAGGATTTTTCTCTGAACCAAGGCTGAAGTAGACACGGGAATGTTTTGAACTTTTCAGAAAAAAAGTTAGTGAAGTAAAAGGAACTCTACAGCAATTCTATCCCAGCTGGTAATGTAGCCTAGGGTTTGGTAAAAAATAGAGTTATAAAAAGTAATGTTGGAAGATGAATTTGTTCTGTAATAAGAACTAAGGCCAAAGGCACATTTTATTTTACAGAGATACATTTAGGAAGGTTTCAGGAACTGCCATGATGAACATCCTACTGAATGACAGATTTATATGAAATCTGGCTTTGAGAATGGCCATCATCCAGTCCACCAATAGTTCTTTCCTGGGGACAAAAGGAAATTCACTCCTAAGAGTCCCTCCCATTTGGTAAATATGCAGAAAGAAATCCTTTTTATTTAAAAGCCTATTTGTTTTTTAACATTCAACAGATGACAGGGATGGATAGATTCCTGCTGACTTCAGTCATTACTGGCTTAATACCATGAGCCTACTAAGAGTTGGTAGTCAAATACTCCCACATTTTTAAATCCAGGAGCAGCTACATGGGACTACTACCAGCCTCTGGGTATTTATGTCAATAGAACAGAATTTTCCGACCAAAATAATACTGCAAAGATCAGTCACCAAGGTTTGCATAATTCTTGTTCCTTGCAACACTGCTGTTAAAAATGTTACAAACACATACGCTTGTATATGTGTGTGTATAGGTATGGTGCGTGCAAGAGAGAGGTGTGCATATATTGAGACTTTCTGGTTCCACTTTCGTGTCACAATTATTTCTAAGGATCTTTGATGGATACAGGAGACCTCAAGCAATAGCAGGGTTCAATGTTTCAAGTTTTGTTCAAATGCTGCTTACAGGAAATCTGAATTAAAATATGCTTTTAAAATGTTCTTAGTGCTAGTCCTTTATCAGGATTTTTCTCAAGGCTCTGACAGTACATGTTCTGTATGAGTTTCTACTGCAACATACTAGGATAAAAGTGTATTGAGCTTCAGAATGAACCTGTCAGGTTCAGAAAATGAACAGAATGGCACCTTAGTCTAATGTAATTTCTCCCTGTAAATATTCAGAGAGCAAAATCTGATTCAGTAGCAAGTAGCTTGAAGAAAGAATTTTATGGCTTGATATGCCAAAACCAAACAGTTTAAGAGGTTAGAATAATAACTAATAATATTTGATACTACTGGAAATATTTTATGTGTGTAAGCAGTGCAGTTCTCCAGCCTGCAGGCGGGAACAAACTGTGTGGCATGGAGAAATTTCTGTGCAGATGGATCTGCTAGTTAGAGAGGCAGAATCCTAAACTTGGGACTTGTAACTAACTCTATTCTGCCAGTTCTAGAGGCAGACCCTTTAGAGTTCTCCACTCATGTTCTGCCATCCACAATAGAAGATCTTGTACTGTATTAATAAATACTTCACATATATGTTCATATGTTTTAAAGCATTTCTGTTGACTTGTAGATTCCCCTGGCAACTTTAAAGTCAGTATACCACAGGCATTTCAATAATACGTCATACCCAAGTTGCCATCCTGAAAAAGGATGATAGCTTTAAACCAATGTGCTTCTGTTCAATTTTATACAGTCTGACTGGAATTTCCTTTCTAAGCTAACACTTCAAAGCATGTTTTATTACACTTCTTTTAAAACATTTCAAATTTAAATGACAACAAAAAGAAAACATTTATTGCTCCAATACATAATAGCAAGTGGATATTATTATTTTTTGTAAAGTATTTTAAAAACCCCAAGAACTAAAATATGGTTTGATGATTACAGAGACTTTAGTATGTGATTATACAGTGCTTTAATCTATATTCATTGTATACACAAAATAAAGTTCACGAAACAATAAGCAGCAAACTCTGCTATGTATATGTGTATTAGCTACAGTTAGCAGCCTGATCCAGAAGATGCTGAGCACCCTCAACACATTGACTCCAATCAGTGTTAGAACATAGTCAGCAGCTTCTAGGATAGGGCCCAAATGATGCACTGGAAGGAGTACGTGATAGCAACAACAATATTTTAATGGACATTTTCTTATGGAATCACTAAGAAAATATATTTTAATAGTCATTGATAAGCACCAGCTCACAACACTGCATGTGGCTGCATCACTTGCACATTACATTTCCTGACACACTGCATATACAATACATCTAGAATTCTCAGCACAGAGAGAATTCAGAGAGTTGTTACGCACTTACAAATTACCACAGGGAAAATGTAGGTTTTAGCATCATTTTCAACAGTGAAGTTGCAACATTATTTTAGTGACTATGTTCCTATGCAAAGGAGAAATAAAAAGTAGTCAGTGACATACTTCCTGAAATTTTAATACTGGCTTTCAGGTGTTAACAATCTAAAGTGCTTTAATGTTTCATACATTTTTAAAAATTTTCAATTCATACAAAAAAATCAAAATATTTATAAACTTATTCTATACACTTGTGAATGTACCGTTTAGTCTGTTCCTGTTTCCTCACCCAAAAAATTGGCATTGCCATCTCCCAAATCTCTCTTTTGAAACCAAGTCTGTGAGTTTGTTCCTTGAATATAAGCATCCAGAAAATAGCAA
The DNA here is from genome assembly GCA_035590195.1 of Aviceda cuculoides. Classification (NCBI taxonomy): domain Eukaryota; kingdom Metazoa; phylum Chordata; class Aves; order Accipitriformes; family Accipitridae; genus Aviceda; species Aviceda cuculoides. The sequence continues at coordinate 7,936,953 of JAVJGG010000054.1, forward strand.
ATTCCAGGGATATCACTGGGAAAATTTGGTGGAAGCTCTTCTCTCGAGCGAGGTGTGAACACAAAACCTGGATATTCCTTTAACAACCTAGAACAAAAATGAATCATCTTGATTAAAAATGAATCAGTCACTAATTGTTACTACAAGTGCCGACATTCAATAATTCTTCATGTACTGCAGGGCAGAATGTAGCAGGGCATAATCTAATTTAACATTTATATGTTATTTACTGAAAATATAAAAAAAATACTGTTTATTTGATAACTTTGATAACCTATTAACTTGTGCACCAGTGCAAACAGGAGTATTGGCTCTCTGGTTTTGTCTTGTCAATGTTTTGCATGTCAGTGCTATGTTTGTTGTAAATATTTTAAAATATTATTTAGTACTGAAAGCTAGCTCAGATTTGCACATGAAACTGGCACCATAATTAATGTTTCAACTAATGAAGGACTGAAAAGCTTATTAATGAAACTATTCAGATCCTCTTACCAATTCTAATAATTTTGCTTTTTCACACATGCATCCACTAAACCCAGTGGTCTTCGGTATCTGAAACACAGATTGCTTATCTGTAGGTATAAATACTGATGATTGGTATATAAGCTTCCAAACAATTACTGCAATATACAGGAGTTGTGCAAGGTACCATAATGTTAGCAATATGTGTTTAGAATTGGTGTACAAATCAAAAAGAAAAAAACACTCAATGAAAAGGAGGTTAACACATCATTCACTCAGGGAAAAAAAACAAACATACCACAAAAATAGTAACAATAGTTTAACCAAATTGCCTATTTTCTAGGTGCTCAGAGAATTAATTCTCTTTTTTTTTCAGCAGTATACTGATTTCAAATATTGTCTTGAAATGAACACGTAGCCATGCAGAAATCTATGTATGCCACAAGTTATAGGCAAGTCTTGTGTGGGTGAATGATTTTAAGAAAAGACTGGAGTCAGTATCATTCAAAATTATTTTCTGTATGGATATGGAAAAAAAATCACCATTGGCCAGCACTGTTCTTCTGACATAAGCACTAGTGATGCTAATGCTATCTCTGTATTTGTTTAGAGTGCATGATCGAAAAGGTTACTTACTGTGTGTCTGAATACCTGTGCTACTTTTATCTAAATCACTTTTAAGAGATAATCTGAAGTTTGGCATCCTGTAAGTCATATTGCACATGCTGCAGGGGACGTCAGGATCCTGTGCCAAATTGTCTGTCTGACATTGGACACAGAATCTTGCCACAAGGCATTATCAGATACATGGCAGTGGGTACAAGCAGAGTAGGAACAACTAACTGACTGTCCAGGCTGCAGTGAAGGTAGCAGAGCTTCCTTAAAAGGAAAAAATAATTTATATCCATATACCTGGTAATTTTACACAGCCAGCATTTTTGTAAACTTTTTGTAAAACTTTTGGCCACTCTGGAAGAAACAATAGTCTCTATCAGCTCAGTGGCATAAAACTCAGACCTGGACCTGGAGTTCAGATGTAGACTGTTACCATCAAATTCAAAAGTTTCCTATTATTTTGCCTGGCACCTATAAACACTATTCTTGGCCATGAACATGTTGTAAGGTGATTTTTAAGTACAATTAAACAGATAATACAAAAAGAGTATTAGGTTTGAAGGATAAAGGAAAGATGGTGTACTTCCCATGGGAGAGCCTGCTAGCTGTCTGCATAATCACGTAGTACACATTACTAAGAATGTCTCATCGAGTGGATAAATAGTAGAGCCTAAGTTCCATACTAAAAGGTTTAAACTGAGCTGGGATCAAGACCTGTATGAACTGAACACTGGAGTGGTTGATTCATTGCAACCTATTCATTAATCTTCCCTAACCAAGAGAATGAAGAAGTGTAGGGTGATGTTTAACAGTTCTTCAGTAAGGTTGTTACTTTCAAGGGCACCTGCAGTCACTTTGGCATCCAGTTCACACTGAAAGACACATAGCACAAAGAGGAGCCAGCTATATGAGAGAAGAAAAAAAAAAAGCAAGAGGTGTACAGCTGCAGGGTAAGAAGCAAAATTGGCCCAGGCAGTCCATTTATTTTAAATGTAACATCTGAAAAATAAGTATCAGCTGTTCCGTTTCACCCTTTTTCTTTCTCGCTGCTGCTGGTTGTATTCTGACTAAAAATAACCATGGTGCATTTATAAGCAGTCAGATAAAAAGAGAAAAAGGAACATAAACAGCAGTATTTCAGGGGGGGCAGGGAAAGAACAGGAAGATAATCAACTATTACAGTAACTACTTCAGGTGGAAATTTTACAGATATGAAGCACTGTACCTGTAAGTTGTTGGGCTGACGTTTATTTTTCTAGGTATACTGCAAGATTCAAACTTATTGGCAAGAGTTACATTATTTCCAAAAAGACAGTAACGAGGCATTTTAACCCCAACAACTCCAGCAAAGACAGATCCAGAATGAAGACCAATACGCATCTTTAAATAAAAGACAGAAAACAGCATTATTAGGTGAAATAAAATGGTTAAAGTCAGTTTTAGAAATTCTTCCTCTATTAAAAAAAATAATAATAATGAGCTACTAATATAAATTGAGTTAGTACAGCCTCTTTAAAATGTCTGTATTCCGGTCATCACTTCTTGTCGAGAGGAAACTAGCTGAAGTTTACCTTGCTTTGCATTTATAGTAAGTAATCCTTCATCTGATATGACTGGGATAACACTGGTCTCTGTGGCAGTAAATTGATCTAGAAACGTCAGGAGGAGTTACTATGACACTTGGATACTTTTCCGGGAGGAATTACATGACTGGTGATAGTTAATGAATAGTACTTGCTTTGCTGTTACGGTCAGAAGACAAGTCTTAGGAAATAGTAAAGACAGTATGTATATGCTGTAGTTCCAACTGAATTCTATTGACAAGGTCACACATAGGGTAAATCCCAATCCCAGAGTACAGAATTTTGATAAGTAATCAAATTATACAAGAGCTGAAACATTTTGATACCTCTTCTTTGTAACCCATTCTCAGATTTTTTAGTTTTGCTTAGCTGGTGCTGCTTTCTATGTTCCTTTTTTTTTTTTTTGAGATGTGTTCTTATGTGCATTATACATACGTAGACATGTTTTCTTCAGAATAGCAGTCTGACACTAATGGCATGATGTTGGGAAGCTTGTGTATCTACAATCTGTGCTACGTTTTACATATCAAGAGAATAGCGTATCACTATGAAGAAGTCACAATTTCTAATTTTGAGTGGAAAAGCAGAAAAGCCTACAACAAAAGCAAAATACACACACACAGCAAATATGGCTGAAATATGTACAGCAATATACAAGTCTGATTTAAAGTAAACAGTTTGCAGTTACATCTTTTTCTTTGACGATATATAAAATAACAGTAGACTGTGACATATTTGTTGCTTTGCAAAATAGTCAATGTTTTCATGAAGCATTTCATTAAAATAGATGCATGCTTTCATTAAAAATAGAAAGATTCAATTTTCTTCTAAGAAGCTTCTAGTAGATATTTATACAATTTTTTTCTCCTTATTTTAATATTACTTTTAAAAATGTAATAGCATTCCTCGTTCAAAATTATACAGGTAGCATTTGCGTGGAAATTATAAACATGTTATAATACTGTCAAGATGTTTCCAGATTTTTTAAGTGTAATTTAATTTGATATTGTGAAATACAATACAAACAACATTTATTTATAATATAATACTGCTGTTCTCCCTGTGATAAACGTGGAGCATGTAATCCTCTTAGTAACCATTTTCTTTGTCTTGGAATACAAATATTCCTTGATCTGAAATCAAAGAAGCCTGAAGTCTTCTAAAGGAACAAATGAACAGAAATGTTAAAAATCAGCAAATGAATGAAATAATTAACTAGGACACTTGTACTAAAAATAATAGGACCCCATTCCAGGACATTTGAACTTAGTAGAAGGTCCATATCATCTGTCATGCACACAGGCCTTTCTCTTTTTTTTCAGTGAGAGGAAAACCTACATGAAAAGTTCAATACATGTGTAAGTCCTCATTGAAAGGAAGCCATAAATTTAACTACCACTGAATCTAACATTTGCTTTGACAGCATTTACACCCTTATTTTATGGTAGGGGTTCAGTATCTGACTGTAAAACAAGAACAGCAACAGAATCCATTAAAGATATGTGGATTACTGCAATTGGAACATGTCTTTGATGATTTGTATTTATATCTGTTACTTCAAAAGACTTAGATGTTCTCATTTGGTCTAATATTGAGAGAGGATTAGTCTCCACATTAGAAAACAGTAACAGAATATTCCATGCCACTGATAAACTTATTGCTACTGAGACAAAAAACTGCAGCATGTCAGTGTGTACCTATTGATTTCACTGCATTTAAGTCTTTTGGGTTGATTTTCAAATCTCTGTTTCATCTTTACCTCTCCACAAAACTCTCATTCTAGAATTAAAAAGGTCAGCTTCTCCAGCCATACACACTTGATGCCCCAACTTGACTGAGTTAATACAATGATACAAAATTTCCTCAAGACAAAAACCAAAGCAACTAAACAAACAAAAATGCCCACTTTAACAATATAAAATACCATAAAATATATGACCTTGATAGGCTCTCCATGGGGAGACACCACCTCATCTGACAGCTCCATCATCTTCAGGGCCATCAATGCTATTTGAACAGCATGTGTTTCACTTTCTTTGTGTAAACCTCCAGCGACGCAGTAGGCATCTCCAATCGTCTCAACCTAAAACAGGCATATTTGTTCCTTACTATTAGACTGTTTAACATATAAAAGAATAGTCTGTGGCTTCAGTAAGAATTGTACCTACATATTGACTGAGCCTTATTTGTCCTGCCAAATTATTTAAGTCATGGGCAAATCCTGCAGTATCATTCAAAGGAAAAATTGCACAACTTGTGTTTATTGCTGGGCATGATGCTAAAATACTTTTCCTTGATCACCTGCTGTCAGGTACCCATAGCTACATTAAACACCTATTTACTCCAGACTCACAGCACTGTCATTGAAATGAATTTTTTAAATTAACTCTTAAGTTTCATGGGTTTCTCTCTTGGCTGCATGAATGGCTGATTCTGTTGATTTTTTTTGTTTTGCAATTTATATGAATATGTCTTTCTTATAATGAAGCTTTAGGGAAAATAATTTTTGGACTTCTATTATCCTCTGTCCCATTTAGACTTCCGTTCCTTTCCTGCCCCACAACCCCACAGAAATACAATAAATTGTGTACCTTGTAGACATCTAGCTCTCCACATTGGTAATCAAAGCGAGTATAAAGCTCATTAAGCATGGTGATAACCTGCATAGGTGAGCATTGGGAACAAATGGCAGTGAATCCAACAATGTCAGAGAAAAGCATTGTGACATTATTAAATTTCTTGGCTTGCACAACTTGCCCCTGCCACAGCTGCTGAGCAACCTCTCCAGGAAAAATTGAAAACAGAAGATCTACAGTCTTCTTCTTTTCTTCTTCAAGTGCTTGATGGGCCTGCTCAAGGGTTGCTTTTAGCTTTCCTAATCTCTTCTTCAGCCCATCCTGAGCTCTGGCCTGCTCTCCTATCAGAACAACATCTCTCAATGCATTGTGAATGGGAATATCTGAGAGGTACAATCCACGTCCTGTAAAATCTTCTAGTCTATCCACACAAGGGGATCCCAAGAATAGGATGGCACTGGATTCAAAAATATAGATCATTTGGCCTTTAAGATCCATTACCTGAAACAATTAAAGAAACAAGAATTCATGCAAAATATGCATGGCAATGGTTTAGATGCAAGAAGTTTTAGAGGAAGTACATTTTGCTGAAACATAGGAAAATCAGACTGGTCCATAGTCCTTACATTTTCATTTAGTTGCTTAAGATAAAACATGCAGTGCTAAATCATAGAGCCATCAAATAAGTTTATTTTGCTTGAGCCTTCTGGTACAAAAGTTAGACCACAACTTTAGGA
>JAVJGG010000054.1:7943025-7954029 GCA_035590195.1 Aviceda cuculoides
GATAAACACCTACTTATGTTTGAGTATCAGTATCAGTTTTAGCTTAAGAAGAAGAGAAAAACAAACAAAAAAGAATTTTGTGCATTTTCACCTATTGAGAAAATGTTACTATGGCCTATGAATTTCTGCTAATAACTCTAGTGTTTAATTCATGCACCACTTTGTAAGATAAAGTGAGAAAATCTGCTTTGATTTTATCACAGGACGTTCAGTACTCACTGCAATTTAAAATTAAAGGCATAAATGGCAGAAATATCCCATTTTCATGATCTAAAAAAGCAAAATATTTTGTGAAGTGTTTTTATGTCCTTTCTGTATTCAGTTGTGTAACGTGCAAGGTGCTGCAGAGCTACACTTCACATTGCTTTGAAAGACCATTTTTTGAAGAATACTTGCTAATAGACATCTGCATATGTAAATACATGCAAAAGCAAAGCAGAGTCTCCTACCCCTTGTAATCATTAAACTGTTGCCTAGTGCAGAAACGGATCTGAGATAAAGTAGCTAATCAGTGCAACATTTTTTCCCATTTCATTAATAACTGGGTGAAACCTTTATTACCGTTCTTCATTTAAGTTCTTGGAGTGTTGAGTCTGAACTTGTAATTCATCCTGGAGTGCCTCAGGTGTATATAAGCTGGAATTCAGCTGGGGCCAGTGATGAATAAAAGCAGTACTTGAATATTCAATGGTTTTTACTGTCCCAGGTCATTTGCCACAGACCCAGCTTTGGCAAAAATAGTAAGTAATCCCATCAGCTGAAACTAAGTGGGACCTTTGGCAATTACATCTGATGAAAACATCAGATTATCAAAGATATCAAAATACCAGATACCAAAGGCTGAATGAGCAGAGGAAATGTCTACTTCTTTCCCCAAATCCTAGAGCTGTTGTTTCCAGATGATTGAGGGGCACTTTGATAAAGCTTTCCCTGCTTTGTGATCTTTGTGTTGGAGATGTCTTTATTTTCAGCAGCATAGCATGCCATTGGCTTTATTTGCTGAGTTTATTTCAGTATTTCAAAATTATTTTTTTTTAGTAAAATCAAGTTAACAGGAAGATTTTACTTGTGTAAAAGTCCTAAAGCAGAATTTTGACTGAATATTGGCTTCAGAATCTGAAGTACATTAGAGTGCCCTCAATAAATCATTATTGTTCAGTTGTACAAGATGTTGAGAGGTAGACAATGCAAAGTGCACCACGTTTTGTGGCTATTTTAACTCTATCTAAAGAAAACAAATTCCTCACATAAATAATGGTTATAAAAAGTCTCTTACCATGGATGATTTCATATCGGTATTATCCCATCTTCTGACTCGTACAGTAAACTGCATATTTAGCATTGTCATTATTCCACTGAAAGTGCAGCTTACTTTGGGGGTAAGAATTTCAAAATACTCTTCAAAATTGGGCTTAGCTTGAAATTCTCTCCTGGTCAAAAGTCTTCTTATCCCATTTCCAATTTGAAGAACTGACATATCCTTATCAAACATAAAATGAAATGGGAAAGTCTTACAGAACACAGAGGCAGGAATCACAAGTGAAGACTGTGGTTTACATGGAGATAACGAAGGTTTTGCACTTTTGACTTGTATAGAGTACAGCAAATAAGGCTGATTAGCAAACTCAGTGCAGTCACTGTGGAAACAAGGAGGCATAAGCATCACTTCCACCTCAGTTTCATACAAAATATGAGCTGCTGCTTTAATAATACCAGATAGAATAAGACTTGTAATTTTCTTAGGAAAGAAATAATACACATTTAAGAAGTCCCGATCTTTCTCCAGGCATAATATGGAGGCGTCTTCAAGTTTGTCCTTTTTTCCTGCTTCTTGGCTGTGGCCGCTCTGCTTCAGCAGAGTAGTGAAACTGTTCAAGAAGTCCTTAAGGGTTCCTCCAATAACCCCTAATATGTGTTCATCCTCTTCATAGCATATTTTGAATAGCTCTTCACCAAGAGATTCCTGTAGAGACTCCACGGGAACACCTGCACGGAACTACATTTTAGTCAGAACTGCACTCATCACACTGAATCTCAGGCTAACCTCCACGTTTTTTCAGACCAAATCAAATTAGGGATATCCTTCCCTGATTCAGCACTGACAGCTGAGGGCCCTCTCATTTAGTAGTCCTGCTCTAACCAAAGACATACTTGTGCTGCCTGGAAAACAGGGAAACAATAGGTTGTAGTTTGGAAAGATCCAAGACTCAGTGTTCTTTGTAGAGATGTAGACAGAATGAATGCATGTTTTGGCACAGGATTTAACCCAATTCCCTTATCTTGATATGAAGAAATAAAATAAGAATTTAAAAAGTTCCAATAAGAATAAAAATTAAGAATAAAATAGTATCTGTGCACAAATGCAGATATAAGTACTATGACTGATCCAATAAATTAAATGACCCTAGGAATATTCCAGGGCACTGAGGCCAACTGCAGTGCACATCTTTGCTAGTAAATTTGTTTTAACAGGATAGCTGCATGCAGACTGACTGTGGGGAATGTTCCAACTCCCCAACTGTTACTGGAAATCATTTGGAAAAGTGTTATCTGTCACAAGCCAACTGTGTGCCAGCACCAGGGTAACAGTTTAGGTGTACAGAAGACCATGTTTCAGTTCCTGGAAATGTTAATTTACTATTACAGATGTAGCCATAGCGTTCGATATTGCAAATTACAGCAGTTCTCTTCCAAAAGACTCCAGTCCTTCAGAAGATGAAAAGGATCAAACAGTTTTTCATGAGTATAAAACTGTAACTTATTATTGAATGTATGTTACAATTCCCTCTAGATGTTGGATCATAGGAGTGGATGATTCTATGACAGCTAGACCTGAGAAACTCATCTCTTCAGCTCAAATTTTGACACTCTGAAATGTTAGTTGCAGAGATTACAGTTTAGGCTCTGTGTTGTCAGCATCACTGCAGCCCTTACATGGAGGAAATTGTTCTTAGTAACAAGACTAATTTTTATATATATATATTATTTTATATAGATAACTTACATATAATCTATATTTTTAATATATATATATAATTAAACAAGCTTACGTTACCTGCTGCATTAGCATGACCACTGATTATTTTTTCAAAATCTTCTCTGTCCCCAGTTTTTCTGTAAAGATCATAAAAATGTAAATAACCCCACTGAAAAATCAGGGTAAAACATGGTAAAAATAGTAACAAAAGTTACCTACCCTGTATTTAACGTGTACAGACCAAGTTTTGCAGATCAAATAGGCAGTTTTTGATTAATTCAAAATAGGGTCTTGATAGGATCTTAGATAATCCAGTGCATTTGTGATAAATTAAAGTTTTAGTGGTCTGAGCTCAGATTATGGATTGAGGCCAAATGCTACAGACTGTCATTGATTAAAAACTTTTAGGTCACAACAGTGCTGTTTTTTGTTTGCTTTGGGTTTTTTGCTTGAAGCCATAACTATATTTCATAATGTATTGTAAAATATGATTGGAATTTATATTCAAACATTTATTGGAATTACATTGCAGTACATTCAAAAGAGGTGAGAAGGTATTCTGTTTTGAGAGGAAATACCAATAGCAACTATTAACTTCAAAATTACTTGTTCATTGGTAGTAATCCAGATTCTGTGATACAAAACTGCAGCCCTCTGAATTCTCTGAGGTCAATAAACATCAACCTGAATATCAGACCCAAAATGGTAAGACGGGCATGTAGCTTAGATTAACCTCCATACAAGCAATAAGCTTTTGACATATGCTTTCTGAATGTCTTCACTTGAAATATCTTAGATATATTTACACGCAGAAGCAATACAGACATTTAGATTCGTTTTACATTTGCATTATTACAACATTCAGAATAGCATAGTAATTTTTTGTTTCAAACAACTACTCCAGGAAGCAACACATAACTAAAGGCAGGGAAAATATTCATATCAATAAGCCAGTCAGCAATTGCAATACACATCTGACCAGCTACCTTTGGTTTAGTCAATGCATGTAAAATGCTTTGAAAATATCAAGTATAATTTAAAAGCTACATTGTAATTACCTATTCTTATCAAGGTGAGCAACAGTGTAGTTTCCAACTTCATTACTTTCCTCCACTTTTGAAAGGAGATTTAAACCAAGGGGCTTATTTTTTCAGATGCATTCAATAAATTGAATCCTCAATGTATAATGAGACGCTAAGAAATTCTCACTCCCTACAAGGCTCAAATGATTAATATTGGATTAGTACTAAGGAGTGCTGAAAATCAAACTGAGTTCCTCCAAAACAGAAACCAGAAGCCAAGTGAGCCCAGTGAAAACATGTATGTCAGTATCTGTTGCGTATGGTTGTTCACTGTATCAGAAGCCAATTTTTTTTTGTATAATACTAATTGTTTGCATTTAAAATTCTTTTCCTGGGATCTTAGAAACACCAGGCTAGATCCATATACAATCCTAGCTACCTTTCCATCTATGCCTGAGTAGTCTCTGAGCTCCTCCAAAACATTTGCTCTCTTTAAAAAAAGTCCTTGGCTGTTTCCCTGCACAAGTGGCTAAATTTGCCCATTAAGTCAACTTTGTGAGAGATTTAAATATTTGTAAATACTTTAAAATAAACTAAATCATTATTAACTTACATTACATGAAATGTTACACACCAGTTTGTCAAGATAACTGAAAACAGATTCCAGAAGTCCTAATTCCCAGTCACCACCCGAGTTCTCATGAACTGTCAGCAAAACATTGCTCTGAAGTTAGTTGCAAACCCATTACATGTACCTACCTGATTTCTTTTATTCTGTGTTTTGCAAGTGTTCTCTGAAGTGCAAGATTAAGCCTTTCAAACTGGGGAAGAAAAGAAGGTATGTTGATTAAAATGTCATTACTGAAAATTTAATCATAAGAATAACATTTTTATATAGAGAAGAATTACTTTGCTGTCCTTGGGACTAACATCTTTTTTTCAAGATGGTATAGTTGTTAGAAACACCATCTCATTTCTGTGTTTGAGGTTTAGTTTATGTTGATGTCTTCAGCTCCAGTACCACTATAATTAAGCCCCTTAGCTGATGTGCGCCGGTGGTTATGCATTTTAAATATAGTGATGTGCTTTACCTCCAAGTTGTCAGATGGCAATAAAGACAGTGCTGCTAAGAAATAAGTATAACTAACCCAACTTTCTATTATTACGCACCCCCCCCCAAAAAAAACCACCCTACCATGGATGCAAAATGTAGAAAGAAATCTTTTCAGTTTAAAATATTTTCTCCTAACAGAAAAAGCCAGTTATTTTCTCCATTGTGCCCACAGCAAAACATTAAAAAGTGGGTCTTCTAATTAGCAACTTTTCTCGGGATATTAAGAGTTAGATTTTTTTTCAGGGCAATTTTCAGAAGTGTCAAGATTGAAATTGCAAAAGGTAACAGAGTTTCAAATGCAGCTATAATCCAGATCAAGATAGCTTCTGTCCTTCAGATCACCTCCTTTTCTGTTTTCAAGACTACAGCATTTCAGGACAATGTTAGAACCATTTATTTTATATTTGTAGAAAAAGAATAATTTTGGCTATGTATGCTGCAAACCCAAATATCCTCAAGATGAAAAATCTAGTCACTGTAGATAACCTTTGTAAAAGGATTCTGTAATAAAAGACTCTTTAGAGTATCCTGAACACTTACCTTAATTTACCTCGATCCCGTGGTTCCATATCTTTTCTGTACTTCCTAGTTGAAACAGATACAACACTTTCCAAACATGCATATTTTAAATTGTTGGGGCCAGTAAAAGTGTTTTATGTATGTAGACTCTGATCATTTGAAACCCAAACTTCCCATAAAGAATAGTACTATACTGCCATGATAGAATTTGGCTTTGAGGCTTGCTGTGGTCTGGCTTTTCTTTGGTTCTCATTCCCTGAAGAAACTAGCATTTTCTACTGCATCTTTTACTTGTATTTTTACTTTTACTTCCTATTTTCAAAAGGACAGTTTGCACACATGAAGAAAATATCATGTGAAAGAAAGGCAATATATTCTGGAGACTTTTTCCAAGCAAAAATCTAAATTGAACAACTGTTCTACCATGTATACGAACACAATGTAAATCACATCTGTGTATAAACTGGTACAGGAAGTGGAATGCCATCCAGTTCATTACCTGTCTCCAAGCAATGTTCTCTATATTTCTGTAAACACCCAAAGGAGCAAATAAAACAATCACATGCACTACATTATATCTCAGATTTAATCAACAGTTATTCTGGATTCACTATGCCCTGAACTTCCATGCACAACTCACTGTTTTCATGAGGAGTTCATGAATCAATAGGGGTCACGATGCAGCCCCTTTTTTTGAGTTTCCAATTGGAAAGAAGATGATGTTAGTCACTGATGGTTAAGTAAGGCACCATAAAGTATCTAAGCAATTAAAAATATGTTTTTAAACAAGCAAAACCCTTCTATGGAGAACTGGGATTGGGAAAATGCTTACATCTTGATCCCAAATCAGCATGAGAACAGACTACTATACTTGGACAAAGCTCCAATGAGTATGACTTGAATAACTGTAAATAACGGTGACGACAACCTCAAGCTTCAGTAGCTCCTGAGGTACATGGTCATAATATCCTTGACTTTACCAAGCTTTTGTCCCAGCTGATGAACTAGCCTATCATGATTATACAAAAGGCAGCTGCATACATTTATACCACTCTTTAAAGAAAAAAAAACCCAATTATTTCATTAAAAATCCAACAAAAAACTATATACTAGAAAACGATACAGCAATCATGACACCATAGAAAGGGTGCTTTGCCAGTTCATTCTTGAGTTAAAAGTCCTTTCCTTTATATGTTTAAAGATCAGTTTGAAGGGATTAATTTCTTCTGTGTAAGTGCAGCAGAGGTAAAAAGGGGTCTATCAAAAACTGATAATATAGAGTTTTAACAAAAGGGTAATAGATGAAGAGCTGTGAAAACAGATCTGCAAATAGATTTAACCAAGCTCCAGCACATTTAGTAAGGTACACTGAATGTCAAGTAGTAGAATTGTAATCAATTGACTACACAGAGTTGGCCATTTGCCATTTGTAGTCCCAATATATACCAGTCAGTTCCTTCATATTTTCCACAGAATTTGAGGCAAGCCCAAGTGTTGAATGTTATGGAGCTGCATTCTTCATGTTCTTTTTACAGAGACAAACCATGGTATTCATCTCCACTCAGGCAAACCACTGTGCATGCACTGTACCTGTTTGCAGTTGAGTTGAGCAGAGGCATAAGAATACCTTTGTGGTAAACACAGACAATAACGTTTTTAAAAATAGTATGGCAGGACATTAGCATCATAACAGGTGAAAACAGCTATTTTAATTATATTGTGATAATGACTAATGTATGTAGCAGTACGGATTCAGTTAGGTGAATTGATGACGTGACCACATAATTTACATAATTAGGTAGCAAGGCAGAGTTTCTCTAACTGTATCTCTATGTAAAAAATTGCTACAGAAATACATGGATTTAAAAGGAACAATTAAAATGATCAGTGGAAGGCTGCAAATACAAGTCAAAATTTAGGGTAATACAGTGGAAGGGATGGTGTGAAGTGTACAAAACTGATTGTGGCAAAATTGATCCAGAAGGAATGGAAAAGGATGAAATGAGGATTTAAACTATGCAGAACTACATAACAACACAAACTTTGAAGTCAAAACTTTCAAAAGGCTCACATCTAAAGGCTTGCATAAAATGCTTTTTAAATATTTATAATTAAATGCTATTAAATTATTATTATTATTATGCAGTATCTATTTACCTCAGGAAAGATTAGTTTGCAGATGCTTTCAGTTAATGTGTGCAGGTACACTCTACTTCTGCTTGTTTTCCTTTGTGGAAGTTTTCCTTGAGCATCTTTTTCATTAATTTCTTTGCAGATGGGCAAAGCTGCTCTAGAGCTGTTTTCTGTGCAGTCCTTGTCATGTTCCTCAGTAATGTGACTTTGAGTCAGTAAGGAGAAAGGACATTCCCCTGTGATCTTCAAGTCTTTCAGTTTTGTACAGAACATACTGTACAGTCTTTCTCTTGAGATTAAGAGTACTTGGCTTTGTGTTTTATAGTTCTCTTCTGTTTACTAACAAGAGCAGAAGATGACAGAATAGTACATAAGGCAACCACTGTGGAAGATTATTGGAGGCTATAAATCATCACAGGAACAAATGTGTGCCCCTACAAAACAAGAAGAAAAAAAAAACACATTTATTTTCTCTTTTAAATTACTGTGACGTGACAGTTTTATCATATGTGCATTAAAATAATGTCTTTCCTGAGCAAAGCACTTAAGCTTATGTGCCATTTTAAGCATGTAATCCCTCCTGACTTCAGTGCTTCAGGTAATTAAAGTTACATGCATGGTTAAGTTCTTGGCTGAATTGGGGCTCTAGTGATTAAGGCAGAGGAGTTGTTTTATCTGATATCTCTTTGGTCACATTGATGGATGAGGTTTCTGAAAGAGTAGAGAGCAAAATTCTAATGAGAAAACCTTTTTAATTCTTCATAAGCAGCTATTAAAAACTACCTGATATGGTACAATTAAACTGTTTTGTTATGGATACTTAAATCTCAATTTACTTGATGACCAAGATGCCCTTTTTGTAATAAAGAAATGTATGACTAAAGTTAGTACTTGCACTTCTGGAACAGCAAACCATCCAAGACCAAAGGTTAGCACCTCGTTAAAAGCCACTGACTGGTGACAACTACCATCATGGGAATTTGACCACATATCTGATGTAGTTGCTTGGAAGCCCCAAGGGATTTTCATGCTTTTGAAGGTGATATCTTTTAAACAACACATTAAAAAAATGGCTGAACTTTTCATTTTAATAATTGTTCCATTTGTTACATTTATTTCAGTAAGACTTAATCTGAAAAAGCCTCTTCCCTTAAGGACTTCATTTTCTACTGACTGTATCTCATTGAATCAGATTATCTCATCCTCCTATAATACTCTAACAGGGTAATCCTTGAGAGCTTTTGGCGACTCTGGAAGCAGCTGAAGTATTACATTTGTCTCTCGGGAGATCCAGTACAATAACTATTTCTTTCAGAGGCACCATGGCTTTAATCTGCCTGTGCACCACACTGCTTACTCCTGCCCCTGAGATACCCAAAGGGCTTTTAGGGTCACACAGTGACTGTACCAGGGTTAAAAATAGCTAATGCCCTGATACAGGTTATCAGCTGCTTCTTCTGAAACAGCTGGAATGAATGGCACAGCAGAGGAGGGCTGCAGACCCAGCACGAGTGGCATGGATAAGAAGAGGAAGAGGCAGAAGCTACTTTGGCTGGACCTGCTGCTGAAAAAAAACCATATTTGGCAGAAAAGGCCCTCTTAAAGTATGCTGTAATACTGATGGTGTCAGGCCATCTTCTAGGGGACATCTATCAAAATTATTAAAGTATTATTTTAAGAATCAATAAACAATGCTAAGAACAAGAGGCTGAAGAATGTTTACATAATATTCTATATTTCTGATTTCAGTTTCTACACAGAAACTCATTTGTTTCTACTGCATGGATATCAGTAATGCTTTATTTTTTATTGCTGAATACTGTTTTGTAGCAAATGAGGCAGTGAAAAATTTCAGGCAAGAACCATACTCACAATACATAAATATATGTAATACTTTTATTTATAATGTAAGCGTTTTTATGTATATGTAAAAGTATTTTTATTCAGGAGCCATTATACAACCTTGTATTACTTTACTAAAAAAGAAAAGCAGAAAAGAACTACCTTTTCTGTAATTAGACTGATCTGTGTACTGAAATTAACAGTTAAGGGAAATAGTACCATAAATATATATCTGCACCATCGTCAAAGGATAAAAAAATTTATGGCTTTGATGGATCTCAAATATATACTCACGTGCTTTGCTGAATTTTGTCCTTAAATTTCAAGATAAATCTTGAATTTATAAAATAACACTACTAAAACTTTTAAAATCAAGTATACCAGCATCTTTGAAGAAAAGAAATTTCTGAAATATATTTTTGCAAAAAAATGCATAATAAAACATTTTAAACACCTTCCAGTGAGTGGAATACTGCATTTATATGTGTTGCTATTTAAAAAAAAAAAAAAAAATTCTCTCCCTGAAGAATGTTAAGACTGAATTAATGGTTAAATTAGATACCAACAAATATTTATTGCATTTGCACTAAACTAAGAACAAAGGAAGTGAATGACCTTCAGCAATTACCAGTAGTTTTCATGTTTGGTGGTTTTTTCCTGCTGGTGAAACTATTACTCTGTTTCTAGAAGACAATAATCTGGAATTATTTGTGGGTTCACTTCCTTGCTAGCATATTGTATTTTAATTAAATTACATTTTATGTGGTAGGAAAAAATATCCAGGCAGGTAGAATCAGCTCTGTGAAGGGTGTTGTCATTGTTTTACACCTGGAAAACCTGAAGTCTCCAGAAGCTGCCAAGTGGGAAAGAGAGGTCCGAGAAGATGGTCATGGGCCAGGACTTATTCAGGAGCAAAATGGGCACTGATGTGAAGGTTCCTGAGTCAACGAAGCTGCTGGACATGCAGCCACTGTGTTTGCACCTTCTTTTTGCAATACAGCCTGCCATTCTCTGTGCTGCAGGACACCCACATTCAGCCTCTTCCTGCCCTGGTGGGAACTGGAATCTGTGCCCTTGCTCTGAACATGACCTTGGGCTCCTGCCAATTGCTATTTATGACAAAATCATCATTGATTTGGAAGAAAGTGGAGATCCATGACTTTTCTAGTAATAATACTGTTGTACAAACCCAGTATCATTAATGTACAGATCTTTAAATTCCAAATAATGAAGACACAGTTCCTAAAGAAAGCTTCCTTCAGAACTATTTTCTAAGTATCCTGAAGTTCTTGTTTTCCCCGTGTCCTGGTTTCAGCTAGAATAGAGTTAATTTTCTTTCTAGTAGCTGGTATAGTGTTATGTTTTGGATTTAGTATGAGAATAATGTTGATAACACA
>JAVJGG010000054.1:7962080-7973538 GCA_035590195.1 Aviceda cuculoides
CCCCATCCCTGGCAGTGTTCCAGGCCAGGCTGGATGGGGCTTTGAGCAACCTGGTCTAGTGGAAGGTGTCCCTGCCCATGGCAGGGGTGCTGCAACTAGGTGATCTTTAAGGTCCCTTCCAACCCAAACCATTCTATGATTCATTCTACAACGACAGCAGCAAGGAGAAGGCAGCATGCAAAACTAACTCAGAGTTAACTGTCATATTCACCACATGTTCTGTATGTGGAACTTCCCCTTGGCCTTGGTGGCAGTTTGATGTAAAGACTGAGGTGAAAATGTAGCCCTGCGGAAAAATAAGCTGAAAATATTTATGGGTTATTCAGTTTTGACACATATATTTAAAAACAAAAGGAATGTGTGGGACAGACTATAGCAGAAATCTAGGTTATTCAGATCTAGAAATATGAGATCCTTTAAAAAGAAATTTCTCAAGTCATTATTACAATGTAGCTTCTTGTTTTAATAATATTTCCAGTGACAATCAGAGGATCATTGAGGCATTGATCATGATGCAAAGGAAAATACATGACATATATGCTACTTTTCCAAACCTGCAGTAGTGCTAAACAACAGAAAAAAGATCCATGCTTATAGCTAAAAAATATTATCAAACAGTAGAAGCCTCAGTCAGTGCTGCTCCCCGTTATAACAGATGCATTTAGAAAGATTCAGCATGTTTCAAACAGTGCATTATACTGATTCAAGTGCATTAGCTGTTGAATTGCAGCTCCTTGTAACAATATCAAAGCTGAATATTAAATCCCACAAAAATAAAAATAATGTCATACAGCTTTTTTGAAACTCTAGTGTCTGCTTCAGTTCTGGGTATTTCAGTGCCAGAGTGCTAGGCACAGACTGGCACTGAAACATGCTTGGCTCGAAATGCTTGTAAATTCCATTGAAATTCATTGATTTCTGTGGCAGGCGTTTCAGATTAACAGAGATTAAACAGATTAAAAGATTTGGAGGAATGAAAATCCAAGAAAGGGTTAACAAAAAACAAAAACACAGTGCAGATCTCTGATCAGATATTCCAATCACCAGCCTCTAATTTGAGCTACAAATTCAGGGTTTAAATATGGAGGTAAATTAAATGTATTTTAACCATAAGGTTTCTCCTTCTACTTTTTCCACAAACTTTTGTGACTTTTTGGGCAAGGCCCTCAGGTCTTTCTCTCACTGGGAAAATGCAGATAATTTTTCCATAAAACAAGGGAGATGATTTCACTAGAGGACTTGGATTTTCCAAAAGACTAGACTCATATGAAAAACTCTTACCAAAAAATATGTTTGTCATCCAAACTAATATGCTCCTGTGGTACAGAACCTGAACTTTGTGCATTGTATGAACCACAGAGTAATATTCCTAGTTATTCTAGGTAGAGTACCTAGAACTGTCCACGGTTCTTCATCTCACAACCTGTGTAACTGCATTGACTGCAACGATGTTAACATCACAGTATTCTTACCAAAGTCTGAAAGATCAAAGCTTTCTTCCATTTCGCAGATAGCACAGTTTGTCTCATTTATCGTAGCATTATTTTGCAGTATCTGAGAGAGAAAAAGGAGACAAGGGAGATACAGAATAAAGGATCAAGGAGGAAAAAACAGAATAAAGTAGAGAAGGAAGCCTACAGAAGGACACGAGAATTAAAAAACCCATAAGAAAGAAGGAAAACAGGGGCAATAGAACAAAACGATTTGCAAAGGCACAAGACAGTTCTCTTACTGATATATATATATATTTTTTCTGCAACAAACTCACTGAAGTATGGTGGGTACTTATGCAAATAATTTTTCTGCAATCTGTCAGTATAGCCTATAGAAAATGTTGAAATGATAATTTCAAGGAGCTCTGCAGCAATATTTTAGATTTTAGGGGAAATTTTTTCATGGTAGTTACAGCTTGTGTTTCAACCAACTCTGTTGGTTATATATTACTCTGTTGCACAGTTAAGGAAGGATATGTGTTTATCGCCCTGATTTGGCTGCCAAGATCCAATTTCTAGTTTCAGTGTTTTACCTCACTGGCATCTAATGGGAGGCAGGGACTGACATACCTTGTTTTGCTGCATTGTTTAATGAGGTCACCCTGTGTTAATAAAGAAGCAAAAACTTTCTGGAATTGGACATTTCATATGTTATTTTCTAGTATTTTGCTTTAAATGGCACCGATTTGTAAGTTAAAGGACAGACACACATTGTTACTGATTTAAGGTTTCATAGTTTTACATTTTATTTTTTAAAGATATTTCACTTTTATAATATGTCTGTAAGGAAGCTCTCTTCTCTCTCCATCAGGCCTTCTCAAATACCAGTTAGTGCTGCACAGGCATCTGAGACCCCAGGATGGAAGCACAACTTACCTGGCTTCCTTGAAGTCCCTGACCTGCATTCCAGCGAGGCAGCATGGAACTGCACTACTGTCAGCAACCACTAGGAACTGCAAACCAGACATTCCTCCCGCTGCGTCACCGCAGAAGGTAAGAGACTGTAAAGGCACTCAGTTCTTAGTTCAAGGTGTGGCAATGTATGCTTCAGTCCTGGGAGTCTTTGGGTGCCAGTCCTCAAGCACAATGAAGACAGAACACAGCTTGAGCGTCTTGCTCTAGAGGCTAGGGCTGCAAATGAGAGCATCAGCTAAAGAGAAGTAGCAGCAGATAGGCATGTGGAAATGACAGTGGACCAATGGACATTAAGTGCCAGTCATCCCTGAAGGCTGAAATCTGAACCCTGAAGTGGCAGGCAATGACTGTAGATGGTCTCGGCTGCATTGCCCTTACTGAGGTAATGGGGTCATCTCAGATTTACTTTGTTGAGAACCAAAACTAGTATCAAATGTAATTGAGAAGCATCTTTGTCTCAACACTTCAGCCTGTGCAATGATAGATGAACTACCCAGATATTGTAACGCTCACTTTTAGTGTAGGAGCTGTTCCACACCCAAGGCCCTTCAAGTACTATTTCCCACCAAAATGTTAAAGAATAACCACTCTGTATGTTCTGTTTTCTAAACCTGTAAAATGGGTATCCACACTGAACTTCTTGATAAAAGAAATCCCATAACGAATAATAGGTTCCACCTCTGTGTTTGTGTATGTGCATAGAAAGGGGATGCTACATAGGAAGTTCTCCATTTTTCATGAAAATCCATGATGAAAAGGCTGAGAGACCATGTGTATAGTTGGAGCAGAGAGAGGGAATGAGAGGCATGAGTGCCTAGAGGATATAACCAGAGACCTAAGTTTAAGGGTAAAGAAAGGTAGTATCTCTTTCATGAAGAAGATGCCAAGATGAAGATATTTTTT
Organism: Aviceda cuculoides; assembly: GCA_035590195.1. NCBI lineage: Eukaryota > Metazoa > Chordata > Aves > Accipitriformes > Accipitridae > Aviceda > Aviceda cuculoides. Next base: position 7,965,392 of record JAVJGG010000054.1, read on the forward strand.
TTTTTAAGCCTTTCGGTATTCTGGACCATCCAGAAGCACGGTGAAACTTGCAGAGTGTGCACTCTCAGCAGGTAAAAAAAAAGGGGGGGGGGGAAGAAAGTTTGCTGCACTGTGTATAGTCTTCCTCTACATGAGGTCAGAAACCTTTGACATTTCTGCTTACAGTTTAGGTGATGCTGAAAATTCAAAACATTTGTTTTAAACATTTGTACCTGGGAAGTTCCAACAAGACAAAAGCACTAACTTTACAAGTGTGACAAATGTCTCCTGTGGCAGTGGAGAAATGAAGTTCTCACAGTATCACAGGTATCTTTGCAGAATATTCATGTTGTAAACCTTCGCTCTGGGTTTTCAACTCTGTTTATAACAGGCATCTAAATCCCACACTGCCCATAATATATTAAACTGACAACAGGATTGCATTCCTAAGTAATGCAGCTTCTTTGCTGAAGGACAAAGTACCAAACCTAAGTTTAGCATTAAAGATCTGAATGCATTTATTAATATTTTACTAAAGATTATGAGTGTTTTCCATGGTTGTAGAGTAACAGTTGGGAAAGAAAAAAGTGAGGATATGTTATATAAATACGTGCATAAACTGCCTTTTTTTGCATATTTATTCCAGCATTAGATAGATCAGCCTTTTACAATACAGTACATTACAGCAACTTCAATAAAATCCAACTGTATTTTTTTTAAATACATCAACCCTATTAGATGCTTTTCTGCCACTCCTACTCTCATTTCAGTTTATCTTATTTTTTCCCTATTCCAATTTATTGCTAACAAAAATCTGCTCACAACATGGGCAGGGATAGATGTTCTTTTTTAGCTTTTGCTACATATAAGTCATAATCCTGTATTCCATCAGGACTCCCTGCTCTTCACCACTTCAAAGCCTCTTTGAAAAGATACTTTTACATTTTAACCCCCCTCTATCTATTGCTTAAACCTATTTTTGTTTAGAACTTAGTATTGCTTAGAACTGCAAATTATTTTCAAAGAGAAACTGGAAGGAAGATATCATGAAACCACATTTTATATATTATATTATATTATATTATATTAATCAACAGTTTAAAACATTTTTTACTGGTATTTGCTAGTGCCAGTCTCTAATCTTCTAAGAGAATAATTATTCTGTCATGACGCCTACCACTATCTCATGCATGGTACAGTTGCACACTTAAAACTTTGACTAAGCCATGACTCTGTTGGTTCTAAAATTTACTATGGTTATGGTCAATGACTTTCTCCACATACAGTTGACCATCATGCTGCATCTCCCACAGATCTGGAGCATGTGACATGCAGAGTAAGTGCAGAGTTGATCTATGTTGATACTAATTTTCAGATCAACTGTAGATTTTCAGAGTGATACTACAAATGTAGTCACTGCTTCATGAGCTTATCAAAATGTTTTGCAAGCCATGCCCAACTCATGACTGAGATTGGTCTCCTCTATGCTATTTCATTGCCACCACACAACCAAATGCTTTTTGTCTGGGAAGGGCACAATTTCATCACCTTTTAGCATTCATGGAGGCACTATTCAGTCAGTGATATTGATAACTTGGTCAACATGTGAAAATTCTTACAGAGCCTTTGCTTAAACTCAATTACTGGTATTTAACCTTCTGTCTGATAAGTTCATCCTTGGGTAGGTTGCTCAGCAGAGAAATTGTGCCAATGTTATCTTGCATTCTGCTTTTTCTCTATTGCTGTTGCTAGGTATATTATTTGTTTAACCTCCCAGAAGGCCTAAATTAAGACCAGAGCCATACACAAATATACAGTAAAAGATGATGTTTGAGCTGAAGGGTTTGCCCTCTGAATAGCTAAGACATAAAAATGGGATATGAAAGGAAGCATTATGATGCTTCTTTTAGAAGTGAGGAAATAAGGCATGCCGGAGATCACAAAAGACTGCAGCTGAACTAGGAAGTGAATCCAGATCTCTTGAACTGAGTTGCACCAGTCTTTTTGGCCAGGAGTTTAGCAGATCCGAGTGATTTACAAAAAGCAAGAATGATTTATAAAAATTTGCAGCCAGATTTAAAAAAGAAACATGGGATTGAAACACTTGCACATTTCTACAAGTGAAATTCAAATAGATTTTGCAGGTAGGATTCATAAAAGGGTGTAGGTGCTACATATAAAAGCAGAACAAGGAAGGTGTCCTCACCTTATAGTTTCATGCCTGACACACACCAGGTTTAACTTCATTCTCTCATTTCTGAAGGCTCTGTAATTGCTTATAGCAAAAGCCTTGCTAAGCTTCCTAAGCCACAAGACCATCCTTCCCTTCACACCATTCTTCCCACATGGAAATTGTAAAATCCTACTGCTAAACGTGCTTTGTGAATTCAATGGACTAATGGGTATATTTTCACCAAATTTTGAACAGTTTATCAATCCACCAAATATTTTTCTCAACATGAGGAGAGTGGTTTTGCACTCTCAGCTTGCCAGTGCAAATACACAACTATGAAGACAACTTCGCAAAAAAAAAAAAGTAAATTTAAAGTTAGATTGATGCATGCTTTCTCCAAAGACGTGGAAATTTTGCCATTTTTAGCAGTGCTATTTAAAACAGGAACTGCAATGAGTATTTTAGGCTCCAGGGTGCCTGCAGTCAGGACTAGGGAGCCACACAGCTATTAATAAAAGCAGACACCCCTCCCTATTAACCAGAAGACAGCAACTGGGTATATTGTCCTTTGTTTTCAAATCATAGAAATAATTACGAGCAAATGCAAAATCCCAATTTTTCCAGGCAACAAACTGGAAATCTTGCTGAGCTGTTCCTCCAGCCTTTTACTAATGCTCTTTCATGTGTGAAAAGTTTCTGTATTTGCCAAGGAGGGAAATCAGCTTTCCCTGAACAACTTTTGTCAGTCTCCATCAGCATCAAGTGCCAAGTGAAATGCAAGGTTAAAATGAAATTAAACACACATTTATCTTGGTCAGCATTAGAAAGGGACTCATCAAACTCTCGTCTAATATACCATAGATTAACCTGCTTCTGGGATCTCAAAAAATAACTGTGCTATTATTCATTGAAAGTGGAAAGTTTAGCAGCAACTACTGTACGTGGCACTACAGAAACTCTCTTACTGCAGCCTCTGGAATTGATGACATTCTAGAATTACACCAGGAGGATCCCCACAGTATATGTTTTCCCCAAAAGAGTGATACTTTTTTGTTCTGAATACCTTAGATTGGGGCTGAGGAAGAGGTTCACTTCATAAATGTATGTTTCTTTCAATTTCCATTTGTGGAGGAGAACTTAATCGAAGGATTTTAGCACATTGCCTTAGAGTAAGAAATTTTTACTCACACTGAAACAATTGGATGACTTGCATGGGATATTCCCTGCCACTCTCTTAATACAAATAGCTGTCTAAGGGCTAGATTCCACAATGCTTGATAAAATCTTTGGAACCGGTTCCAGCCTCCTCCATGATGATGCACACACCCTGCTTTCTAGATTACAACCCACACAGTTAAAGCTCTCTTCCTGAGCCACTGCATGGCTGACCTATTTTCCATATGGACTTAGCTGAAACAATCAATGGGCATAGCCATGCGTAAAGTGCAAGGCATAGCCAAACAGTCCCAAGAGAGGGTTTCAGACAGCTCTGTGCCCCACAGCCCCAAGCTGGGATACAAGTCTTTGGGCAATTTTCCCCTTGCCCTAGAGCAGAGAAAACGTGGCCTTGGCACTCAAGCAAGGACAGTACAGCATTCCGTTCACATTCAGGCAGATACATATGCGCAGGAGGTACAGACAGGGGGTCTTGTGGAAGAAGTACCCACTCAGAAATAATACATCTCATGAAAGAAGTACTCTCTCAGAAATAATACATCTCACGAAAGAAGTACCCTCTCAGAAATAATACATCTCGTGAAAGAAGTACCCTCTCAGAAATAATACATAAGGTCACAGCTTGGTTATCATCTAGGCTTAGTGTGCTGCCTGCAAGAAATTAGCCTACTGGTACTGACTCGCATGAGGAGGTGGCTTGTTTGAATACTTCTGCTAGCAGGGCACCATTCTCTTGGAACAGCTACTTCTAGTATGAATATGCAAGAGGAAAGTAAATTCAAAAGTTGGCTTTAAGTAACACAAAGGAACTAAATTAAAGAGTCAGAGCAGTAAAATCAAGAATAATGACTACCACAATACTGCCAAGTTCAAGGAGCAGGGAGGGTGCCTAAAAGTAGCAGGGAGAGGTCTGAACTATGGAAGCGGGCATTTCAATCAAATGAGAATGTTAGTTAAAATACTCCGCAGTTAAATGTGAAACCAGTATTATTCTTAGCAAAGGCATTGATTCCACTGAACAAAACTATCATATAATAGGAAATATGAATGAAAAATAAGTCGAAGTGAGTATCAGAGAAGACTCTGCTCTGACAGGGTAAAGTTCTCCCAAACGCTGAAGGCTTGTGGAAGCCCTAAAGCTCAAATTTACTTGGGGTCTGAAGCAATGAATAGGACTCAGTGAGGTCTCTCTATGATGAAGTAAAATTAATCCCTAGAGAATGTATTTGCTCTGACGTAGGTTATGAAGCAGCAGAGTAATGGACAGCAGTGAAACCTGCACTCCTACGAAAAGGGAGTAGATGTCAGCTTGCTCCAGACTCCGCACCTACAAAAATAAATAAGCATCGCGTATGAGCTACAGGCCACAAATGAGGAGCCAGAATGTCACGGAAACTGACCTAAGAGTGGTATCACCTCAGTAGGACAACCAAAAAACTGAAAGAACAGCATGTTACCAAACTGAGTAGCAATCAATACCTGTGTTACAAGTAAAAGGCTTCAATAGAGATATTAACATGGTCTTTTCCATTGTTTCATAGCAAATGGATCTACAAGCAAAAACCTTATCAAAAACCTGCTGCCTTTAGCAAATGGTGCTGCCTTTATTACAAAAAAAAAATCCATTGCTTGTGCCCTAGCTAGAAGCCCTAGCCCCTTTATGCACATGATTAAATCCTACTGGAATTTTAAAATTAAATAGATATGAATATTATGTCCTGAACAGTGTTGCTTTCTTGAACAAAGACTTGTGCCCTGAACACTGACTTAAAAATATAATATCTGTTCAATGTTAAACTTGAATCTCTACTCCTGGTACAACTAGTCATGCAAGACTTGCTGAATATATATCATATATACTAGAGCCATATCTCAGATGCTGAAAATATGCTGAAAAGAATATTCAAAGTAATGTCAAATGTGAGATTTGGTTTAATTTAAATTTCAAGTGCTAAAAACCTTAACTGCAACACTAAGCATCTAAACAAATGCCATGAATTTTAATAAACACATAGACAACATAGATCTTTAAAAAAGAAATAGTGCAAAATGTGCAAGGAACTGCAGCAAAGAAACTCTAATTAATGGCAGCTCCCCACAGCTCAATTTTCATTTGCTAATAAAATGTGCAAGCTTAAATGCAATGATTTCTAAATATCATTACCCCCAAATTCCTTAAAACATGTCCTGTAGTTTCCAATAACTATTTAAAAACACTTCCTTTTACCTATACTGAACTTTTCTTAAACAAATAATTTCATATAAAAAAGGAAACTTGCTGCTTGTCTACAGAGTACATCATACAAAATACGCCCAGTACCTTCCAATACATATTTCCTTGTTGATAATTTAGAATGTTGTGTCTGTTTCCTTAGATTACTGAGGTGCTTGATTATTTTTTTTAAGTAAGATACAAATTTAAAACATCTTTGGTTTAACAACTCATTTCAGTTAAAAGGAATATAGCTGTATTTGCTACAAACTCTACCCTGACTTCTTGGATTGCTTATTTTGAGTCTTGGTATTTTTTTAGAATTTCAAACAGATGGATGGCATTTATCTTCATAATGGCTGTGATATTTTACCTTTTATTACATGACATAACCAGGTTTTGACTGCTGCTGCTGTTTTGAGTATTATATTTTATTATAAACTCTTACTTATGTTTTGATTTCACTATGGGATCTGTTTTGGAACAGACTGTAATGGAATGGTTAAAGACAGATTTTTTTAAAGAAAGCATTAATCAGAATAAGGCAAATATACAAGACTTTAGTACTTACTTTTATGGACATGATATTAAAGACTAACCTTGACTTCTCATTTTTAACAGTTCATCAAAAACTTAATTGAATAATTTAAGTGAATACTGAGCAAGTGAACCAGTGGGAGAGTGGATGGTGAGCCATTTTATTGATAGTCAAAAAAGGGTAAAAAAACCACTGTAGAACTAAATTCCTTACTTTCTCCTCCAGTGCTTCCTCACGATCTTGCAAGGTCATGACTCAAAATAGCTGCAAGCTGCATAATTTCATGGAAAAAAAGACAACCAAGAGATCTGAAGATGTGATTTCCTTCTTTCTCCTTCCTTACTTTTCCTGCCTGCTTTAGATCAGCATGATTTCAGCAATTACTCTTCTCTTCTGAGAAAGTGGAGCGTGAAGTCTTTCATATCACCATTGCAGTATTCCTCATGCTTCCTTACAATCATCTAGTTCATTTAAGGTTCTTGCTATTGGCAAGGCAAAGAGAATAGTCATCAGAGCTGCAGAATGTATGGCCATATGTAGTGCCCCAGAGCAACACAATCCAAGCAAGAAACTTCTCTACAATAAAGAGAACTTCCCGTGCTTGCATTTGTAACAACATATTTGCACGCATTCTCTGGTTGCATAAATTGCTTAACTTCTCTGATTAATTATGTAAAATAGTCTGTTACTGGAATCTCTTTCCAGCATGGGCTGTCACCACCTTTTGTTCCTAACCCTAGAAAAGCAGTAGACCCATTTATGGGAAGCATATGCTTCCTTGCACCTACTTTCTGCAGTTTGGAAACAAATCATCTTAATCATAACTACAAGAAAAGGGAGTGGCTCCATTAGGAGTTTTGTCTTAGGAAAAACTGTAAGGTTAGACCATTTCCAAATAAGTAAAACACTTTGTTCTATTCGTAGAAAGACAATTAAACTCTTACGCTTGTTATGAAAAATCGCTGTTACATTTTTCTGTAACTCCTTATTCTGAGACTTCACAGTGGAAAATCTGAGTGAATAAAAATTTATTTTTTCCTACTAGTATTTCAACTATCAAATGTCTTACCATCTCTCTTTAGACCAACTCATACGCAGCACAGCGTAACCTGTAGCTCAGTGAAAGTGCATAGCCCAAACACAGCATTACAAACAGCTCATTTCGCTGTAATACTAATTTTTAGTAATACTGCATCCTTGCTTAGGACTTTTTTCCCTGTTAATTCATCCTTTGAACTTAGAAAGCCATCTCACTACATACACAGAATAAGTGACCAGCTCTGAAAACAGAGCCATTTTAGGAGCAGCGTTAGATCAAGCCTGAGGGAGTACCTAAGATGTATAAAGTACTGCTTTACATATAAGAAAAAAACTTTTCAAGTGTCTCATGTTTAGACATAGAGATGATTTTATAAAGGGACTACTACGCCTAGGCTAGTAATAGTCTCTGAACTTTAGCCACAGAAATAATCACCACTCAGAGAAGGAATTACAAGCCTGAAGTCTTGAAAAAATAGAAAGAATAGTGGAGCTAAGAAAACCGACTGAAAAAGTAAAATGTTCATCATAACGAATACACCACAGTTTGGGGTTTCATTTATTCCTCCCAGTAAAAAAAAGGGCTGGAATAACAAATGCAAAACTGAAGTTATTGTTGGAGCATCAAGTATGTGATTAAGTATCAGGTTCGTGTCTAACTGATGAAGTGCAATGATATGAATTACTCTGAAAACCAGATAAGAAACCTTACCGAAGTATAATGCAGTAAAACTAGTCTGAATGGGTTTAATTAGCTCGACGGGCACTAGCAGTTAGCAAATTCTTAGAAAGCCTCACAATGCACAAAGGCCGCCCAAGTACCCCTTGTGGCTAAAGACCTCAGCCAGCGCCCTCGTCGCTTCCAGCCCCCGGTCGCTGCACATTTCGCTCAAGACCGTATTCGGCCGGGGACACGGTGCGAACGGGGCTCGGGGTGCTGAGGGGAGGGGGCTTCCCGCGCCCCCCGCACCCACCCCCCCCACCCTCCCGATCCCGGGGCTCAGCCCCACACCGCACGGCCGGGCGAGAGA
>JAVJGG010000054.1:7974072-7985394 GCA_035590195.1 Aviceda cuculoides
GCACGGCGAGCCCCGGGCGCGGCGTTCGCCGGTGGCGCGGGGCTTCAGCTGGGCCTCGGAGAGGGCGTGGGGGGGCCCGCTGCCGCCCCGGGGTTGCGCGTTTCCCCGTCTGCGCGCAGCACAGCAGGAATTCAGATTTCGACAAGTGTCAGCTTGCGCAGAGTCGGGAGCTTCTGCTGGCGGCTTCCGCACAGGTCGGAACCGGTGTCACCAGGAATGGCAAGGCGTTGTGGTTACCGCTGGTGTCTTTTCTGCACAAGTATCCTTCCAATGCTCCTCGCTTCGAAAATCGTGGGCTACCGCGTTTGTTTGATGTGCACGGTTTCTACCACGCCTTTGATTTACTTGTTGCCAGCGATGCTCTGTGCAACCTAGAAGACGTACGTTTTTACCGTAGCTTTGGAGTGCGGCTCTTGAAACGGAGAGCTGAGCAATGACAAGGGAAACAATACCTTTCCAAATAAGCACAGAAAACAGGAACCATTCAGACAGCTTTGGAATATCGGAGAGACAAGTTCAATTTAGAGCACGAATTCATAAAACACTTTTTGCAGAGTTGCCCAGGTCTGAAGTCATACTCTTAATTTTTGCACGCCACCATCGTGCAAACAGAACAACAGCTCAACGGTTCTTAAATCTTCACAAATACCGTAGCGTATTCATAGTATTTTCACTGCAAAAACATTGGATGGTTTTGGGGAAACCCGGGGTCAAAAATAGTTATTTTGTTGGGCTTGGACAATTAACAGTGAATGACCTCACAGTAGGACTAGTTGCCTTATCAAGTCACGTGGAAGCACACAGGATATTTCACCCAGAAAAAGAGCTGTTGTAAGCTGAAGGATGAGTTTGGAAGAGCACCATACCTACGCGGCAAGAGAAGAAAGGTCTTGTAGCTCACTGTTGTAGCTTAACAAGCTAGCGCGGAAGAGAGAGTCGAAATCAAGCAAACCAGAAGCAGCACATCTCCTAGTGGTTTTGAACAGACCAGCTTTGCACAAGAGAGGGTATCAAAGCTCAAGACGTGAATGTTTTGTTGCCTCCTTGACTGTCAGAACTGAAAAACCATTTAATAAATATATCTGCTTCACACCATGCTTCCCTCCCTGCAGTGTTAAAAGAAGACAAACCTGTCAGCTAAAGAACTGATGAATCCCTTCAACCACCGGTTAGTCAGCTGAAAATAATCTGCCAAAGCCCGTTTTGTTGCCATTTCTGAAGTTATTGACAAGCAATATGAAGCTTAATTGAGTGCTAAATAGTCTAAGACATTGTGTACCTCATAAAATTACTGTATTAATAGATAATGTATTGATGCAGTCTCTTGCCTTCAGAAACAAAGATTAGGCTCAAGGCAAGGCGCAGCCTTGCTAATGTTTGCCCTCACCTGCAAACTACCCTAACTCTTGCTGTTCTGTTTAGTCTCACTTCTCTTGCCTCAGGGAACCAGCTTTTTCTGTAAAAAAAAAAAAAGTAGAACCAGCTTTTGAGCAACTGATATAAATGAATTCCATTATCAAATTTCTGTACCAAAAAGGAGTAAGAGCTTCTGTTGCACAGAGAATACCTGTACCAGGATGCGCTGTGCTAATTTAGATTTGATGATTCCTGCAGCGTAAATCTGCTGTGTCCAGTGTGACAAACTAATGCCAGGCAACAAAGGTGAATTTGGACATTTGGTGAGTAACTGGATCATCAGCACCCAAAGGTCTCCTGGAATTCTTGAAAAGCCACTCTTCGTCCTTATCACATCAATTGCTATGTGCATACTAGTAATGACTTGCAAACTTGAACCGAATAAAAAACAAAGAAAATGCTTATGAGTAAGATCTTTGCAGTGAATATTTGGAAAAAGAAAATAATATTTCAAATTATATTAATTGAAATATTAATATAAGGCACTATTCATTTTACTTTAGCCATTGAAAAGTTAGTTCTCTAAATAAAATCAGATTAGATAAATTTCTTCCATAAGATCCTATAAATACCAGAAAGATAACGTTTCCATCAAGAAACACTTATGTCGCACCTAAAAATGGCTACATTTTCTTCAGTTTCTTCTTTAAGCTAAAGGTGTCTTTTTGACCAATAAAATAGAAAGATTATATTATATTTAATGATGCTAAGATATATGTATAATCAAATATAAGGGCATCATCATTCAGAGCATAATTAGCACTCCTCAACTGCCATTTACTGGCATCTGCTGTGTTTAAATCAAGTTCTCAAAATCAGATGTCTTCAAAGAAGCACCTCTCAAATTTATCATCTCCCCCGTGGCAACTGAAATTTCTGAAAATACAGAAAGCTGCAGCCCAGAGCTGTGGTGCTGAGCTGACGGCACAGCCTTGACGGCTTCAGGCCCCAGCGCTGTTGGGCTGGAGGTGCTGGCACGTCACAGAACTGCAGGAAGTCTGAGGTTGGAGGGCACCTCTGGACTTCATCTAGTACAACCCTGCGGCTCAAAGCAGGGTCAACTACATACGGCGCGTTGTTCAGGGCAGTGTCCAGGCAGGTTTTTAGTACCTGCAAGAATGAGGACTCCGTAACCTCTGCAGGCAACGTGTTGCAGTGTTTGGCAACCCTCACAGCAAAAAAGTTTTTTCCGGTGTTTAAATGGGATTTCTGCCCACAGCCTCCTGTCTTTTCACAGACACCACTGAGAAGAGCCCAGCTCCCTGTTCTTTTTCTCTCCCATCAGATATTTATACAGGTGGCTACGATCTCCCCAAGCCTCCTCTTCTCCAGGCTGAACAGTCACAGCTGTCTCCACCTCTCCTCATGTGTCAGGTGCTGCTGTCCCTTAATCATAGCAGCCTTTTGCTGGACTCACTGCAGTAAGTCCATGTCTCTCTTGTGCTAGGGAGCCCAGACCTAGACCCAGCACTCCAGACGTGTTTCACCAGTGCTTAGAAGAGAAGCATTGCCTCCCTCCACCTGCTTGCTGTGCTCTTCCTAATGCAGGCCATATAATGTTTATTGCAGCCCAAATGATATTACTTGCATTTATCACTGACACTAGAAATAGCATTGTTGCAACTGTGCAGTGCTCCAGTTAGTAGTCCATTTGGCTGTGGTACTACGCTCATTCAGGTTTTCAGCTTTTGAATTGAGTCTGGTCAGCCAGAGTCCTCATGGACTCCCTGGCTCTGTTTACCTCCAGTTTGTGGATTATTGAACCCAGGAGTGATGTGGCTGTGCTGTGTGTCTTTTTTCAAGGCATGGGCAAACTTAATTCTTGCCTTAACTACAATGCTTGGCTTTGTAGCTTTGGTTTTGTTTTGCATAATGTTTCTTGTTTGTAATTTTAATTTCTACTCCACTCCATAATGATACATTCTCAGTATTGCCATTCAATGACATTTGTTGGAGACTCACATGAGGAATGCATTAGCTTTTCATTCCAGTGCAGAGGAGGTGCACGACACAGAAAGGTGACAGTCACCTGATCCATGGCACTAGTAATCAAATTAGGTTTTACAGAGTGAGAAATGACAATTATTCCTGAAGGCGGATGAGAATATGAAAACCTAAAAAAACCTGTATCATACACCGTCTTTTTAAGAGCCTTCTAAGATAAATCTAAATGCCAAAAGGTGTGCTGCAAAATGAAGAGTTAATTTTATTTTGCACTATCTAAAATGCATGTGAACTGAGATTTACTGTGGGTTTTGGATACCTCTGCCACCTGGTTAGTATTCTTTTATTGCTTCATTTGTTCTTGCTATAGGGAGTTGAAAACACTGTGGAAAACCTACTACAACTGATGTGCCTGAAGACATCTACTGGACTTATTAAAATTATATCAAAATCAGAGAAGGTTTCAGTGATTTATCCTCATGTACCTCAATTTGTCCCTTTCTGGACAATGTTAAATCATCTCAGTTAGAAATCCTTAAAGCTCATAATTACCTTCCTCAGGAACATGTGTCTTGCTGCTTGGAAATATACCACATTTCAAAAGGTTACCAATATTAATATTTTTCCTTTGCCCTTTCCACTGAAAGACTCCTTTTCAAATAGTACATGTCATATTCTTACTCAGCTTTGGTCAGTCAGATCTGAGCATTTATCAAGAGTAATGTCTACGTTTTCACCAAAGAAAGTTTTGTGCAGAGTTTCAAGTCTGCCTTGAAGAAGGATTTTGTTTCAATGAATGGATAAAAGCACAGGTTCCCCATTCTTTCATAGACTTCATACACATGCAAGCAAGCTGTCCTGAACACAAGATGTCTGAGGAGCAAAAGGATTTTCATTGCTGTTGCAAGTTTTCTTGGTAAACTGCTGTTTCCTGAGGGGCAAGCTAGATTTACTGTGTGTCTCCTGAGACATGTGTGTCTGTATCTTGTATAGAAAGACAATTTTGTGAAGTTCTTATGGTGATTTACCATGGAGAGTGACAGAAATATCACAAAGGTTCTAACAGCAGCAACAGATAAATAGGATTCTCGGCTTTCATCTTCACTGGAAGTTACAGGTAGTCAGACTTCCCGTGGAAACATCTTCCTGCCCATTGGATTTGCTTTCTTGCCCAACATTCTTATTTTCAGTTGGAAGATGAGTGTAATGCTTGTTTGTACTGATCAAGTAATAATACCTCTTTTTAGAAAAGGAAGCAGTGATACTTGGCCAGGGGATGACTTTGTTTCATTTCCGAAGTCATATTTAGGAAGCTTTCAACTTTAGATACAAGTTCCAGCTTGGGTAATTGCAAACTCTTTGCATCCTCCTCTAATTTAAATTGTTACGGCATCCTTCCTGTCCCGAGCGAGTTGTTATGAAATCTTTGTCATACCTTCTACTAAACATTGTCTATGCCTCTGCTGTGTGATCCGGAATAATTTTTCAGCTCCTGCTCCAGGTGCATGCCTTGATGACACCTTGACTTTGTCTTGGACGAGCTCTGCACATGCATTCTTTTCCGTTGTGCCTCGATTTCCATTCAAAGGAAGCCTGGTCAGGCAGGCAGGCGGCAGTGTGGCAGCTGCAGAGTCCTCCAAAGGCAGCACGGGACTTGGGGAATTAGGAGTGCAGGGAGCAAACACCATCACATGCATTTATGCTGCAAGAATTTTTAGCCTTTTTCACATTTTATCTTCAGCTTAGTGAATTGATTCCTGTAGGTACGGGAATTCAACTCTACCAAAAGTTTTGTTATTTCTTGAAATATAAAGATTGGATTATTCATCTGTTCAATGCATTTCTTACAGCTAGGAAAGACACAACTATATTAGACAGAGGTGGAAAACTTGTGCTGAGACAATGCAACCATTCCAAACTGATTTCCCTGCTATTCAACAGCCTTTCACTGATACTGTAAGTCAGTTATTATACAGAAAATATTTATTTCTAAACTGCTCAGTTTTGAGAAATCTTTCTTTTATGTATGGTAGTCCACTGCTGTAATGCCACCCTTTCTCCAGTCTCTGAATATCAGCTTGATTCAGCTGTTAAAATAATGTAAGAAAAAAACCCCTGTGTGCAAGTTGGCAATCACATCTGAGGTGCTCATTTTATCTGCTGTCTTAGCATTATTGAAAATAAGCATTATTCTTGTGCATAACAGTAGTTCTCATTCAATATTTCAATCTCTGATCTTCTAAATTAGATAAAATTCCATAATTGCATCATTATAATAATTACTCATTTGCTTTTTGTTAAGGAGATTCTGTTTGTGTTGTGTCAAGTACAATGGGTTCCAGTCATTTTTCACATGTTTGGATGCCATGAGAGTACAAATATATGCTAAGATCCAACTTCTTATACACATAATCTCTCCATTTTCTGTAGATATAATCACTTACGAAAACATTCTTGAGTGAATTAATGACACTTCTCTTTTGGATACTGTTTTGCACACATCGGGATCCACTCTTGATTTTGTGAGAAACTATCATGAGTAGTTTAGAGGGCCTTTATTCCAGAAATCCTTTTGTGTCAAAAGAAAATGGAACACAGTACTGAATCATCATTGCTGAGAAAGCAAGGGCATCATTTGCAAATAAAATTAGGTTGACCTCAGTTTTGCAAACACTGGTTTGTATAGATAAAGGTTTCTCTTTTATTCTAATTACCTACCATGGCAAAACTTACTGACCATACTGTAAACAAGGTAGAGTTTCTTGTTTTCAGAGTGTGTTCCTGGATCATTTTGGTTTGAAACCTCTTAGCTTGGTTCGCATGGAGTTCGAATGAATGGGCTACTTACAGAGCAAAGGTATTATCAGCAGCAGAATCCAGCTCTCAGCAGTTGTTACTGAATTCTGGAAATTTTGAATAGGCTCATCATACTGCAAAGAACTGATTGGAGTTGGCTTTCTGATTCATCAGAAAAAGCCTGAAACCCCTCCCACTCCCCACCCCATTAAACTGTGTTGTTTAATTTTAGTAAATGCAAATAAATACTGAGCTACAGTGACCTCATTAACCTCAATTCATCTAGTCAGAGAAATCATGGCTAGATAATAAAAGCCTAGCTCAAAATTCATATGGAGAGAAAAAAATAATAATTCAGTCTTTTTTCAGGTTATTCTTTTTGAGAAAAATAGAAAAATACCAAAGAAGGAACCCCTTTCTCACAGGACTTCTCATGTGGACTTTGCACATGCAGCCAGTCCTGTTTTCTTCTCTGGGAGCACTTAAGCAAATGGGAACTGCAGTCTCAAGGAGTTTCCTGTAGTTTTCATCCTCCTCCCTGTCAGATCTTTCCTTTTCTTCCTCCCTGTCAGATCTTTCCTTTTGTCCCTGCTCCCCACCCCCCTCCAATTCATCCGTCCCTTTTTTTTTCCTCTTTTACTTCCCAGCAATAGTGCAGTCCACTGTCATTCATTTAACTTTCCTCTTTCATTGCTTCTTTCATTGCTTCTTCATTTCATTGCTTCTTTCATTGCTTCTTCATTTTCATTTTCTGGTAAGGAATAGCACATTTATTGTAGGGAGATAGAAATGGAATGGCTTACAGAGAACTGACAAAGGAACTGCCTCCTGCCTCCCTCTGTGGCGGCAGCAGAGCACTTCCTATGAAATAACACCAGGAAAAAAAGTTATTCCGGTTATTGTGAAGCCAAATGCATTATGTCAGCTGAGCACTGATGGGGTAAGAACCACCACATATTAATTAGTTCAAGACTGACTACAGATGAATGTGTATTATCACCTGAATTTGACACATTAAGCACATTAAGCTATGATTTTCTACAAAATAAAATGTTGGTTTCCCCCCCCCCATATGTGTATCTTTCCCTCATTCTAAAAATTCCTAAAGTCATTTTTAATATGTCCCACATTTCGGCAGAAACCTTCTGTTTTATGTTAGGCACGAACATTTGTCATTCTCCCTTCACCTCACACTTGTATTCATCACGACGAACTAGTTCTTTGCAGCGCACATTGTCCTATAATGAGCCTGACACTCCTTTTGTTCTGTAGACCTTTCCATGGAACAAGTCTTTGAGTAGATTCTTTGTATAAAATCAGTACAAAGTAATACTTAGGCTCTCAGTTTTGAATAACTAAATATGATAATAAGACAACAAAAGAAGGAAATCTGAAATTGACTTAATAGAATGACTAGAACCAGAATAAGGAAAAGAGAAGACAAGTTCCTAAAAGCCAGAAGAAGATCTACCTGGAAAAAGATAAAAAAATATGTAAGAAGTATTAAAAAATGTGAATAGTAATAGGAGAGCAGCATCACTTGAGTGATTTTATTCTTTTGCCTCTGAATTTCAAATTCCATACATATTAGCTGTTCTATGAAAATTTCCACTGCTAGGTTACGCCAAGTGCCATGCACTTGCTGCAAGGTAGTCAATAGTAAAAATATGTTCCTGCACTGCCTAGGCTTGTACAGTCCAAACTGCTGCTCACAAAGTTAATGGGGAGAAATTTAAAAGCTTCAAAAATGTGTTTTGATATTGCCAGTCCTATAACTAGTTTGATATGAAAAAGGTTCTGGAAGTTAGAGCTCTACATGCATCCTTAGAATTGAAGTAAAAATATCCTTCAGCCAGCAGACTAAAAGGCATTCTTCCTCAAATAGGAAAGATCATATGCACCTGTTGTAAGCCTCATCACTTCCCCTCATACTTAGTTAGTACCATTACATTTAACGTGATTTTCTTGAGGTAGCTCCTTAGGTGAAAAACATTGAGAAAGTGAGGTGAAAAGTACATTTTATTATGTTTTTAATATTTTCAAATTATGTACTCTACACTAGCAACCAGGAAAACACAAAGCACTTGCATGGTCTTACAGACTCACGCACCAGTGTTCACTTTCCTCCTGCACACCCAGATGCTGCCACCAGGATCACACTGTGACATTTTTTGTAACAGAACCACAGCTCCTTTACCTTGAATCTGAATTTAAAAAAATCTTCACTTCAAAACCTGTTTTTAAAGTGAAAACGTGGAGGATGGAAAGACCTTCTATTGGGCGTTCTGTAAGGGTTTGTTCTGATAACAGTGGGTTTAGGTGTCTGGCTAGGTAAACGAGGCTGCCACGTTGGCTGGTCTTCCCCCCAGGGGAATAAGTCCACTCTATGGCTGTCATAGGCACCATCACCATGGACTAAGTTATTTACAAAGCTATGGATTTTTCAGTTAGCAAGGCACTATATAAATAGCATCGTAGCTTAATTAGTATCATTTGTAGGTGGTATGTGAAAGCTTGTCTCTTTATAAATGCTTTCCTAACCTCAGAAGTGTATTTAGTAATCTTTCCTGATTAGGAAAAACACAAACACACCACAGAACAATCAAAAGCCAAGGCAAAAAGAAAAAGGTGTTGGTGAAGTTAAAGATAGTTTTATGACCCTGGTCTGTCCTGGTCTCCTTCAGTTTGATTTTTCAGTTGAAAGACTTATTAATAGACCTTTCCAGCACATATCCAAATAAGGAAAAATGTTTCAGGACCAGGGAGAAAAGATTCACAAAGATTGTTTACCTGCCATTCTTTCTAAAAAAAAATGCTTAATTTAGTAAGCTTTAGAATGAAGAATCATGTTAGAGGTTCTGGAAGTGGTGGCTCATCTATTTGAATAGCTGCAGGTAGGAATGACAACGTAACCTTGACAGTGATTTAATTTTTAATTTTTCAGTTTTTAATACGTAATTTAACTTCAAATACGTAATTTAACTTCAAATATAATAAAACCATAAAGGTTTCATTTTATTCAAATCTACAAATGCATATGTCTTGAATGCCATTTGCCTAAAAAAAGAAAATAATTCTGCACTTTCCAAAAAGGTTATAATTCTGATAAAGAGTGGGCTGCTGAAAGCATATGAGAAGAGATATGGGCAGGCAATATACAATGAACCTGATGTTAACCTTTCCAAATGGGAAGCCACCAGCTTTACAAACCTACTATTTTTCACTCCTCCTGATATCTCCTCAGACACAAGCATTCCCAATCCTTTCCTACACTCAGAAAAAAGCATGACAAAATCTGTTCTTCCTGTTCATATAGTGTACACCTCCAGTAGCCAGGTTTTTGTTCTTTACTCACCTGCACGGATAGTCAATCCAGTTTCTGACCAAGTCCATAGTGAGTAGGTTATTTATAACTGCTTATAAATGTTCATGGGTAAAAAAATTATCTGCTTGCTGCTTTCAGGAATGAACTGAAAAATTGAAAATCTACTGTAATAATTTTTTTTTTCCTAGCAGCCACAGTTCTAGAGTTGTCAAAACTGAGTTTTTATTGCATTGCTTCCTTTCTTTTAATCTTAATGTAATCACAGAGCTCACAATAACAAAGTGGTCTCAAGATGAGACAATTCATATGTGTAAGACATTCTAAGCAGGGGTCAGGTTTCCTCCATCTGCTTTAAATCTATTTCAGTTATATGTATCACCTCAATGTATAAACTGCTGCTGTCCCGCAGGTGGTTTTGTCATTTGTGATGCAAAACAGTCTCTTTTTAATATCTCTCTGACAGTGCTAGAATAACAGGTGATCGTGTCCTGTTGTAGAAATCCATATATGGGAAATTTCTGAAATAGATTACTAGACTAGACTATGGTGTGCAGTTTTGTATCTACCTCTCTGTGAGGGTGTGGGTCTGTAAAACAACAGCTGAAATGACTAATTGACTTCAGCAGGAATCTCAAAGCATCCAAATGGACTTCTTGCCTTGGGTCCAAGCACGACACTGACTTACTTATGCACAGAGTAATGGCAGGTGGTATTCACATATGAGTATATTTGAAATAAAACATTCACAGGTGGGTGAATTTGAGATAAAGTCACAAAAGATGTTTGATGACTGGAAAAATAATGGAAAAATATACGCAGCTAGCTACATTCTAGTTTTAGATCTTAATGTGTATGGGGAGAAAAAACCCTGCAACTATGTTCTTAATTATCCTGTGACTTCTGGACTTCTGGACTTAATTATTCTATGACTCCTGGAAGGAGTGAGCCCTTGAGACATTCCAGTGAAAAAGTCAATATCTCTTGGTAATGAACGAAACTGGATGGAACAATGTATTGTCTTCCAATCAAAATGTAAAAGACCTATTTTTGTTCAAACAACATTATTCTGGAAAAGGCTTACTGGAAAAAAAAAAAAAAAGATATCCAGTCTCCTGCGTTTCTATTAAACTGTTGGTTCCCATTAAACTGTCAGTTGTATTCTTAACATGCAAGTTACTTTATTAGCCAGGGCATTTTGTCAGCACTAAAAGTGATAGCTCAGTGTAGGATTCCATATTAAGAATAAAGACACAGGAGAAGCATACTGGTGGATGCTTGTTCATCACTATGGACTGACTGTGGCTACAGAGAATAGGATATGTGTGTGGAAGGATTACTGTCAATAACAGCTTCCTAAGCGATGTACAGAAATGCAGCAAGATACAACAGTGTACTGTGTTTTGTACTGTACCTCTTGCTATATCTTGGAATATCAGTCAGAGAAGGACACCGAGTAACAGGTTTATATTATGGAATTCCTTGCTACTCACTTGATTACTTGTTATGCTAGATTCAGAAAGAACTAAATAATGAATTTTAATGTACAATGACAAAACTAAAAATCCTAGTCCAAAGAATACTTGAATTTTTTTCCCTGGTGTCATGGTTTAACCCCAGGTGGCAACTGAGCCCCACACAGCCCCTCGCTTACTCTCCCCCAGTGGGATGGGGAGAGAATCAGAAGGGTAAAAGTAAGAAAACTCGTGGGCTGAGATAAAGACAGTTTAATAGGGAATGCAAAAGCCACGCATGCAAGCAAAGCAGAACAAGGGGATCATTCACCACTTCCCATGGGCAGGCAGGTGTTCAGCCATCTCCAGCAAAGCAGGGCTCCATCACGT
>JAVJGG010000054.1:7990560-8043442 GCA_035590195.1 Aviceda cuculoides
TCCCTTGGGTCAGTTGGGGTCAGCTGTCCCAGCTGTGTCCCCTCCCAACTCCTTGTGCCCCCCCAGCCTCCTCGCTGCTGGAGTGGGGGGAGGAGCAGAAAAGGCCTTGGCTCTGTGTGAGCCCTGCTCAGCAGTAATGAAAACATCCCTGTGCCATCAACATTTGTTTTAGCACAAATCCAAAACATAGCCCCATACCAGCTCCTATGATGAAAATTAACTCTGTCCCAGCCAAAACCAGCACACATTATCATTATATCCAAAAGAGGCTAGCCTAAGAAATTGAAGTGCAGAACTCTTTTCACAGTACAGAAATGCTTAGGTTAAGACTAGTCGTGATATACACAGATAAGGCGAAGATGTAAGGTGATATGTAAATTCAGTATCTCCTCTCACTATTTTATTTCTACTGAATGCCATTCTTCATTGACTTCAGTAGTGCTACTCCTGGGATAGACGGATGGTACACAAGAAAGATTCATTCACTATTTTTCTGTTTTAGAAATTTTAACTACTGAAATGAGAAGCCTAGATTGTTGGAGACCTGTGATCTCTGTGCCTGCTCTTGTAGACAAGAGTAACTTGTAATGCCCTGTTAGGCATGCAGCCAGTTCTGTAGGGGTGAGGCTCATAAGCTGTCTGCACTTTCCTGAAAGTGAAGGAACATCTCCAGAGCAGCAATTTGGGAACCCCTGTAGCTCATTATAGCACATCCTAAATAGTGAGCATCCAACCAAAACCACTATTGCATTTCTGCATATTTCTGTTGTTGGCAGGAATTAAAGTTGTAAGGCAAAGAAGAACTGTAATTTTTTGTTTTTTTCTGTGTCTGTGAGCACAAACACCCAGTTATGACCACCACAGCTCATAGCATCATAGCATTATTATCATAGCATCATAGAATCATAGAATAGGTTGGGTTGGAAGGGACCTTTAAAGGTCATCTATTCCAACCTCACTGCAATGAGGAGGGACATCTTCAACTAGATTGGGTTGCTCAGAACCCTGTCCAACCTGGCCTTATTATATGCTTTGCTTAAAAAGACCATTTGTTAAACAAAAGCTTGATGTTTTCTCTTCCTTTGCTCCCAATACCTTCCTTTAACAATTCAAATTTTTAATTTTGTTTCTAATTTCACTTCAGCAGAGCAGTATTTTCACAGCCATTAAGGCAATTCTAATAAAAAATCTTGACTGTGTGCTAATAGAGAAAGTAACTGTCAGTCTTATGTAGCAAGCCTTAGTACGTGGCCTTTCCCTCTAAGACCCAACAAGTGGAACCTGAATTGTACAGCAAACCCTTGGCATTTATCTTCTAGACACTATAAATGTATTTATTCAATAGCTCTCTTTAGCTTTTTGCCTTAGAAGTTGTTTAACAAAAAAGGGTCTGCAAATGTTAGACAAATTAGGTTTGTTACAAAGCAAAATTGAAAATTAATTATTTTTTCTATTTAATATGTTCCCTGTATGAAAAGTTGTGCAAACAATTAAACTTGTGCAATCAAAACGTCATTATATCTATTTTCTCTTTGATGATTTATTGTTACATTAATTAATCTGCATTTTTATGATTGTAGGAATGTTGACAAGTATAGAAACATTAGCCTATAATTCCCATAGATCTTATTAGGAGTTGAAGGCAGGGATTTCTGAGATTTACCCTTCCCCTTTCTAGTAGTTTTTTTCTGTTCGTCCCTATTTCAGTGCTGGAACTCATGAAATCCCCTTTTCATGCTGACCCACCACAAAACATGACCTGACATTGAAGGAGTGTCCCTATCATGTTGCCTGATGCAGAGCTGCAAGAGGCATATTTGTAACACAGAGTGTGATCATGGCTGTATATCTCTTTAACCAAAGAAGAGCACTTCTGTCAGGCATTCATAATTTACAGAAACCAAATGATTTCCATTGTAGCTAAAATATATTGCGCATATCTTCTTGCCCATCAGCAAGACAGATAAAGTTCAATTTTAGGATAAAATTCTATATAGAAAATCCATGGGGAAATACAGTCTTTATACCATCTCTGTAAATCCCAGATGTGGTATTATGATATTTTCTGAAGCCAAGAGCCCTCATGAAGAATGCCCAACCTGCTAGCACTTTCATCCTCTGAGAATTTGTATAGTCTCTACCCACATTTTAGATGCAGGCAGAGGGGCTCAGAGAGGTGAAGAAAGATGCTTTTCCTACCCATTTCTTTATGTGGCCACATTAGACAAGGCATAAATTTTTCCCTCACCAAGTTTGGTCTTCTGTGTTTCAGTTTTCAGGACGCCTCTAGATCTTCCATAAAAACATCTTCCCATATAAACAAGGACTAAGTAATTATATCAAGGCTTGCGTCAAAAGAAAAAAAAAAAGTAAAAAAGGCACAGAAGTATAGGTGTAGAAAACTGCATCTTGTGATGCAGCTGCCAGAGAAAAACCCTTAGGATCTAATGCTTGACTTCTTGACATGTTTTGTAAAAGGAGGGGACATCCTCCCAGCACCAGGTGCTAATGCAACTCCATCAGTGGCAATGACTGTTGGCCCCACTTGATGATGCTCTTTGAGATTGCTGGGTTCAGTTCTGTACAAAGTTGCAGTCAGCTGGAGCTTATTCATTTGCCATGTTTTCAAGGTTGTAACCCCAGCCCTGCTGAAACTGGTCTTAGTGAGACCAGAATCAAACCACCGTATACTAGCTAGACTTAGACAGCACAGGTAAAAGATGGAGAAAAAGGAAACAGGAGACTCAAGAAGCTGAGATAACTTTAGATATTGGGGATTCAGGAATATGTATTTTCCCTTTATTTGATAGCTCAGTCAAATCTGATTAGTTTAATGTTTATTAGTATTATATTATTGGTAGTCTCACCAATTTTAATGAGCTGATTTGGCATTTGTACAGGTGCCACGTGTTTCCAGGACCTATCAATTCTAATTGCCCTTGTATAGTGGACCTGACATAAAATGTTCCCAGCTTCAAATCAGACTTGGCAGCTGCAACACACACACACCAGATTTCTGTCCCTTCTAGGGGGCAAGGGGAGCTCTGAACCCCTAATCACTGCTCTGAGAGATATCGAGGCCCTGCTGACAGGGAAAGCCAAAAGCTTGCTTCAGCCAAAATCTTGTCATTGTCAACTGTCTTCACATAGCTTATAGTCATATATTGTTGTGCTAGCTAAAATAAGTAACAATAAGTTACATAAGCTTCCACTTTATTTGAACTGTGAAACCCGAAGATAAAGGATTTGATCATCAGTTTTCAAGATCCCTGCCTAGAAGGTAATAAATTCCCTTTGTTTCCAAAATAGGCTTTTAAGGCTGCTTAAAAATGGCAGATGAACCCAGTGTACAGCAAACAGGAGGAGATTGTCAGTCTGAACTGTTGGGTCCTAAGGACTGTGCTGGCTTGACAGGCTGTGTCACCCTCTGCTTCCTCATTACACTTGTGCTTCTCTCCCGTTCCCCAGTAAAGGAAATAAATTAGAGGGAGGAATGAATGTTTTGTGTGGGAACAAAATATAAAATGAGAAAGAAGTATAACATAAAAATTCCGAAGACTAAGCTGCAGCCAGTGTTATATTCTCCTCCTCTTTTGAGCATTGGAAAAAGTATTATCTAGAAAACATTTATAAAAGGTATCTCAGTTATTTCTACGGAAACAGGAAAAG
Source organism: Aviceda cuculoides (assembly GCA_035590195.1). Taxonomy (NCBI): domain Eukaryota; kingdom Metazoa; phylum Chordata; class Aves; order Accipitriformes; family Accipitridae; genus Aviceda; species Aviceda cuculoides. Next base: position 7,994,230 of record JAVJGG010000054.1, read on the forward strand.
GATGAAAGTTATGAAATACTATATTAATGTCTGTTATGCATTCTGTAAGGAGGTTGAATTAAAAATGGAGGCTTTTATTTCTTTCCCTCAGAACAATGGAGACATCTTTTGCCATTCTGGTAAACTTGGCTGAGATAAAAGCAGAAAATAAAGAAAAAAATTCCACTTCCTTGAGTACTTGGGTCCATTTGGGGAGTCTAGGGTTTTTTATATAAGAGAGGAGATATATATATATATACATAAAACGTAACAGAAGTCTTTTAGTTAACACTGATCTTTTTTTTTTCCCCTTTCTATGACTAACATGCATGTTGCAAGGCAAAAAAGAGTGAAAGGCCATAGTTTAGGTTTCCTTATATGCTCCAGTGATATACTGAAATAAACCTTACAGTTTCTTCTTCCTACATCCTCCTCAAACAAATCTTTATTAATTCTCTGTTTAAAATAGAACACATTGTGTGTCCTCATAATGGGCCATATCCTGCTATCAATATTTTAATAGATCCCCCATGGACTGTAATGTGGAGTCTGCTAAAAAATTGATGGCACCATTATGTTCAACTGCAAGTGTATTTATAATTAAATTATTTTTCTTTGTATTCATTCAAATTTCTGTTCATGAGAAACAAAAGTGCCTTGGTTAAACTAATTAATTATGAACACAATGTGTTTTGTTTATTCTGGTAATGTTTGCTTCAGTCTGAAAATCTGTGAAGAACATTCATGCTTTCCTGCTATGGATTAACCCATAAAAGTTCAGCAGCTTAGTACAGACTCAGAAGATGTTGCAAAAGCCATTTGCCATAATTCTAGGAAGCAATTGTTGTAACAAAATATAATACATGTACAAGTAGAGCCTTGTTGAATAAAGTTGCGTAATAGAGACGAAGGAAGGCTAGAAATTGCAGAACAGTAAACCTATAATAAAAACTGAAATAAAAGAATTTATGAAAAAATCCTATTTTTGGCCTTCTGACTTTCTTAAGGGTTCACAGAACTAGGGAAAACAGTCCATGAAATTTCAGCAAACTATGAAGTCTCCACTCAAGAGCTATCTGCTTTAGAAAAAATTCTCCATGCCATCTAAAATTAAGCACACAAATTTATTGTGAAAAATACACTGAGCAATTTACTTAATGAGGAAGACTTTCCAGTGTAAGAGAAAGATTAGGGTAAATTTCTGGGTTGTAGTACATTGGAATAAGCCTTTTAGCTACTGTTTTCCTTTATTGACCACCTTAAATTCTTATTTCTACTTGTTTTCTACCACCGACAGATGGAATTAATGTATTGCTAGCTGGATTTGAGCCTGTTTTGTCTTTCTCTTTTGTTCTCTCTGTTTCTCTTGGTAACTTTTTGAGTTTTTCTTTCTTTCCCTGTTTTTAGTGCCCTGCAGTTTCTTTTACCATGTTTGAGCACTTCAAAATTTTTTATGTACTAATTTTCAGAAACCACCTAGAAGGTAAGGTATGGCTGGGTAACTATCAATGCATAAGATGATCAAAAGCTTTGTGAATATAATGTTTAGAAAATTTTTTTTTGCATGATATATGCTAAATATAATTAAGGTTTCTAGCCTTTCACACTTCAGAAATACATATGTAAGTCTGTTTCCAAATGTTTTTTTTTTTCTCAAGTGTTCAGAAATGGTATATCATTATAGTAGGTGTATATGCCTATATATAGGCTTTATATATACTTTTTTTTTAAAAGCACCTCATTTTGAATGGCTAGATTATTTTGTGTCTCTCAGACAGTTTTTTTCAGCCTATAACAGAAATCAGGAATAAGCCAGCTGAGCAAAAATGAGGAACAGAAAGAACATACTGCTTCACCCTTCTGCAGTCTTTTAGAGAATATGGGAAACATTGGGCTCGGCTCTCTGAAATGCTGAGTACCTCTCACAGAAAGATTAGAGAGAGTAGAGGGTTCTGGGCATCTTGATTTTAAACAGAAAATCTCTTCTTTCCAGCAAAGTTTCTGACAGGAATGGAAAATGGCAGGCTATGAATGACAACTATTGTAATGAGAATGGAAAACAGCTCCATCATAACTTCCCTTCTTCACCATATTAAAGCTGGGCTTTGTATCCCTTCTTGCATGCCATGGGAGGATACATATAGTATTCCTTTTTATGCTGCAGTGCATTCAAATCATTATTCAGCAAATATCACTGAAAGTCTTTGTTGCAGTGACAACATAGAGTTTCAGCATTGATCATATGTACACAGATCCATTTGGCAAGTGTTTTGCAGAGGCACGTACTCCCAAACTCAGACCTTACCTTTGTACGGCAACTTATTAATTTACGAGACAACAGGAGCCAAGCTAAATTTTCTCATCTTTACTTATCAGCAGTAAATCAAAATAAATGTGCAAGTTTAGGAACTGTTTCCCTTGCTTTGTACAGTGCTACAGGATCAATATAGTCAAAGACGGTTGCTTCATGAATTCTTTGGTCTTGCAAACCAGAAAAGATATCCAGGAGTTTAAACAGTTTTCTTACTTATGCATAGAAGTAAGTTTATAAATGTGTGTATCTGTGTTTATGTATAGAAAATCATCTAATCCGTTTATCTCAGGTTATAAATGAGTCCTGTTTCAGCAAATTAAAGAATCCAGTATCCCATAGTAGAGGAAAGCTCCTGCTCTTTACAACTGCATAAACAAGATGTCAGTTGCTCAAAATGGGCAGAATGAAGAAAGGATAATCCTTCTCTGTTCCACATCCTGGCACAGGAGAAGTGCTGCAGTGTGGGTGGTGTACTCTTGCCGTATATTTTTGGGCCACCAGCATGAGAGATGCATCTCAGAAGGTTACAAAAATATTTGCAGCAAGGTCTTTTTCTGGAGTCTTTATCTTTACATAGCTCTTTCAGTCTGCTAGTTGGTGTAAATCTGCAATATGAAAAATAGCTTGAAAAATCTAAAAAAAACTATATATAAAACTAAATTTATACAACACATTTCAAGTGGACATGGCCAATCTGGTTTGCTTATAGTTGCTTTCGGCAGATCTGCTTAAAAGTGCTGTATGCTGATAACGTCTTACTGATAAGAGACAAGACAGTAATAGTCAGAATATGCAGGATTTTTTATGATTAACAGAGGCTTGAACTTAGCATTGTCCCGTTTATACTTAAAACTTAAAGATGAATTTGGTGTTTATGCTGTGACATAATATTAAGTAAATAGATCAAAAAGCTTAATTACAGATTCGAGGAGGATGCACCAGTGTCTGGTATTGTTGAGATGCAGATTTTGTACATGCGCAAATTTTGCACTGAAATATAAAATAGATGGAGGATGATCTTTAATACTGTTTAGGAACATACATTTCCCATAAGCAGTTAGGTTTCCTAACTTTAATAAAGGCACTAGGTTTCTGTAATAAAGCTGATCCTACTGGCTACATGATGATAAGCCTTACTTCAGTATCATTTAAATGAACCATAATGATAGTTAAAGCTGAATCCCAACACCTACCTTAGCTGATTACAGTACAAAATCAACAAATAAGCATGGCTTCAAAGGAATAAAATTAAACCTCTATCACCTGCCAAACCCCTATGACTACTCCAGCAAAGCTGTGGGAAAAGGATTATAAAATAACTTAGTGAGATATGTTGCGAGACAGACAATAGAATATTCCTTTTGAATTACATAGTGGAGCACAGAAGCTTTAAAGCTCGTCACTGACAGTTCAGCTAGTGTTGAATTGTCCTTGGCTGGAGTAAAGCCAAGGGAACAGGTTCTGCATGGTCCTTTATCCCAAACAAGTACAGGTAGCCATATCCTACACCTTCTGATGCCACTGTGTAGAGGGCATGCAGAGTTAGAAGAGGGCACAGTTAAAGCCTCCAAGTTTCAGTTATTTACTGCCTCACCTGTGGTAAAGGTTCTGAGATTGATTTTTGTCAGCTTAAAACAAAATTACGTGCTCCAGATATGGATAAAGTAGAAAAAATTCTAATAACCAGTCTTGTAATGGTTATAAGAGAGCTAACACTAGTGTTATCTAGCATATAATGTTAACTTACCAATAGCAGTATGTACTTAGCGTTTTAATGCACCACTCTACGAAATACTGCAGATTTTAACAGGACAGGACTTTTTTTTGTAAGAATCTGATGCAGATTTTATATATCAATCATGTCTTAAAAATGGATCCACCTAATCAAAGGCTTACATTCACCTTGTCATCTGTTACTCTAAACTTAGCATTCAAGCAACGCAGCAAAACCACCTTTGTTCTGAACTCAGTGGGATGTGAAATGCCAGTATAGCAAGAAAACACCATTTCTCCGTGTAGAAACAGGCCATCAAAGATGTCAGGATTAATTATAAAGTGGGCTGTCAGAAGTACTATCTGCACTGAAGAAACAGATAGCAAACAGATTTCAAAATGGAAGTAAAATCTATTTTTTTTTTAATGCATTAAAGACTAGCTAGGAGTTCATTTCTGTGTCATGAGCCAAAACCTATGCCATCTGGTAGGAGAAGAAAGCTCTTCAGGTTCTAGTCACAGCTAGTACAGTAGGCTCAGCTGAAGACTATGTCTATACTCACATTGCAGAACAATGTAGAAATGCCAGAGTTATGTGTAAATGGAGGAGCTTGAATACTGGGCGTAATAAAACCAAATTAGCAAAGATTTCTGCTTGGATTAATATATACTACTTTTCATCATAGGATTTGTGCATTAAAATGCCAATTGGATTAGCTTCAATGGAACTGTTGCTATATTGCTTCTAGTATCCAGTCTAGTGCCAGCATGACTCTATGTAAAACAGCTGTGATATCCTGAACCAGATTTTGTGGGCACAATTAATATAGATCATTATCTTAAATATGTGCTACCGCAGTTATGTAAGAGTCCATTTACCCCTACACTAGTATTCTCAAGAAGTCTGTTGCTTGTCACAGGCCCAGACTGAGGATGTTGCGGAGGAATTGCCAAGGCAATATCTCATGGGAACCATTAACTTTTGCTGTTCACAAAAAAAGGAAAAGCATACTCAGGAGGTTAACAAATGGCACCAAGCTGGGGGGGAAATTTTTATGCTGGAATGTACCTGTCCACTTTTGTGCTTCCAAAGACATTGACAAACTAGAGCGAATCCAGTGGAAAATCACCAGAATGTTTGGCAGGCTGGAGTACATAATGTACGAGAAGCTGAAAGACCTAGTTTTATTCAGTCTAGAGAAGAGGAGGTTTGAGGGGGGGGTGTGGGGTGTGTGTCTCATTGGTGTCTTTGCTATTTCATGGAAGGCTGTAGAGAAGGTGGAGCCAGAGTCTTCACAGTGTGCACAGCAAAAGGAGGCGAGATAACAGACACAAACTCCATCAAGGAAATTCTGACTAAAGAAAGGAAGAAAATCTTTGCAGTGAGAGTGGTCAAACACTGAGGCAGGTCATCCAGAGATGTTGCAGAGTCTCCATCTTTGGAGATATTGAAAACTCAAGTGAACAGGGGCTTGACCAATGATCTAACTGAAGTTAGCCCCACTGTGAGCAGGGACTGGACGAGGTAACCACCAGGGGTCCCTTCAAACTGAAATTATTCTGTGCTTCTGTGATTTTTAATGGGCCATGGAGTTTCCTCTGGCCTGAGACATACTTACTCATGTCCATGCATCTAAACTCTCTTACCCTCAGAAGGTGATCACATGCAGATTGATCACTGGGAACACTCACTGGCTCATGCTGTCAACTGAACTGTTCAGGAAAAGGTTAGCTGGAGCAGGTCCAAATAGCACCAGGAAGTTCAGAACTGTGGAAGTTGATCAGCTGTTGGTCAACCCTGTGGTCTGATTGCCCTCTTCAGTTATTAGCTTGTGTATAATCATACTAATGAGGGTAAATAATGTAGTTCATAATCAGATGTGATCATCTAAGTGAGTTCATCCCATCTGTATATGTTTTATATATAAAACATTTAAACAGTTGCTATAGTGTCTCAATTCCATTAACAGGCTTTCTGCTATCAGAACATAAAGATTAATTAGTAAAGTGCCCTGTAAATAAAATTAATTCCTATCTAGCTGAAAAGAGCTATGTAGGTCATGGGTGTTTAGAATTCTACTCATTTGGGGGGAAAAAAAAAAAAAAGGTGTTTTAATACAAATATGTGATTATGTGGTTTTCCTAAGACTGACTTGATTTGAAAAAGTATTGTCTAAACAGAAAGTGTGGTGATTCATTTTCATTGAAATACAAAGGCCTTTGGTACAAAGTATGTATCCACCAGCTGGTTTGAAAGGCTTCTTTCTGTTTCTAAGTTGTCATAGAGCCAAATTCTACTTTCAGACAGAAGCATGTGGCTACCCTGCAGTCAGCAGATATGAAATCATTGGAGCTGTATGTAAACTTACAATGGTACAATTTGGCTCAAACTTTTTAGTTTGCCTAGTCTTTTTCAACAAATTATTTAATAATCTCAAAGCTTTATTCTAAATACTTTTTGATATATTTTGTGCAGCTGACTGATACTGAGCATGTAAGAGTAATGAGTGGCTGACCTTGCAGTATGATCAGTAATCATTGGGTTTTGAGATGAAAGGCCCTTTGGGCTCAGCCTTGCAAAGGGCATAGTATAATGGCTTCAGTTCTGCCCACTTGGTGAACATATACTTGATATTAAACATCTGAGTCAGCTCACAGAAATAACGAGGTTGCTCTTGTATTCAAAGATAAACACACACTGAAATGCTTCTCTGGGTACAGCACGTATCTTCCCACAGGACTGGCTTTCTATCTTGTGTGCTTACGCATAAGCATCAACTTGGCTGCTACTCTAGCAATCCACAGTGTTACTCTTATCAGAATGGCTGACAGCAGCTTGGGAAATATGGATTATAGTACCTGTCAAGAATTTATATTACTGTTTTCTAAGTAAATTAAAAAGGTTATAACCACAATTGATACTGATGTACAGGCATAATCAATTGTCTGCATTGTAGATTCATACAGCAATGGTGAAGTCAGAGGGTATTTCCCATATGTTAATAGCTAGCTGATAGTCTACGCCCATTTACAGTTATAATGAGAAAGATAAAATTTGATTTAATAGTGCTGCAGCTACAGTGCTATAACTATGTGATATCCAGAGCAATGCTAGAAAACAGAAACTGTGCAGTTGAATTCTCTCTCACAGTTGAAGAGTGAAGACTGCTGTTCAGAAGATGCAGTCCGATCCTTCTTTCCTGGGAGATATATATAAGCCATGATTTTCGGAGCTCTTCCAGAGCTGCAAGTTGTCTTTCCCCTCTTTTGCCTTTTATTTAGGAGATGCATGACTTTGCATTGGACCCAGACAAACTACTTAGGCTAAAGTAACATGAGGTCTTTCACTCTGTCTTATTACTTGCTGCTCTTATTGCAAGCTTTAAACATGAACCATGTCATTACTTTTCATCAGAGTAGTTTATTTTATAAACCAACCACAGCTTCACATACGATGACATTCAAATAACCATGCAAAGCCTGCTTTTTCATTAGGTGTTTCCAACTGGCAGTGAGAAGTTTTAGAACATTTTACTGATTTGTTTTGAAATCCCTGTAGCTGATGATAAATAGATTTTGTGAGTTGCTGTGGTACAGGGTGCCTCTCTGTCCTCTTCTGCAGGGGCTGGCTGGATGTCCTACAGTAAAGGTTAGGTTGTTGTGCTCACTCCTCCTTTAACACATGGCTAGCAGATTGGTCAAGATGCACTTCCTGAGGGTGCATTATAAATGCATTTTCAAATTTGAAGAGCACAATGATGAATTAGCATATTCACTACTGAAGAGGTTGCTGACTGAAAATTAGCAAGTCACAGACCTTTACTGCTAACTCTGTCATCCATTAAGAAAACTTTTGATCTCTCTCTCTCTCTCTCGCTGTCATTTCAGAGTACACTGTGGGAAAGAGAAGTTCCAATTGAAATTCGAGCCAAGTAAAACAGGAGAAAAATGTTTTCTGTGAACTGAAAAACTGGGTTACAAGTTTGCGTAGATGGAAGGGGCTCCAAAGGGTCAAACTTTTGAAATCCTTCATACTATTTGACAAATATCTAAAAATACCAGTGAACTTAAGACTTTCTTTTTTTTTTTTTTTTTTTTTTAGCTTCAACAGTTCTGCCACAGTTTAGGGTATTTGCCACAGATTAGAATAAATAACTTCATATGCATAATATGATTCTTTTTTTAAAAAAAACCAAACATCTTAAGTCACTTGATTAAGAAACTAGTGTACGTACTCATTTACATGTAATATATATATTTTGAATATTTTAATATTCCCAACTGCATTCCTGTGCCCCCAGCTATTATTAGTGGATGCTGATGACAGAGCTTGAGAACAATTATGGAGTATCGCCCAGTTTAGCTGGAATGCACACACTAAGGGGTCTGACACAAGGTACCATACTTAATAGATCTGTAGAAAATTTGATGGAGATTACTAAAAATCTGCAACAGAAACACTATACCACATTAGTGGTAATGTGACATATTGAATGATATACACTCAGAACATTTCTCCTGTGATTTGCAGCCTTTAATTACATTGACTAATTGCATAGCAGGCTTCAGGAATAGAAAAATGAAAAAAAAAATTATTGGAAGATCCTCTGGTAATATTTCTAATGGACAACATGCATAAACATTAAGAAAGAGGACTTCTATAATTAATGTAATTTGCTTATATACTAAATGTAAGCAAGGAAATACGGCTGGGCAAGGAATTCAGAATCTGCTAGTATCCATTCAGGGTTGCAAGGGCAAGGGCAGTACTTGGGGCTTATTCTTAACTGGCCAAAGGTTGGACCAGATGATCCTTGAGGTCCCTTCCAACCTAGTATTCTATGATTCCATGATACGATTTTCTATCAATATATGGCTTGTGTCAGAAAACCCCTGGCCTAGTAACTCATCGGTCTTTATTGACACTGACAGCTATGGCTGACCTTAAGATCTTCCTCAAATACATACTCAATGATCATTAAGGTCGTAATGACTCCTCCCCAGTGCCCCTGGAAAACCAGCTTCACTTCTGGTACCAGGTAAACAACATTCCTTTTTGCCAAGTTTTTAGAATTTATGTGTAAGAGCTTACTTAAGCACAGGAAGTTTGTAAGCATTAACATAAAATTCCAGTCCCTTTGACTTGCAGCAATTCTCTTCCCTACCCCTTCTTTTGACTGTTGCAAGTAGTCACAACTCAGAAAGAGAGAGGAGACACCCACACACTGGTTACTGAAAGATTCTTACTATAAGGGACAAGTGCAAAAGAAGTCTTTGCATAAGGGACAAATGTAAAAAATATTTGTCTGGGCATGTTTGCATACATTCCTGTTCCATCACGTACATAAACAATGCAACTTAAAATCATTTAAAATACTGTGTAGCAGTTAAAAGTAATACTTCTTGAGAAAACTCAGAGAGCACAACGTTGAAATTGTGCTCAGAAAGACTGTTTTTTCTGTCTTTTTTTCTTTTTTTCATCAGGAATAACAAAACAATGAATTTCTTTTCAGGTTGTTTGACTTGGATTGGTATACTGTATTTTATTTGACTATCTCCAAAAATTCAACTTTGTGTCATTTTAATACTTTCAGGGCAGGTGCACAGTGATGCCCAAAGATTTTGTATTTTGGAGGGCAATGTCTTATTTTTTTCCTCTACACTGACATTCCCAGTTGAACTATGTCTTCAATAAATCTAAGGCGGATTACCTTCTGCCTGAGCATCAGAGTGTACAGAAGAGTCAGCACAGCTGACTGTGAACCCTGGAAGGAGAAGATGCTTTGATTCTAGTACACCTTGGCTGCTCGCAGGGCTGTAGCTGAGTTAGTACTAACCTAACCATCTTAGGTACTGACAAAATGTGGCTATGGGAGCAAGAAACTCAGTGCATGTTGACATCACCTGACAAATTCGGTAAATACCTGGGAGGTGACATCAAGTTGTCTGTTGCCATGACTACATGCCCTGCCATCCTCTAAAACCAGTGTCATTATTTTGGTCCTTTGTTAATGTCTGCAGTGGAACAAACCTGAAAATAATAACAAAAAGTAAATTTCATTTCACATGCTGCTTGTACTCTGGATTATGAGAAGTTATGAAAGTATAATTTGGCTTAAAAAAGAAAAATCACCATGCAAGGCACTAAAATGCCAGAGTTGATTTCCACTTCTGCTTAAACTGTATAAATGGTTTATTCAAGATTTGCAAACATTGTATCTTGAGTACAACTGTTTTTTTCACTTGTAGCTATTCAAACATGTAATGATTATATATAATAGGAGTAGCATTTAACCCACATAAGAATAATCATAATCTGGCAAAGTACTAAGAAAACTTTATTAGTCCTTTTGACAGACCAAGTGAGACTATCCAAAAGCTTTCTTAAGATATTGTTTAGCACAGCATTTTAAAGAAAGAATTTACTGAAGCATATGTAGTAATATGTAGCCAGAGTGACGTAAGGCCTTGCTGATGACATAAGATGAGAAAATATAAAAATATACAACTGATTATAAAAATGTGGTAGAGGAACTGCCTTCTGGGTTGTTTCCGAAGTGTCAGGCTTGAACAGTTCTTACAGACTTGACTGTAAAGCAACTATGGGAATATAAAATCTTATGACTTCTACTGGACAGCAGTCATCATTGGTTTTCATATTTTGTAGCTAATTGAGTATTGTATCCCCAAACTTGAGAACTAGCTAAGAGAGCAAGAAGCTATGACCAGGACACAGAGACAAGGGGCCCAGTGCGACCATGTTTTGCCTTCCTGGAAGCACTGTGAAGGTGGGACGTTCCTCCTACAGCAACAGTGCACTGCAACACAGAGAATACATGATTACCTGGTTTTATCTTTCGTAATATTAGCAATAGTCTGAGAAATTTAATTGTAATAATTCAGAAGAAAATATAGGAACTTTTGAAAGTAAAAAAGCTCAAAGCGTCTTCTGGAGCTGATCTGTAACATGCCCCATTTGCTGGTTTTGTGACTGTCCATCTCTTAATTAAAGTATCAAGACTCAATTATATTAAGAACTATTTAATTCCATAAACTCCTGGGAAACTGTGTTTTTAGGGGATGATCAGTATATGTACAAGAGCTGAGGGTAAAACAAAGTACCAGCCATGTAATCAACTTGCTGAGCTATTTAGGCAAACCCAGAGATACCATATCACCAGAGAAACTCAAGCCTGGTGGTCACACTGGAGGATATCAGGTATTTATATCACTCTTTTCAATCTTTATGGAAAATCCAATGGAAAGTTTTCTGAAATTTTCTCCTGATTCTTGCTGGAACTTGGATTTTTTCAAGCCAAGCTCTTGTTTCCTAGGGCTATTGTCTTTCAGTAGAAGTCAGCTTCTTTCAGTAGATCAGCCAAAACTAACTAGTAACCATCTGAGTAGTTCCACAAGTCTGCTGGTACATGAAGTAAGTGATGAAATATATTTCTTTTACCAAAATAGGAATAGGTGAATAATACTGTTAATAGAAAGCAGGTTCTTCTTTTAGCTAAGTTTGGCTCTGGAATGAAATCCAATTTATTTATCTGACTTGAACTTTTAAAGCCTTCATGTGACATCTTCTTAGCCTCAACCAAAACTTAACTGTGCTGTTGACCTGCTACAAGCATTTGCTATTCAGATGAACAAGTCTAAAGAGTCTATATTACGTTAAAGCAGTAATGTAAATGAAACAGCTTACCAAGACTCAGATTTAATTAGCTAACATCCATGCAAAACTCTGTGTTTAATGTTTCCTATTGTTTGGCGCTAGGACTTCATGATGATTTTTAACCATGCATGTGTAAATTCACATAGCTTTATATTAGGAGGTGAACATGCCAAATGAATTATTAATAGAACAGAAAAAAAGAACTAATTTGTTATACATGGATGAAATTTGTGCTTATATATAAGTAGATTAACTTTATGATTCATTGGGGCAAATAAGGAAAATATTTATAATCTGTTTGAAGGGTACTGCCTCAGTAACAGAATTCAATAGGTAAAAGAAAATATTCTTTATTAAGACAGCACAGAGCACCTGTAATTTATACCTACATTTTCTGTGATACACTTCTCCATTATTTCATAACTTTTGCTTTATCATACAAGGCACTCGAAAAGTCAGGGCAATATGCAATAAAGGAAATACACTAATAGAAGTTAAATACACATTAAGATGAATGCATTTCCTCTGCTGACTTCACATCTAAGTCAACCACTAAAACTTGAATTTCCTACCCTACCCATAGCATAAAGACTTTCAGTACAATCAGTTTCAGCAAAAAATTTGACTCAGGGAGTCAGGTTTTGCTCTGACTTTGACAGAGTTGTGCAGTGGATATGTCACTGTAAAACTTGTCTCAAGAAAGTTCCAAGTGTCATTTAGGGAATTTAAAATAACTATAGTTGAATCAAAGAAGAGCTCTGATGGCAGCTATTATGACAAGTTATTTAAGTGAAAAACTTACTGGTGAGAACTGAGGAAAGGTTCTCACGATAATTAGATGTAATAATAGATGTAGCTGGCAAAGCAACATAGCATTTTAATTTCCCTACAGTTATTTTTGGACATAACTGCCCCCCCCAACCCAACAGATAATAGTCAGATCCAAAAGCAAACAGTATGCCTCTTCAGAGGCAAGGTTATAAAACTGGCTGGTTCACATCCACAGTTTGTGAGACTGCTCCATTCCTGGATCATTGTTTAAAGGACAATGTAAGGCACTGGGTCAAAGATAGTTGAGAATAAATCCAGCCCCCTAGTAATGGCTGTTAGCTGTTTCATTTAAGATTGACATTGTCTGCTCCTATGTAAATAAGCTTCCTGTGAACAAGGATCAAATATGAGACTTACTTAATGCTTCCAGTTATTGATCAAATATATCTGGAAATATGAATCCCATGAGTATTTGCTAGTTAAAGTGTAATGTTTTCAGTCTAGCAAAATTCTTAGTCAGAGACAGCAAATTCACTTTTAATGTATAAATTAATGGTATTGTCTGGAGGTCCATTCAAAAACCCCAAATCCTGGATTACTCCACCAGATAGCAAAGGTTACACATACATCCATAGGCATACAAGCAATAAGTAACAGCTCCCACTGAGAAAGGAGAGAGGCACGTAACAAGTTGGAATGGCTAAGAACATAAAATATTACCAGCCTGTGTGGAAATGAATTAAGCAGATTTAACCCATACTACCATTTGTTTTCCTTTGGTTCAGGCAAGATACATGATTTTTATTTACAGAGAATGAATTTGAGGTTAGATCTACAAAGACAATTAGTGAAATACATTTAGTAGCTTTGGGGAGATGGGGCTCATCAGTGACTGTTTGGTACAGGGTGGAACAGCTCGTCCTCCTTCTGCCTGGGGTTGTTGGGCACTGCCAGAATTATGGTGATCATATTCCAGAGGACAAGCCTTGGAAATAGAGTAATGGTAATATACCTAATGCTGCTTCCATTGCCTGTGCAAACATCCTTCTTGAAGCTCATAGCAGAAGGTGTATGCAATAACTTTGATGGTCAAACTATATAGCTATCCATGACATTTCTCTGTCAGAGGATCAAAGGGTTATACTCCACAAAATTGTGAGTGATATCTATTTTCATATCTACATTTAAGAATATGTAGCAATGCGTGCCAGGATTTCTTAGTTATCGTTTAATATTTTGACATCAGCAAGAAAAAGTGGGTGTCTTACACCACCATAAGACAAACAACAGATGATATTGCATGGTCACTGTTGAAACTGCATTGCTGATAAAAAGCCTTGTATTTGTACTTCTGTAATGAAGAGAAACCACAGTATTTTTTAAGTGTCCCTTTTGGTACTTGGATGCTAGACTGCCAGAGTTACAAGTAAAAACAAGGTGCAAGAAATATCTGGGATTCTTTTCCCTTTTCTTTTTTGGCTGAAGTCATTAACATCATTCAAAGTTTAAAATATGTAATATCCTACATGTAAGAAACAGATTTTCTAGCAAGAAGGTGGCAGTTCACAGATCTTGATAAAAGTCCACTGAAGATAACAGAAAGCACCCATCGCTTTTGATGGGAAGTGGTCATCTGATCTAGGAAGCAGATTCAAAAATATACATATTTTCCTTTATTCTGAATTTACTAGTATTGATTCAGTGAGGGTGTATAGAGAGGGCTACAACTTTAAAAAAGGCAGACGGTGTAGTTACAGAGTAGGTTGTCCACTGTAAAGCAACGTACGGTAGCATTATAATAAAGCCATGAAACTCAAATGGAAAAACATTCTCTGACGATGAATACAAACTTCACGCTGGCCAAGGAAGTGTTAACAGGCTGCTGTAGGTTAAATTAGCCCTGTCCTAATTTACCTGTGAAAGTAATTGCAGAGGAGGAGTGTCAGTTCACCTGACAGAGGCTGGAAGGAGGCTGGGTTCTCCTCATCTGGTGCCTTTATGGAAGTCTGGGGTGTGATGGGCATGGCCAGGTTTTCTTATCAGACAGCTACTGCCAGTTACGGTTGCATATGTGTATAGTGTTTCTGTCACTGCGTGGGACTGGTCTTTTTGACACATCCAAGCTGTAGTGATTCAATCGTGCAGGTGCACTTCACAGGACTGAAAGCAGATGTAAATAATACACTTGGAAGAGGTTGTCTGTAGAGCAGTCTGCAATTATTTTTTTACAAAGAGAGGTGACCACCTCCACTGTTGCTAGGTCTTTTATTTTTCCCCCTTTTGGTGGGTCTTTGTTATGACATTCAGTCATATAAGGCCAAAGCCCTGTTGTATGGAAGCTGCATCTGTGCTGTTGAATGTGATGCTGAGCTGGTGGTCCTGGAAGGAAGAAAGTGGTGACAGGAGGGTGTGCTGCTTAGTCTGGGCAGTCCTCTGAGAAGCGGGATAAATTGGTCTGGGCATAGTGGTGTGCTAATGCACGCCTCTAGTATCTCAGATAACAGCTTTTTGCAGTGATGCAGGGTCACATATGTATGCACTGAGGAATTTTTAGAGTCAAAGCATTTTAGAGTCAATTCACTTTGGTGCTTGTCCACTGCAGGAAGAAAAACATTCTTATTTGAGTGCTGAGACTTCTTTTATGATGCACAGAGATTGCTAGGGGCTCTTCAAACAAACAGAAAAACAGAACCTGAAATAGCTCTAACCTGCCCAGCTGGGAACATTGGTGACCGGATTGTGTCTTAAGTACCTAAAACATTTTTCCTGTTTGTGTTGTTCAGAGCTCAGCTGGTGTCAAGCCTGTAAGATGTCTGTGCATTCTAAGACCTGAGTGCTTTTGTACTAAATTTCTTGTGGCACCTGAAGTTCTGTTTCTGGATATGTCAGAAGCATCTTAGTGGGTCTGCGGGTGGCTAACCTCTAGATCCACAAAACCTTACGGGGGTGCACTTAGACTACAGTTGGATTGGCTAATCTTGTGGCCTAATAGGGCTGATCGGCATCAGGCCCTTAATGTCCATACTACACAATTCTCAAGGGTTTTTCTTCAGATAAGATCCTGTGGACTGAACAGTCAATTGTGGTCAGAGCCCATTAGGTGTTTTCTGGGGTCCATCTTCAGCTTGCATTTCATCCAGCAAAATTAACTGATAAGCTTATTTAAATTCTAACAAAACCCCCTTTATTAATAGAGGTTTCTGTCCCATTAACCTGAATAGAAATGACTATTCTCTTCTGTGTAAGGAAGAGTTCAGCTATAAATCAAAATAGAGGCAACATTGGAGAAGCCATCTCCTTACTGCATGGATGAAGAGATGGTGAGTGTCTTGCTCAATATGTCTTAGACACAAATCTCCTATCAGAGAATAGTGAAACTGGACTTCTAGGGCTCCTCGAATTCAGAACTCATTTAGTTTAATCTACAGTGGAAATATTCAGATATTTTTTGTGGTAACAACAACAAAGCCATAGAACAGCAATGCGGAAAGTACAAAGTGTCACCTCTTCATGTGAAGAGCATTTCCAGAGATGAATTAAACACTGTTCCTTTGCCCAGCAAATGAAGATTTGAGTTGACCTGTATATAAATTCCAGTTTCCTTATGTTCTACAGATACTTATCCAGTGTATGGCCAAGTATTATGCATATCATTTGAACAAAACAGCCTGCTGGTAATGCACCTGGTCTCCTATGCAAAGACCTAAATGAAGAAAAGATTTGTACACGAGCTGTCAGTTTGAGTCCAAATTCTTAATACTTGAAAGTCTCAGGCGCTTAACAAAACCAATTCTGCCATGTTCCAGCAAGGATTTGAGTAAACTCATACTTCACTCAAAAGAATCAGCAAGGAGTTCGTAGTAGTCATAAACTCTTGCAGCTAGTACCCTAGGCTGATTTTCAGTATGAAGGATTCTTCATATTATGTGAAGAACTTGCTATAAATTCTTTGGATTGATTTGGTGGCAAAGCTGTTCTCCAGTCTTCCACAGCATCTTCAGAAAATGATTCTGTATCAAAAGTGTCACCACAAGGTTTCAGGCAGCTATTAGCACTATGGAAGGGGGCTTTTATTCTTTAATCACTGCAAAGATATGCAGTTTGGAAAAAATACACCATTTGGTAATGTAATTTGAGTTTTTCCTACTGGTAGGGATTTTTTTAAACAACTACCTGGTGACCATTAATTCAACATTCCATTTGGGTGTGACTTTGTCCTTGTTTGCAA
Source organism: Aviceda cuculoides (assembly GCA_035590195.1). NCBI lineage: Eukaryota > Metazoa > Chordata > Aves > Accipitriformes > Accipitridae > Aviceda > Aviceda cuculoides. Next base: position 8,010,910 of record JAVJGG010000054.1, read on the forward strand.
GCAGTTAGTATCTTAAAATCTGTTTGCCAAAACAAACAAACAAACAAAAAGCATTACCTCATTTCAACCCTCATTAATGGTGTGGAGAGCTAGAGGAGATAAAGATATTTAAGGCTTTAACTTGACAAATTATGCACCCACGATTGCAGGTTAAATGTTAAACAGTAGCTGTGAAAATGGCCTTTCATTAAGGTTGTGTTTTACTTGGTAAATATTCCATGTGTGCCATCATACAGAGAGCAGCTCGCCGTAAATTTCCTTTGCTTCCTATTGGCTTTAAGGCTGAATAGCCTTAACAGTTATTTTAAACATAGCTCTGTGTTGTGGTTTAACCCCAGCCAGCAACTAGCACCATGCGGCTGCTCGCTCACACAACCACATGCCCCCCTGGTCGGATGGAGAGGAGAACTGAAAACAAGTAAAACTCGTGGGTTGAGATAAGAACAGCTTAATAATTGGAATAAAAAACCCCAAATAATAAAAAAATAATAATAGTAATGAAAAGGAAGATTACAGAGAGTGAAATATAACCTCACCACCTGCTGACCGATGCTCACCCAGTCCCTGAGCAGTGACTGGCCCCTCTCAGCCAACTCCCCCTGGTTTATATACTGAGCGTAACGTCCTATGGTATGGAATATCCCTTTGGCTAGTTCAGGTCAGCTGTCCTGGCCACGGTCCCTCCCAGTTTCTTGTGCACCTGCTCGCTGGCAGAGCATGGGAAACTGAAAAGTCCTTGACTTAGGATAAGCACTACCTAGCAACAACTAAAACATCAGTGTGCTATCAACATAGTTGTCCTACTAAATCCAAAACACAGCACTATACCAGCTCCTAGGAAGAAAATTGACTCTATCCCAGCTGAAACCAGGACACTCTGCTACCCTGGTCTTGCTCAAGATTTATCTTGCCAAGGATGGAAAAGAGCATGCTGGAATGTAGCAACTAACAAAGATCTGAAGCAAATCCAGGGCAGACCAGGCATTGTATATTTTTAGTGAGTACCACAGGGCACATAAGAGTTAGATAATAAAACTCAGAGACAGGGGAGTTGATCTGAAGCGCAACTAGGCACATAAGTTCTATTTAAATCCTTAACTGTTATTTTCAGACAACTTGCTCAGTCTCTCAACTCCATTGCAAGTTACTTTTGACTTTAAGGTCCTTGCAGACACAACCATGCTGCGATAGCCCAGATCTATCTCTGTTTTTAGCCTTGTCTCCAGACACTACTTTCATGTGTTGTGTGACTGATGATAACCCTACTCTTCATAGCCAAGGGGCTAGATCAGAAAGTCAACCTAGTGTCAGATCTTCCTGAGCCTGGAGGAGTTCCAACTCAAGTGTTCCACTTTACATTAAAGTGCTGTTCCCACAAGCTATATGCTGTGTTATTCTGAGACAGATACTTTTTTTCCTCTGGTTGAACTGTGCCACAGTGCAGGAAACTCCACGGGATCAGAGCCATCCTGAGATTAAGGCTGTTTTACATTAAGCAGTTGATCAATGTGGACTGCTCTGAGAGCAGGGGCCAATAACTTAGACTGGACTGTATTATAACCACAAGTCATGGCCACAGTTATGTGAATTTTTTTTCTGGACCTGGGGTGTTTTTTCTAATTCTTGAAATTTGCAAATCCTGATTTGTCTCAGTACAAAACTGATGTTAACATCACTTGCAGCCTACGTCCACTCAAAAGAGTAATAGTATAATAGTATTTTAGGTTTAGTGTGCATTGTGCACATTAATGGCAGGCAAATATGGTCTTGTCACATAGCTGACCAGAGGAGAATTTGATTTGAAAATTACTGTAAAGATTTCAAAAAGTTATTTTTTTCACCACATTCTAATGGGGGTTGCAAGTTTTTACACCAAAAAAAAGGTTTTTATAAATTGGTATTTCCCTACAGAAAACCAGAAATTGCCTTTTCCAGTCAGGATGAATTGGGCAGTCCAGGATTTCAAACTTTGCTGGTACTGTTTAAAAGCATCTTTGAAACTCAAATTTTGGCTTAAGTGATGTTGCAACAACTGAAAGACCACAAGCATGACATTTCTTGAAAAAATCTATCATTAGCAACAATCCATATGTGATTCTTCATGTTACAAGTGCTGATAGAGGATGCGGAAGTGAGGGAGAAGGAAGAAGTTTGGTTTGTATTATGTATGATAGACTTCACTGTTGTGACTGTAGTATAGATATGCTTATGCAACTGTAGTTGTGCCTTGTTTTAGCTGTAAACGCTCTGCTTTTGCTTGTGGACATATTGATTCACTCTGAGTCATTCCTTCTCTGTCAGAGTTGCCAGCAGCAATAATTACTCTGAAAACAAACAGAACTGGGATCAAGGCTTCCACATCTGTTTTATTCTGTGGTTTCCGAGACAGGCAATCAGATACGAGGAGATGTATACCAGTCCAGGTAGTTTTGATACTAGCTCTGATTCTCCTGGGGGAGGTTTGTCTACAGATACCACAATGGCACTTCTAATGCTTCTGATCCTTGCTAATACACTCCCAAAGGAGCCCAGAGCTGTAATACGAGCTGTGGGCTGGAACAAGGCTATTGTAAGCAACATGCTTTTATAATTCCTCTTAACTTGATCAGTTATGAGTCTTGAAACCAATTAAGGGCTTGGTTTTTTGCCTGGCAGTGGAGGACTGTTCTATACCCTTGCTGCTCGAACAGCAAGAAACTTCCTTCTGATTTCCAGCCTGAAGTTATTCAGAGCAAGTTTGGCTTTTTTAATTTTCCTCTGCTGTTAACATAATTCTCAAATAAATTTAGTAGTTCTTTTCTTCCCTGGTGTTACATAAAACACATCAGGCTGCATGTCTATAAAGAGGACTCGGCTTTTGTCTTGCAAATTTAAGTGAACCAATCTAGTCTATGCTTCTCTAGACATTCTTCCCCACCCCATCACTAATTCTAGTACCAGTTTTGTCTACATGTTTTAATTAAAACTCAGTCTCAAAAATGGGATTTTATCTTGGTACATCAAGGAGTTGGGTCCCATTGGTGGTCAGTTGTCCTTGCATATCTCTGCTGTTTCACAAGCTTGCTCTCACATCCATCATACACCAAACTCACTGATTAAGCAGCCATCAAGAAATTGTTGTGCTCAGGCTCATAGGGAAACTGAGGCACATATGGAACATTATTTCAAGCTGCAGTCTCGCATGCAAAAATTCATAATGGTCTTTCATATCCACTGTCAAATAGCACACCCAGGGTTTTTTCACTCCACGTAACAAGCATTTTAGTTTTGCAGAAGAAAAGTTTGTTAGGATGAAAAGCAATGTGCTTGGGACCCATGTTGCTGAATTTCACTCTGAAATCTCCAGGCTGCCTGCATGACAGTTTGGTACTCCTGCTGCTTTAAGAAAGTCTTCAGATTTTGTCTCATTTCATGAAGGTCTTTCTCTCATTACATATCATTTTACCATTCAGATTCAGTGGTTAGTCTCCTTTAAATTAAAAAAAAAAAAAAAAAAAAAGAGCAAACAAAGTATCAGTATTGAAGAATGTCGCTGAAAATGGGTTTCAAAAAATAGCATTGTTTTGCCATCCTTGGGGGATACATGTTCTAAAATGATCATCAATAGAAAACTTGCCCTTTACAGCTGCACTGTGTGCGAGTTTTACAATGAAAAGGCAGCAAGAAAGTATCTTTTTATCCTTACACGTAAGTAAAAATAGATATCTATTGTATCTGTCAATAGAAAAAAGTATGTCCATGAGCAGTGTGAGAGAACATGGTTCTTACAAGATACTCTCTTTACCAACAGTTGATGCACTTCATGGAAAAATCTTAAAGCGTCAGGGACAGGAAAGTTAATACTCATCTTCATATTGAATGAGTCCTTTCAGATTTGCTCCAAGATCCCCTGAGTCCAGCGGACTGCCACCTCATGTGCACATCTTTGTACTAAAACGAAGGGACTTCATTCTGTACTTCCTTTACCAAAGTAATTGCACTGTACTGCAGCCAAACTTGAGCAGAATATTGGCATTTTATCAAGTTATATATTGAGCATAATGAAATTCAGTGAAAAATGCAAGTTGCCGTCTTTGACAGGATGGATGATATTCAAAGCCTATGAAGAGCAGAGTTAATGTGAAAGCCTTGATTCTTGATAATGCAGCTAGCTTGGAAAATTGGTCAGAGCAATGTGAAAAGGACCTATTGCCTGACTTTTTTAGTCAGTTAAGCACATAAATACTAATGGACTATGTTGCCGTGTTTCACACATACTTTTATTACAGCCCAGGGTAAATTCAGAAATCCAAAGAAAAGCTGTAAAGTACAAGCTGGCAGAGGAAATACTTGCTAGTGTAACTGGTGAAAAGATGGAATCTTATGTGGCTAAAGCACCAGCTTTTCAGTTTCTGATTCCTTACTGGAGAGTTGCAAAGTTCTCAAAATGTGAAGCTGAAAGGTACAGAAATATCAGTTCTTTATCATCAATACTAGCAATAAACTAATAATCAGGAAGAGAGCAAAATGTGGAGGTGAATGTAGATAATGCTACATCAGTACTGATTTTTTAAAAATCTTACTATTTCTAGCAACATAAATAGAACAAAGCCTCTTTGCAGAAAACATTGAGTCAGTGGAGGAGGTTCAGAAAGAAAAGAAAGGGGAATGTCTGCAACGTATCTTAAGGCTAATATTGGATATGGTCATGTATTTTTCTCTTGCTAGGAGGACCCTGCATTGCCGAATTCACCATGAATAGGAGAAATACATGACTAAGAATGTGTTCTTGTGCAGTCAGAATTGTGTTTAGGACATTATGGTAAAGTTATAATCTTTTTTTTCCTGCTTACAGTTACTTTTCTGGACCACAGTCACTATATGCAATTACTAATAGCTCACTTATAGCATAACTTACCCAATCAGATGGAAGTAATAAGTTTGTGCAGAGAGTAAGCAATGTTGTAGAACAGCTTGTACAGTGTTAATAAGCATACTATATGCATTTATAAAAATATTATATTAGCTAGGTATGCTCAATATGAACTCTTGTTTCTTAATGCTGCCATTTTAGATTACATTACAATTAAGAGTAGGAGATAAACTCAGCACACAGGAATTTTGCTAGCCTGGATCTGAGCATCTTCAGTTCTATGCAACAAGATACCACTAGCTGCTCTATAAAATGGGAGCAGTCATCACCTTTCCTGTAGCTTACTATGAACAGCCAGAATGTTTTGTGCTGCCAACGACATAGCATTTTTCATAGTTTAAACCCCTCCTCAAATACTAGCAATCTGATATATAAACAATAGGAACTTTTTAAGTTAAAAAAAAAGCAAATCCATACAATCTCACACTTGGAAAGCAGTATAGACAAGGATACAGAAAAAAAAAATTGGTTTTAGAACTACTTTCAGTTAAGCCCGGCACACAAGCCACAGGCAGTTCTTCAACTTCATCCAGTAGGCTTTCGATCAATGCTGTTTATTAGTGCTGTTATATTTTTCCTCAAATTGACACTGTAAATAAAGCATGATTCATTGCATAGGGCATTTGAAATTCATTTTTTTCTAATGAGAATATGCTGCAACAAGTCTTTTTTTTTTTTTTTTTAAATGCAAAGTGTACCCCAGTGCAAACAGTAACTCAGACTTCCCAAGTAGACATCTATATTAATTTGATAGGACATTCATTTTTCAGTTAACTGCTTTGTCAGAGTCTGGGAAGGAAAAACTCATTCTCTAATACAAAAAATTGAAGTACAATAGATCATCTTCAGTGTGATCTCAAGAAGAGCCTTTATTTACATTGATCAGATTATTCATGTGTCAGAGAATGTATATGAAACTTTACAAAATCACACTATTATTTTTTTGAGTATGGTGGCCTGCAGGACTCATAGAGTGAACTCAGGAGCTCGAAAGTGAGTTTATAAACACTATGGGAGTTAGAGATACTTTCCATATGGAGAATAAGAATTCATGAATGCAATTTTAATTAACACTTATTTTTTCCAAACCAAAGAGGAATATGACTTTGTTTAATAACAAGGCCATTCTGGCCTGTCTTGCATATGTGTATGGAGGGAGAGAGCACAGAACCTCTTTCTGCAGTGGAAAGGCCAGGAGGAATTGATGATCAGTTAATTTATCCCTCTTGTGCAGTGTTTTATAGTTCTGTGATATGTGGCCAGCACACTGCTAACAGCTATCATCAGAGCTGTTAATTGCTGACAGAATATAGCAGGTGCTACTGGATTTTCTTTTCAAGTTTTTCATTTAGAAGTATCAGTAATGCTCCTATATAATGATGCATTCTCCATTCTGCCATTTCAGCACTGCTCTTCCTGCTATTATTCAGAGAAGTTTCCAATTTGTCACCTTACGTTAAGCATCTGTAAATTACTGACTTTAATTTTCAGCGGTACTGAGGTGAAAACATTGTTGCGTAGTTCAGAATAAAACTAAGAAAACAGATACCAGAAAATTGCCACTTGTGAAGCTGTGTGGTATTGTATCCTATTACTGTCACTTCTCCAGTGTGGAGAAATAATCTGTTTCAGGGATCGTATGACTACATTCACAAATTTGGTATGTTCTAATGTCTCTTAGCCAGTAAACATTCTGAAGCTTGATACAATTCCTATAACAGTTCCTGATAATCACTATTGAGACTGTACTTGCGCATGAGTGTTAATCATGGAAACTGCTGTGGAGTTCTACTTTGACAGACTTTTGCCATAGGTGAAAGTGGAAAAAGGAGCATTACTCATATAAGAAGTCAGATAGCTCAAGTGACTAGTAAATTGATTGTGTGTTGTTTTTAGTTCAATACAGATTTATTCCTGAGGGAATACTTAAGTATTCCGGAAACTTATATACTTCATGTGTGAATAGACTGATACCCTATAAAATAGAGTACCTATTCGTACACAAATAGAATGAAATTGAGCCAGTGGAAATTAGAACAAAAAAAATAGGAAGAGGGACCATTTCTTAGTTTGCTTGAATTATATGGTACCCAGTATGTATTGACATCATAGCTGCCAGAACATATATATTCCTGCCTCCAAGCTCTCCACCTAAATGAAGAACAAATTCAAACATTCGGGGAGAAGAGAGGAATAGAGGTTTTAGGTAAGCTAGTCCTAACAATGTAATATTAACAGATATTAACATCTTTAAAACATTACACATGATGCACTAATTGAATAGGTACCTACTTAAGCAGTAAGCAACAAGATGGCAAATACATAGAGCAGATGTTTGTAAATCTTTGGAGAAATGGGAGATTTTTTCATTTTCTATGCAACATTAACCTCCTTTTCTAGATAAACTTACATGATCAGGACTGGCAAACCCTGCCTCCAAACATTTTGTCTTTCAGGAGCAGACAAACAGAGGTTCTCAAAAAATGTTGTAATACTAGACTTTTCCAGACTTCAGTGACTTTAAATGTAGATTGAGCCTTCTGTACCCGTCATGGCTTGCTGTCTTTTTCGCATGGAAACTCAGACATGAAGGAAGGTCAAGTAAAGGAAAGGATTACTGGCATAAAGCTGGTCTCATTTCACCCACACCCTGTGCACCTCAGGGTATGCATGTGGACTCTGCATCTGGTGCTCAGTAGAGAACCCAGATCTATTTGTAACTTCTGTGACACTGAGAGTGCAAAGCACCTCTTTACGTAAGTAAGAGCCAAATACCTTTTAAAATCTGCAACAAAGTGCTTGTTTACAATGAACATTTGATTGACCTGCAGATCTTGATCTTTTTAAAATGAGTTTTGAAGGGCAGTGAAGGAGGAGGGTGGGTAGTCCTCTGTTCTGCTACACCCAGTACTTTGTGGCACTTCCTGCCCACTAGATGCCTGAAGCTGGAAAAGACTGTTACCTTTCCTACCAGTTATCTCTTCCTAAAATTCAAAACCTTATAAACAATATTTCTAATGATAACAGGCTAGCCTTTAGAAAGGGAAGTAGACTTTCACCTGTGAAAAATCTACAGCATTGACTAAAGAGTTCTTCTGGCACGTTCCAGGAAGGTCCTCTTACTTCTGTGGTACGGGAGAGTCCGCTGAGGCTCTGACTCTGCCTTTCAAAGGGCAGCGTTTGGGGGAGAGCTCTGCAGTTCCATCTCCACATGAAACGAGCTGTGTCCTTGGGATGGGGTGAGGTGAAATCTGGGACTCTCCTTCTAGCCAGCAGGAAGCTCTGACTGTGAGCATAAATAAAAGCATCTGTCTGGGATACCTAGTGCCCCATGTGCCGTACAGGGTTCCGGGAGAGCTCCGCTTAGCTCCAGGCTCCGGGAGAGAGGCTAGGTCCCTAAGAAAGCTGCAAGCTAATGCTAAAATAAACTAGGGTATTTAAACACCAGGCTTAAATGTTCAACTTCTAAATAGTTTTTGAGACTGGTGGTGGATCCCAGTATGTTCTGTGTTTTGTGAGCTGCCAGAAACCAGTCAGAAGACCAGTCTGTTTGTAATTGAATCTTCTGTGTTTGTACACAGTCAGTAAGTACTTGGTGTGATGTGGTTTCTCTCTGGCATGCAAGAGAAGTTTGTTATCATTTTTGTAAAGAGAGGTGCAACGAAACTAATAAATGTTTACAGACAAACTTGCACCAGTTAACATAAACTGCCTCAGCATTACGTCTTTCATTATATCACTGCAGCTCCTCTGTATACAAGTTCCCAGTCAGGTATTTGTAGGTAACTGAAGATTCACTGTAAAATTCACTCTCTTCACTGTTCAAACATGTAATTGAGAAGTAAGAGGAAACCCTGATCATGGTCAGACTGTCCCGTGAGACAAGAACTATTTCATCAAAGGAAAAATTGAAAGGGTATTCCATTATTATCCCTGTAAACATATTCTGAAATTATCTGAAAAGAACTAATTGTTGGAGAAGTTGATGACAATCAACTGCCTTCAGAGAAATGTGAACTATTCAGCAAATATTCATTTCCTTTAAAATCCCAAGTTGTTCTGTCTCATGCAGCCCTTGTTCAAGCTATGGTCCAGACCACCCTTAAAAGCCTGTTATGTTTCGCTTGATTTTTTTATTACTTGTATTTTGTTGACACAGACATCAAACTTAATTTGAGTTTAATACCTGAATTTAATGTCAATATCCTTCTTTCAAATAGTCACTGAGTTGACAGGCATCAATAATTTAGCAAGTATCTGAGAGAAATGTTTAGGAATATGTCAATATTATTATTGTTCAAAGTCTCAAAAAAATCGCTGAGGGCTGGGTACATCTGATTTATATGAAGACTGAGATGAAGAGAGTTATGAGTATCACCTAAGCTAATGATGTTTGTTCCAAGCAAATTATACAGCCATTGTACTTCAAACATTCAACAACAGAATAATTTTGTTTCCATTTGGTCTAGGAAGGCAGGATTACTGCTGCTTCACCATAGTTCCACATCCTGTTTCCAGTGATATCTAGGCTATTCATATATCTAATTCTTTGAATTGTTCATTTACTGTGTAAATCCTTTAACATTCCTGGTAGTAGTAACTGAAAATAGATTACAATAGAGTTTTAATCGCTATTAGAATATGTCATTTTTCTGGCTAGATACCTTAACATGTCAGCCTTAGCTTTGAATGAGAGAAACATTTAAAAAATTGGGGTACAACGTACTCTGTACAACAGTGTGTACGACAAAAATATGAAACAACAGCAAACAAGAATTTCTTAGAGCCAGCATGTCCATTAGTCTGATCTTTTAGAGTAACATGCAGAGAAGATTTGGGAGTCAGTGCTGAAAATTACATTGCAGGCTGACCATACAAAGGCAGTTCAAAGACAGTTCTTCTTCACCGCTCCAAGACAATTCCATTCTGGATTGTCAGTAGATCCATCTTTGGAACAACCTTAGAATCATGCTCATGCTCACAGTGGATCAAAATAGGACCAAATTCAAATGCAACTAAATATATACCAGCTCAGCAAAATATAAACACGTTAAGTGATGCCTTAGTGCTTACATTCAGACCTACTATGCTTTCATAATTCAGAGCATTTTGGAAACCCATAAACAGACTTTCATTACTCTATGGGGTTTTTTTCATGTCCATTGTTTATGCAAAGCAGTCTTAGGTTGCAAGGTTATTAGGCGCCTGTGACAGTCAGACTCATTACTTTCCCTGTCACCACCACTCTCTCAGTCTTTGCCCTCCTCACTGAATAGGATTTTTATGAGTCATCAAAAGACAGCGGGTGTAACAGTATGTGACTTTCCCCCCCACTTTAGTTTGCCTTCTGTTCTTTGTTATTTCTCTGCTACAGATGTGTATGTTTTATCTGTTCTATGCCCATCTGCAAATCCCTTAATCTTCTAGCTTTCTGTTTGGCTCTTTTCTGTATTACAAAAGTTACGCTTAAATCTTGCCTGCCTTTAAAGAAAAAAACCCAAAATGTCTTAACTCTCTTTTGTCTCTCTGCCCAGGATGGAACTTTTTCTTTGCAAGGACCAACCTAAACAAGTTTGGGCCACTATGACCAATTAAAAATCAAAGGTTTAATATAAGTCTCATTTTGATTTTGTGTAATTTCTGAACTTAGCATCTATCACTCATCTTTTTTTTTTTTTCTCATATCAGAGCCCTTGAATGTTCACTAGCATTCTAGGTAGTACTCCATTCAGCTACCGCCTCTCAATTTCAATTAAAACAGCTTTTGACAGCTTTTGACAAAATCTCTAATGTCTCCCAACAGAAGTACCAAGAAAGTGTCATTTTCTTGGTCTTTGTTATCTTGGCATATGGACACTTAAAATATTCTGTTTGTAGGATACTAATTCAGATCCCACATAACTTTCTTCCTTGGATCTCTCTTCTTGCATATTCTGATCCCTCTTTTCTCCTTGGAGGCTACCCACGATCTTCAATCTGGACAGGGACATTTACTTTGGTTTGATAAATCTGACTGTTTATCAAAGAGGAATTTGAAGTCTTCTACAGTTATACCAAAATTATTCATATGTGTTACAGGACTGTATCAAAAGTGACATACTGTCATGAGGGAGCCATCCTTTCCTTCCCCCTTCTCTATGCCCTGCTTTTTGTGAGAAAGAGGTGTGCGCACTGGAAGGATGTGACAGTGCATGTCAGCCTGCCGCCTGTGCAGACATATAATGGTAAAGGCCTCTGGGACACATCACAGAGCTGACCTCCCCAGTCTAGCCCATCGATTAACTTCCTTCCTAGTAGCCTTGTTTTGAAGTATGTTACACTGTGCACCAACCACCCATCAGGGAAGCTGCAAAATTGCAAGCTTGGTTCTTTGATGTTAGGTCAGTAAAATTCCTCTGCCCGCATATTTCATTTCCATATGAAAGACAGAAGAAAATGTCTGCAGTAATCCCTGAAGCTAATGATCTATGGAAAGCAACACATAGATTTAGAACTATCCGGTCTCAGGAACTGCACTACCTTTTGCCCTTCCTTTTGATATAGAAACCCACTATTAACAGAGACAGCTTCCATTTCCCCCTTTTTGTGCATCTCCAGTGTCAGTGCTGGGACCTAAACCTGTTCAATTTCTTCTCACAGTGTATTCCTAGTTCCCTTTTTCTGCTTATCCTGAGGACTTAGGTGTTTGATTCCAACTAGAGAGTAGGTGCCTTGTGCTGAAAAGTCAGTCCATTCTGCCCAGTGTCAGAGGACTATGCATAACAGGAACCATGAAACATCTTGCTTGGTTTCTTGGTTTAAAGGGTTAGTCTCCATTTTCACATTGAATGCAATAGTACAGTAATGTAACAAAAAGCATAGAAGGTTGCCTTAGATATAGCTTTGAAAAATTATGAAAAGAGTTTGCTTTTAAAATGTTTTGTTTGGTTTCAAACTTACCAAGCAATAAAATTTGAGAAGTTTTAAGAGCTTTCTAACTTGAAAAACACTTGAATCAAATCTAGATATTGTTGCATGCCTTTGTTGAAAATGTCTGTATAGTCTGAGATTACCTTAATTATTATCTTGTTCATTTTATCAGAGATTCCCAAAGCACAGAAGAAGTGCTAGAAGCATTATAGAATGTTTCCACTCATCTGCTTTTTAGAGCTGCTTACCTTCTGTAGTCATCGTCAACTGCCAACAGCGCCACCCAAAATAAGTAGAATCCAGAGTTTGGAAATGTTTCTTGGAAACTTTCAGATTGTGTACTTAGTCCTGCATGGGAACAAGATGTTACCTTGTCCTTGAGTAGGACTGTGGTTCCTCAGCATTCAGGGACTGATAGTCAGGAGCCCTGAATCACCAGGGCCAGAAACTGTTCAGTCAGCCTGGCCCACACGGTGCTTGAAGTTGTTCATGGAGCATTTGGTTGCTTCTGTGGAAGGCAGCACCTCCCTCTGTGCTCCTGTATTCGAGAGTGACCATTTCACATTCAAAAGTAGCAGTGGCAGAATATTTAGTCTAAAAAGGTGGTATATTGCTGTTAGATGCTTAAGATATAGCAGGGGCCATATATCTGGGGAGAGAGGGAAAGAAGTTTGTCAGAAGCTAGAGGAACTGCTTGCCCATTATGAGCTTTCATAAATTCCCCTGGCCAGTCAAAAACTTTCCAGGGAGAATTTTCTTGCCTGCATTAACAACCTAGACTGCTCTGGACCTGCAGGAATGTATAGTTTCCGGTGGGGTAACCACGGTGCACATGGATAAAATGAGACTTTCAAAGGACAAAGGAATATATGCTTTTATTAAGTGCACAAACACCACCATCATCTTTGGCATGTGACAGCATCCATCAATCAGTTCTAAAGTCATATGGATATTGGTAGGAAGAAATTAACATTTTTTATTTGTTGATGGTGCTTTTTTTGCTAGAGCTACAATATACATTCCTTCATTCTAAAAGGTATTTTTGCCCACAATAAATTGTTTATATATGCCTTTTCTTAGAATTTCTTCTCCAGCAACCATTTGTTTTCAGAAATAAACTAAGTAGAATTAAAAAACCCAAAGGAAACAGACCAGAGACAGTTGGGTTCTTCAGTCTGTTGGTTAGTTGCTCAAATTTATGCTCAATTTGTGTAAGTTGCCTAGGCTTTAAGGCATGATTGTTAAATTTCTGCTGCTCTACTGAATATGTTGGATCAAACCTGGTACTATGCCAATTTATATCAGCAGAGAATTCAGCATAATATGCTCAAATGATTCTTTTAACAGTTTGACTTCCATTTAATCAACACAGAAGAAAAGCAGGACAGTTTAATAAACACATAGAACACCAATGTTACGAATAAAATAATTCAGTTTTGTATTAAAACTCATGTAATTGAGTTATGTCTGTTCACTAGATTTCTGCCAAAAGCCATCAGGCAGCAGGATGCTTTGCAGTAACACAAACCTGGCAGTTTTAAGTTGTCAAGGAGTTTGATGCAGTTGCTCCATGGGGATATTTGCATAAATGAATTATGTGAAGCAATTTTTGCTATTAAAAAAAATTCAGAAACTGCAGACAAAACCTATTTCCTCCACTTGCAGATTCATTATTAAAGCTGAAAAGCAATTCAGTCCCCATTTCTTAGCTATTATGATGAACATTTAGGGGAGGGAGAGAATTTTTTTGAGGAGAGAAAGACAGCTGTGAACAATAAAAATCCATGCTCCTACTTATAATGCAGCTTCCTCCATTGCATGTGCCCTTAATTTACATCTGGATATAGTCAGGAAGAAAGTAACATTGCTGACAGCTTTGTCTGCAAAACCAGACTTTTACAGGAAGGTAACAGAGAAAAGAACCTGTCCAGCTTTCCATGTACCTTGCCGCAGTGGGAACACCATGCTGGGCTCTGTGTTCACAATAAGAGAAGCTGTAGAAATTATGATGGATAAGCGGCATTGAGAAAACTGATACAGCAGAGCTCTGTTAAGATAGTGACATGCTTGAGCTCTTAAAGAATTAAATATCAGCTTGATATAAAAGCAGGTTTTGAGTTCTCATCCATTTAAATTGGGGTTTGCCATGTTGAAGTCTTTTGTTTAATCAAGAAGACACACCAGCTTAACCATTAAGCCATAAAATCACTGGGTCCCTTGCTCAAGTATCCAACCCCTTGCTCAAAGCCAGATCAATACTAAATTCAGTGCCAGCTGCTCAGGACTTTGTCTGGTTGGGTCTCAAGGTCTCTGAGGATGGGGATGACACAGCCTTCTTGGGCAGAAAACCTGTTCCAGTGCTTGAGCATCCTTCTGGTAAAAATGCTTTCCCTGTGTTTGGTCAGAAAGTTCCCTCCTAATTTCAGAGCATTCTTTCTCATCCTCCCATTATGCATCACTGTAAAGAGCTTGGCTCTATCTTTTCAGTAGTTTTATCATAGGTACTGGAAAGTTGCTAATGGCAGAACAACCTTCTGTTTTCCAAGCTGAACAAATCCAGTTCACTCAGCCTCCCACTGTGCCTTGTGCTCCAGCCCCTGACCATGTTGGTGGCCCTCCCCTTAACTTGCTGCAGTTTATCAATGTCTTTTTTGTACAGAGGGAATTCCAAACTCAATGTGGTATTCCAGCTGTGATCTAACAAGTGCTGAGTAAAGGGGAATCGTTACCTTGCTTGATCAGCTGGCTATGTTCTGCTTAGTACAGTCCAACTCGCTGTTAGCTTTACCTGCTGCCAGGGAGCACTGCTGACCCATATTTAGGTTGCTGTCTACCAGACTTCCCAAGTCCTTTTCAGTAAAGCTGCTAACCAGTAAGCTGGGCAGTGTCCAGCCTGTAATGATGCAGAGGGTTGGTTCTTCCCAGGTACAGGACTTTGCATTTGACATTTTTGAATTCTGTGTATGAATTGTGTGAATTCTGTGTCTGTTTCTGTAGTCAGTCTAGGTCCCTCTGAATGACTGCCTTGTCCTTTAGTGTATCATCTGGTTCAGCAGTCTTATATCATCCAAGGTATTGGTGAAGATATGAAGCAGAAGAGTTCACAGGATAGAACCTTGGGGAAATCCATTTGCAGCTGAATTTTCAGTAGAGACCATTAACCACTACCCTCATGACCCAGGCACTTTTTCACCGATTTAATCATGCATCCACCCAGAAAATGAGGTTCCATCTTGGATACCATGGAAGATAGTGTCAAAATGGCCTTGCTAAAGCCAAGATAGACAGCATACATAGCTGTTTGCTCATCCACACATCTAGCCATTTTATTGTAGACAGCAAACAGGTCTGTAAAGCATTTACTCTTGGTAAACCTATATTAACTACTCACAGTCGCCCGCTCAGGAGCTTAATTCTTTGACTCCTGAACATTCATGTAAGCATAGACATTGCCACGTATTTGGAACTAACATTCATTATATACGATCTGAGAAGACTTAGTGGTATCAGTGGGTTCTAAAGGAAACAAAATCATCATAGAATTATAGACTAAATCAGGTTAGACAAAACCACTGGAAATCATCTAGAGCAACTCTGCCCTCCCCTACTAAAGCAGGGTCAACCTCAAAGTTAGATCAGGTTTCTCAGGGTTTTGTCAGATAAATTTTGAACAGCTCTAGGGATGGAGATTCCAGAACTTTTATAGGCAACCTGGTTTAGAGTTTACCCACTCTCACTGTGAAAGAATTTTTCTTATAACTAATTGGAATTTTGTTTGCTGCAACTTGTGACCATTGCCTTTTGTCAGTACAGTTTATTATAAAATGGCCAACAGCCAGGTAACATAAAATGCTGAACACAGGGCTGTGTCTACAGCTCCTACATGAGATCCACAGCCCAGATTCCTCTCACAGAAGGTCTCTCTCCACCTTTCAAAGTAGGGGTTACTCTTCATAATTTTGAAACAGTTTATGGGGTTGAACACTTGTAAGGAATGTGAAAGTCTTGGTGCTCTTTGTGTTCCCTGCCTATGGAGTTGAAAGACATACCTGTGAGAAGACTACCCCAATTGTTAGGCTGTATTAATTCAGAGTTTAATTCTCACTGATTCAGAAGAAAGAGGCAGCATGCCTCTACAGCATAAGGGATAGGACTCTCATTTAGGAAGTAAAGTTGAATTTCTGTTTCTGCTCTGGGGACTACTTCTTCAGTTTTATGAAAAGATCGTGTATTTTAGTGTTGGAGATCTGTTCAATTGTTACAATTATTTTTATATCAGATCCTCTTGGACAAGAAGTAGCATCTTAACTCCCTCAGTCTGGAGTTTGGGCAATGGAGTTCTCTACAGTACATAACCACTTGAAATGACAATAGTATAAAAGTATTTTTCATGGTTGTTGGAAACATTGCTCTTTGTGATAATTTTCTTCCATTAGATACACAACATAATTTTCATGAGGTGGTTTTACTTCTTTTCTTTCCTCTCTCCTGTTTGGCTTGTGTTTGTCATTTTACAAGTCCATCCTGAACACCCTTCCTCTCAAAGAGGGTAGGAATCCTTCTTGTCAGTTTAGCTTAAACAAATCACCAACCTTTCTGTTTCTGTTCCGAATTCTAGCTATGGATCATTAACTAATATAGCTTTCTTCTGTATTGGAAAATACCATCCATCTGTCTGAATGGGGAAAAAGGACCTGATGGTGCACACATCTGAACATTTTTTTTAATCTCAAATCACTTATTAAGATCTCATAACATTGTCATCTGTCCCAACCCATGTAAGAGTTGACAGCTATACAGTATTTAAGATACTTCTAAGAGACCTGCTTTGTTTTGTCTGTCTCTGCAACTGAATTACTTTGTGTAGTGGTCAAATTTTGCTATAAATCTGATCAGAAGTGATATTTTCACAAGTTCAACCTGGAACAAGTTTCCAGACATACTCATTTTTTACTGAGGTAATTCTTAACCCAGTGTTATTACAGACTATGTCTTTCAGGGCTAGGCTTCACGGTTTGTGAACATCTACTAAAACATCAGTCAAACCGGATTTTCTTTCCTACTTATGCTTGTATATGCTTCAGTCCATTTTCTCTGACAGCAACACAGCCATTAAGACTCTTAGATAAGCCTTTCATTCTCCATAGCATTTAGTAAACTGATTGCATTGCTTGATACAAATTTCTAGACCTTCCACTAGCTAATATTTAAACAAAAAAATGGAGCCATTACTTACCCTCAACAACCTGTAACAAACAATCAGTAGGTCATCCTGACATTATAGACCTCCATTAGAAAAGAGAAACTGTTCCAGAATATTTTGTGGAGGGTCTGCTTCTACTCTTGACTATTTTACACCAACGAAATTGGCTAGAGACTTTACTACCACTTCTTGTAATCTCTCTTCAGTACATATGATAGAAGCCATAATTACTACTGCAGTGTCAGTGGTTATTCCCTAGTTTCTGTCCAAATAGAATTTTCTCCCAGTCTTTTCCTTCAGGGTGTTCTTTTTTTAGCAATCAATTTCTAAATTTAATTTCTAACTAACTGGCTCACCAGCCAAATGATTTAAATGGCATAAATATTTCTTCATATTTTCTGTGATATTTGACCATTTATCTGTTGCCTAACCTTATTTGTCAAAACTCTTATTTACTTAAATCATTGGCTGTGCCATACAGCTGTCCCCTCTGGTTTGTGCTATTTCTAAATTGCATGTTGCAGATTCAAGAAAGAGTATGCTTTGTCTGGCAGAAGTTTCCCATTAAAGCAATAGGAACAATGTCACTGTCTATTACGTATTGATATTATGAGGACTGACAAATGAAAGAGGTGGATTTTTTCATCTTTTTAATACTTTTAAAATCTAGTTTTTAAAAAGTAATTGTCTCATTCTGTTTCTTTACACGAAATATAGTGCCTTCTGTTTTACTAGTAAACCTGTTAAAGATAAGAGCCTCTATGTTTTCAAATAAAAATTACATGACTTTCATCATCTTTCCCACTCACTTCACAGTTCTATTAATTAGAATGTGTCCAGAATTTAAGCTCTTGAGTTGCAATTGCATTTTTAACCCAAACATTTCTCTTATGTGTGTCCAGTTTTCTACTGTGCCACCTTTACTTGCTGGTTCAGAGTGATAGTAACTAGTGAGCTTTACTATCAGGAAGTAATTTTCTGACAAAATTCTGTCTTCATTGGTTCTCATTCTATTTTCAGAAAACCTCTCACCCAGTTTGAGCTGGGCAAACTAATAATCACATAGTGTGTCTGACAGGTAAAGACTCTCAGGTGTCTATCCCAAGTATAGATGCTACTGAATTGTGTATTTACAGATTGTTTTTATAGATGAGGAAATTTTTCCTGTCCTATGTAATTGCAGAGAATGAGAAGCGATGTCAAATACTTCTTTCTCTTCTATTTTGGCTGTTTGAATTCGGACTAAAGAACAGGTAATATCAGTCTAAGTACTATAACTCTGTAGCCCCAGTTGGCTAGCTAGAAGGAGTAGACATACTGACTGATAGCTGACCTGATTTCTTTTTTGTCATTTGGCAGCGCGTTGTTTGGAAGTGGAATAATTGTAAATTTTTATACTGTAATTTTGAAGATATTCTGCAAGCACACACCTACCAGCTGTGCTTGCCCACCTTATGAGGGTCAGTGCCTTGAGGAAGCTCAGACCAAATACACTCTTCCTTACATTATGGACCAGAGGAAAAAATGTGGATTTATCTTCCAGTTGTATAAACTTCTAGAAGTGGAAGCAGAAAAAGAGCATTACACTTTTGGTACCTTGGTACCTATTCTTCTCTCTGTAGAATTCCCCAACCCATACGTCAGGGACTATTAGAGAAGAGCAAGGTGGAATCAGATAGAGCAGCCTTCACCAGCTCCTTTTGTATTGTAGCCCCTCTGCCTCCAAGATAGTAGAAAAGCTAGGGTTTTATAAATTCTAATCCATAGCAGAAGGATCCCTTCCAACAATCTACTTCGCATTTCTGTGGTGAGGCCAAGAGAGAGACTGTGAACAGCATTGCACAAAATTTTCATGATACTTAGAGAAAAACTCTCGCTGGCAAATCATGCATAAATGGTATTATCTCCTGGCTGTGCTGGTAATTAACTGATCTCAGAAACTGGACAAAGATTAAAGTAGAACTGCAAAAAAAAAAAATAGTTTACTACTGGGGCATGAATGACGTAGAGAGCTGGCCATTAAAAGAATGGTCTTCCCAAAAAATATTTCTTCCTAGACCAGTTAAGGGTCTCTGCTCCAGCACTTTTCAATTGTTTCTGCCTGCTCACACAGCCATGGCTGAAATAACTATATTTCTTCACTCATTCCTGAGGGAAATGCTATTTCTCCTATATACAGGATTCCAGTTTAGCTACAGTGACTTGCAGAATCTAACTGTGATTCTGTACTGATTTGTTTCTCGTGTAGTCCTTAAAAAAAAAAAAAAAAAAAAAGAAACAAAAAAAGAGAGGGAGAATATAACCTAGCAATTTATACAGTTAGTTCAGTCAATGACAACATGATATGTGAACAAACCCTGTAAGTGCTTTCTCCCTTCCCTGCCTCTGTGTGATAGTTATCCAGCTCTGCTGTAAGTATTCGCCCTCAAAATGCTGCTCAAATTGATGTGACAAACTTCACCTTGTAGTCAGCCACAGCAGTGGCTTGCCACAGGTTCCATTTATGTCAAGTATAGAACTGGTATGTTCAGAAATGGGATGTCATCCTGGAACTATTCCCTAGATGAGCACACCAGATGTGAGACTCATGAGGTTATCTTAACCTTCCCACTCAAGTTACCACGACAGGAAAACTACATCTCTGATTGGAGGCTAAAGAAGGGTGGTCAGACTACCTTTTGGGTGGTGTTAACATATCCCTGTAATAACTGTTACAGAAGAACTTAAATAGAATATTCAGTGGAAAGGATAGGAGAATAAGAAACATAACATGTTAAAGAGAAAAACTGTACTTGCTTTCCCTTCATAAGAAGAAATAAGTTTCCCTATCACAGAGGCATATATCTTGCTAAATTTCATATTTAGTCAGATACTTAGAGTGGTCTATCTGGCAGTCATTCACAACTCTTAATATATTTGTCTTGATAACCTCTCTGTGAGAGAAGAAAGTGTTGCTATCCCATTATTGCAGAGAAGAAACTGGGGCATAAAGAAAATGTGACTTGTTCAAGATCACACTTAGTGTTTGTCATTCAGGGCACTTGAACTCATTGCCTGTGATACAATTCATTGCTGAGGCAAGGAGGCAGTGGTAGTGGCATTATTACTTAAAATTTTCTGTTGCTTTAAAATTAAATTTCGGGGGGGTTAGATTTTATATTTATTTATGTGAGGCTGCATGCAACAGGAAGCTTGGAAGACTTGCGTTTTTCTGGCTGAAAACATACAACTGAAAAACTACTTATTTGTTAGAATTAACTGTTAAATATCTGAATCTATTTCTCAAAATCATTGCTGTTAAGCCTAATTATGCCTCCCTCCTTTGCAGATGATGGCAAAAGAAAGCTTTTTTCCTTTGGTTATCTGATGTCAACCCAAGACAGATGCAAAAAAAACAGGAAAAAACTAATTCTGTTTGTAGGCTATGTACTAATTTTGAAAACGTAGGAAAGAAAAGAAAGCAGTAGAAAGTGGTTTCAGGATTCCTCTATTCCTCTAAATAACAGTGTATATTCACAAATCTCATCTCCAAATATGGTATAATATATTTATTACTGTGTGATTTATTCCTTTACAACACTTTAGAACTTTTAAAAGTTTGCAGGACATATTGATGGATGTGTATCTCTGAGATGCTGTCTGTCTTGAAAAGTAGCAGCTGTGAAGATCACTGTTTTTTTTCACTGAATGGGAGTGAAGGGACAAATGAACTGTTGATTAGATGGGATTTATCGATGTGCCAAAGGACCACTTCAAATTCTGTGTGCTTTTTTTCATACGTGCCTTAAAATACAAACATACCTCCTGTGTGTTTTAGAGCAGCAAGGGGAAGTTGTTCTATTTCCTTTTTGGCCTGACCGGACAGGCAAATCAGTTTTTGCTTATTTGGAAACCCAGAAAAAAATCTCAGCATTGTCAAACTCAATGAAAAGTAGAAGCCCAATTCTTGCCTCTGGTAAGAGCAAAGGACTTCTGCTCCCACAAACTCATTAATATGGATAACACCAAGCACATGGGTCAACTGTGTCTTGATGGAACTCGCAGAAAAATCAACTCGTGCATATCAGTCTTCATAACTTTTATTTAAAACCAACACTGGCCACTGAAACAGTGCCTTACGTAAAATGTAGGCGAGTGCTTTCAGCTTTAGAGGAGTAGTGTAAAGTGGAATGTAAAAATATTCTACATTGTGTTCTCTGAGGTCTGTCTCCCTTTCATTTTAGTTTCTTGGTTTTGTATCATTCTCAGAACAATGTCCTATTTTAAACATATTAGTCTTCATGGCATAGAGATGAAAATAAATATAGCCATACCTCGATTTTACTTCCCTACCTTACTGGCAAATGGACTTTGTTGGAAGAAATGTGAGTATTATTTTACATCAAATAAATGGATTTTTGAAGCTATGAAATGTGGGGAGGTTTTGTGAATCTGAAAGAGCCAGGAACTGCCAGTTATTCATTTCCATTGGACTCCTACTTCAGACAAGATATGAAGGTTAATCCATTATGAAACTTTTTTCTCCTTACTTTTCTAAACAGTATCTAAAGACTAAAACAATCATCAGTAACTCATTTTGTGTGGGTAGTAGAGGAGGAGAATTTTTTTAAGTCAAGTATAAACTCCTACGTATCATGTTATTAGGAAGGTTAAATACATAGTGACTTTCCAGGTACAAGTAACCATAAGAAAGAAAATGGAATGCTGTTTCAGAATATGTATTTTGCTTTGATTTAAAGAAATGAGGTTATTCAAAGTCATAGAACAAGAAGTAACTCGCTTTTCAACTTCTCAGATAAGATCATTTGCTCTCAAAACAAGGCCGTCTTTTAACTGTGTATAAGACTTTTACATTTGCCATATTAAGGGAGAACTTAATTGCCTCACACTTGCCTTGCTCAACAGTTTGTCTTGAGGCTGCTAATAACCGTACAACAGGTTGAATTTCCAGTGAGGGCTACTGTTCGTTTCCCTGATGTAAGCACTTGCCAACAATCATGGTTGATCCCGCTGTGTATACTGAATTGCCATAATACTCTAATTCTCCTCCTTTGCTATTTAGTCTCCTTATGGGACAGTCATCCCAATGAATTGTCTGTTTAAAAAAAAAAAGCTTTTCTTGTCCTCAATGGAAAAGGAAGCCAGGATTTTCTTGCTGTTTTCCATGGACAGCATTCTTTTGGCATGTATCCAGAAATGACTGTGGCTTGTAGATGATACATGGTTTCATTATGCATCCAACAAAAATAATACCATCACATCTGTCAAAATCTTGAACACATACAAATGTCCACAGTGATACACACTAGTTGATGATTAAGATAAAAATATGTATCTTATCTTTTTTTAAAATTTCTGATTGTCCTTCACAGGATTAATTTCAAATAGATAAAAATTTAATTATAGCCTATATTTGCATGTTTTCTGAACACATAAAAAAGTCCATTAAGTGAATGTTACACCTGAGTATTTAAAAAAGAAGAAATATTATTCCCCAAACTTCTGCTGGAATTGAAGAAGAAGGGGAAGTGACATTCTGTTTTAAATTTAAATGTGTCTCATTTATGTCCTAAGATAATTGTGAAATTTTATGGGGTTTGTCTTGCATATAGACTTTTTTATGTCTGATTATTTAATAGACATATATAGCTTCATTAACTTCAGTCATTGTCTTACTCAAATCAGGTACCTGAAATTCTGTTAATATTTGGGTTGCGACCTCATGATCCAAAATAAACATACCTTATATCTAGATACAAAGTGAGAGTGTTTATGCAGAATAGTTTAAAATATCACCTAATTATATTATCATATTAGTTTAACATTTATGTAAATTTTGCATGTTTTAGAGGAGCTATTTTTTGCTTTTCCCCAAACAGGTTCCCACTTAGCTTCAATACAAACATAAATCACAGTTCACACTCTCATTTTGTGGAATTTTCATACAAAAGTGTTAAAAAATGCAGACTCTTTGCATTTTCAGTTTCATGTGGCAATGCGATCTGTTACCTAATTGCCACGTTTGGGAATAAATAGAAGACAAGCAGGCTTAGATAAAAAGATTGTTTAAAGTAATTGAAGGGCATTTTGAAGTAGGAATACAGTTCTCTATCTCATTACAATTAAATTTCATTTGAGTTCTTCCTGGGGAGAGTGTGTAATAGACTGTGACGTGAGGCTAGGGCCCCGTCAGTGGTCCTATCTTCTACAACTCTTTCACAACCAAGGAAAACTTTCTCAACCAACTCCATGCCTCAGCCTTTTGGACTAAATACGCTTGGTTCTCTTCTTACTAATGGTAAGCACCTGTTCGCAACTATGGTTTGCAACTTACGCAAGCCTGAAGAAGCATAGTTGCCACATCATATCAAACTGATAGTGTTCAAGTAGGTTTGAACTGCAAAAAAGCAAATGCGTCTGTGCCTGCATTGTTGGCTTCCCAGCTTCATACAAGCCGATTATTCGTGGTTCAGGTAGAAGCCATTTCACTGTATTATTGTTTCTAATGCCAGAAGCAGTTGCATTCCAAGAACTGAGGGGAAAACTGAAGTATTGCTGAGAAGTTGGGTAGATTGATGGTTTGAGAATATTTTGTTCTTCTTCAGAGTTAATTTTCACTGGTCAGTGTGTTCCTTGTTAATACTGCATTATCTTCCGTGAGCTAGCCATTCATTGTCCAGCAATGGCTTTTCATTATGAACTCCTGACCTGATTAGTTCCAATGTTAAGTACTTTTTTTGTGTTTTCTGTGGCCTATACTACCATATTACTAAATTACCTACATGAATAATTACCCTACTTTACTCCTATTATGCTTGTCGTGTTTGGGTGGAAAATCTCAAGCAGAGTGGCAGAAGCAGCCTGCTCTGCAGAAATTATAGCACTGCACTCAACTATAGTAGCATAATAAACTGGTTCAGAGCAACCTGCCAAAATCTCTAACTTCTATTCTTATGTCTAGTAGGTCTGCTCTGGCAGTAAATTTCAGAGAGACAAACTACCTTTCCTTTTGCTCTTTGCAAAGATGCCCAGCCAGCTAGATACTTATTGTGCCCTCTGGGCTGCTCTCAGTTAGTCTCAATGGTTTCTGTTAAGATTGTAACAAATTTTTTTTTCTGAGTTTCAAAAGCTCGACATTTTAGAGATTTGAATTTCATTTTGAATTTTAAAAGATGACATAACTTCAAGATCATCTGTGGCAGTTGCACAAAAGAAATCACAAATTGAAAAACTGGTTCACAAAATCATTATTTTTCAAGGAAAAAAACCTTGATGATTCTCCTCTATTGAACAATCAAATTTTGCAGGAAACAGGGAAATTATAGGATGTGCAGTGTATCAAAGGCAATGGAGCATCTGGAAGTATTTTCTCATAAACATTTTAAGGGAACTAATGCTCATTAAAAGTACTTATAAAGTATTGGGGTAAACTCTTCTTTTGTGAAGGGATAGAACCTGAACTGACAAAAAGTATGAGCAGGTGGAGCTGCAGCCCTGGAGTTTATGCCAGATATAAACATATTCTCCCAAGTGTATTCAGCTGACTTTCAAGCTGATTTCTGGGGTGAGTATAATTATTTGTGTGGATGAGGATCCGAACCCAGAAAACCTCATTTAAAAGCACAGGTGGTTGTTTATGGTTGCTGTCTGCATCCAGTGTACTATACTGAATCAACTCTAATTGACAAGAGAAGGCTGAGGCACCTTAATGAGCACTGTTGCCAGAAAGAGTTTTCCAACTCTTGATTAGATTATGTTTAGGTGAAACTGTTGCTCGTGATAACAGATGCTGATTTTCACTGGAGCTGACACACTGATCTGTAATCATAGCATTACCTTGTCTACTTGGAAGATGCTCCTTTTAAAAAATACACACACATATATATATGTTCAATTTAATGCTGAACTTTTTATTGGCATTCAGTAGGTGATAGTGTAACCGTTCGTAATGGGCAAAGAAGCACAATATGAAAAAACTTCTAGACAGGGAAAAATTACTGTATCTTCTTTCCCAGTGATCCCTCCTTTTGACGAATTCCCATGAACAACATGAACTGGGAGGTGGCTCTGGTATAAGATTCTGTCACAGCTGTGACATGAGAAAACAGCATTGAAATGGTGCGATGCTGTATGACCTGTGTAAATATGATGGTATCTTTTGAAGTTTACCAGGATCTGTGAGTTTGAGGATGCATATACTGTGCCTCAGTGGATGAGAGCTTTGTCCCAGTGCTTGGAGAACTCAGAAGAAACATAACACAGAAATCCTCAAGGAATTTTCCCTTCCCTCTGCTCCTGCTCCTGCTCTCTAGAAGAGACGAGTTGATCCAACTGTTTATTTTGGAGCCAAATATAAAGCTGCATATTACCAAAACCATCAAAGGGGATTTCCAATACAAATTTGGAAGTTCAACAGCTCTTCATCTTTAGGAAAACAGTTTTTCGATGACTAGCTGAACCAAAACATATCTAAAAATTGTAATTTTTTGAGATGTGTCTAAGGGCCTTTATTTCATGGCTTACTGGGAGAATTTTGACAGAAAAGATATAATTGATCAGTGACTCTCAGTATGTCTTTTCTCTTTATTTAGATACAACTATTTTCTTAGGTTTTGGTTTTTTTTTTTCTTTCCCCCCTGAAGCCTAGAACTGTAAAGATGACAAACTCACTGAAAATTTGAAAGAGCATGAAATTTATACAAAATAGAAGCTCAGAATGAAAAACATTTCCTGGAATAAACACTGAGAGCATAGTGAAGCAAAATTGTTGGAGATTTCTGGAATACCCATCCCCAGTACATTGCTCTATCGTAATACATTGCAATTAATCTATTATTTTAGATTAAAAAACATATGCTTGTATGTTAACGTGAACTGTTATGTGAAAAATATACTTGATCTCATAATCTTCCATTTTTACAAAAATATTTAGGGATTTTTACCTATACTGTTATTTAACATATTGCTTGATTTTCAAAGCTGACTATATGGCATTTTTACTTTTTACCTGATCTTTAGAAATGAAAGTAGTGAGTACTAAACAGAAGAAAAAAAAATCATAACTTTTAAAAAAGAGAAACAATAAAAGAAAATCATCTAAATCATATCCATATAACAAGCAGTATTGACAGATAGAACACAAAAATAATTTGTACTGACTTCACTTCTAATTCCAAAATAACATAAAAATAGATGTAATCACTACAAAATAATTTAAATGGAAATGTTCACTAAGGGCATTGGAAGCCCAACAGTAATGTTGTGCAATATGAGATATAATTAAGTCTGCTGCTGTAAGAACAATTTTTGCTTTAGTAGACTGCACTGATTATTTCCCTATATGAGTGCTACTGTGCTATTATGTCTTAATTTAGTTATATTAGATTTGAAACCTGATTCCAGCACAAATATACAGAAATAGTGTAATCTGTAAAATGCACTCTTCTGGTTAAAGAGCCAAGATAGATTCCTTAGCTAATTGTTTTGGGCAGAAGCAAATTTTTTAATCAATATCTGTTCAGCAAATAAAAAGAATTGAAGGAGCCTCCAAGCATATTTCTGTAATCTTCTCATCACACATACCTTGATATGGCATGCAGATGAGTAAGACTGTATGTAAAGTGGAAGATTTAACCTCTTTGCCCTTTCAAACCAGCAGTGGCATAGGAAAGAGGGAGGTTCTGCAAGAAAAGTTCATGTTGTTAAGTTGAATCATGCAAACCAGGATGTTCAGAGTCACAGTCTCTGAAATCCTTCTGCCATGCTGAGGGCCAAATGGAGACAGAAAAGAAAAACTGCAATGCATGATTGAGAAAATGAAGTAGGGTCAGATTTACCGGGAACTGGGAAAAAAACCCCAACAACTTTAGAAACAAAGGGAGCCTGCACAAAAAGGGAATAAAGGCTTCATATAAACCAAAGTGGAAACCAGCTGCTAATACTTAAGATCAAAAATGTTACAGGAGGCTTTTTTTAAGGGGGGGGAGAAGAAGAATGGAAGAAAAACATCAAACGCCATTTGAGATGATGGACCCCCTAGGGATTAAATCAAAAGCATTCTTCCAACTTTTAGTAGAAGGGGCAGTCCAAAGTATGAAATTTTGCAGGTGACGTAGGGGTTATTTGAAGGCATCATATAGGAGGCTGTCATCAGACGCATGCCA
This sequence comes from Aviceda cuculoides, assembly GCA_035590195.1. Classification (NCBI taxonomy): domain Eukaryota; kingdom Metazoa; phylum Chordata; class Aves; order Accipitriformes; family Accipitridae; genus Aviceda; species Aviceda cuculoides. The sequence goes on from JAVJGG010000054.1 coordinate 8,038,097, forward strand.
CCTATCTTAAAAGAATAAAATTAAGATATCTAAACTGAAGGTAAAGGGAAGTTATTAAGAACAAGAAGGCTGCCTTCATAAAGTTGAAGTCCTGTCCAAGTGTGAGTATCGGACAAGGCCACAAGCACTGGCAGATTAAATGTGAAATTATGCCAAAGTAGATTTTGCGAAAAAAACTTGCAAAGACAGAAAAAGTAATAATAAATTCTTTTTCAAACACATCAGGAGCAGAAAGCTTGCCAGAGAAGCATGAGAGTCAGTAGATAAGCAAGGCATAAAATCATTTGCCATGGACAAACTTAGGGAAGTTTCCACGCTGAAACCATTCTTTTTGGAGGAGGTGTTAGAGAATCTGTCACAAACCGAAGTGTCAGTGGAACAGATTACAGAACAAATTGACAGAATACTCAAACCACTAGGGCTGGATGGCACCTGCCCCAGTTCTAAAGGAATGCAAACATGAAGTTTTTGAACTACTAGCCAGAGTGTATAGCTTCTCACTTAAAGCCACCTCAGTATAAGGTGCAGTGGGAAGGGCAAGATTACTTTTTAAAAAGGGATCCAGGGAATAAGACAAAAATACAGAGAGACATCTAAGTTTTAGAACAGCTTCAGTGTGATGAGTAATTAACTGGTTCAGTGCTACCCTGCCTGGAAAAGAGGCAACTGACATGCCACTATACAGAAAAGAGCATATTACAGAAAGCATTCACTATCTTTTCTAGTGCTTGAATGAAGAGACATCAAATTAAACTAGCTAGTGGCAGGTTCAAAAGAAAAAAGAGTGATTCTTCAAACAATGTTTACTTAAGGTACAAATCCCGTTGTCACAGAGTTAGGCAGTTTTGTATCCAGATTTGGCAGAGATTTTCACTGATTGAAAAGTCCTCAGGTGAGAGCAAAGAGAAAGATCATAGGATAGGAGACAAAGACTTAGAGAAAAAGATTTGAAGTCTTCTTGTTTTAAATAAAAAGGAGATCACTGAAGGAGGACGAACGTTTTCAAGTACCTGAAAGGCTATTGCATAGACTTAAGGAACTGTTCTCCAAGGACAAAAAGGAATAGGCTTCAGTCTGCAAACTAATTAATAGCAGGAATATCACAGAACTGACAGTAAACTTGGGTGATGCTACACTGGTATGAGGATGGTCTATATGCTTATTAAGGGATATTCTAATCTTATATCTGTTCTGTTGCTATTTTCCTCAAAGTAAGAGATTAAACATTATTTCTCCTTTTACTTTGGCTTTTTGTAACTATTCTTTCATGCTTCCTATCCATTTACCTAAGTTGGTGTAGTACATTGTAACCCATTACTTCCCAGATCTGAAAAAGTATGTGATGTGTGAACCGTGTATGTGTGAATTCTGTAATGTAATGCAATGTGTGTATTCTGTAAGATAACTGATATCCATGACTAATATATTGCAGTTTCTGTAATGCAATATGTGTATTCTGTAAGATAACTGATATCCATGACTAATATATTGCAGTTTCTGCAATATAAACCATGCAGAGAAGGAGCACTAAAAAAAAGGATCCTTCAAACCAATTTAAATAGTAGGGAAGTATGTGCTAGTCAGGTGAATGATTTGACTGGCTAACTGTTGTATTACACAATGATTTGGGCATGCTTTGATAAAATAGTCCAAGTATTTCCATGCAAAAATTCCCCAACCTAAAGCAAAGTACAGTATATCAATCAATTTGTAGTATATCAATTACATTTTCTCTGTTTTCTTACCCCAGGATTTCTATTTCTGCACCAAGCAATCTCAGGTAGCGCCATGTGGTGCTCTAAAGCGATGAGCATGTGCTTTAATACACTAGGTCTGATGTAGTTTTAGAAAGCAAGTAACAACATAAGAAGAACATTTTGAATAAAACATTTAAAATTTTGGCCTGAGGTTGTTTTTTTTTAAAAAAATGCCAAAAATGTTTCTTAATGTAGGACCCTAAAAAAACATATTTACTTTCAAATATCCTGGATTTGACAGACAGTGGAAGACACTCATAGAATCTGTGGGCGCTGGCAGTGAAGCCAGACCAGGTACTTCTAATCTAGGTGTCTAAATATGGATTTAGCTGCCTCTCCTGAGGCACCCAAATTTGAAAATGATTGGCTGCAATCCCCACTGAAGCGGCTCACACCATTCTTTACATGGTCTGTGTGCCGTGGTTCTGGTAGCAATTGTTTTAACTGGAAAGAGTTTAGTTTTCATTTTTCTGAGAGAAAACTGGCCAGTCCCAATTATGGAAACAAATCTTCAGTATAAAACTTTTTAAAACCCCAGAAATTCTCCTGGGGAAGTCACAGGCAGGGCAAAACTAGCTTTTCCAGAAGAGCTGACAGTTGTTTACATTTTAATGTGGAGGAATCCAGCAAGTCTGCAAGTTTATTTTTAGTAGTTGTAAACTGAGTTACTTAACTCCTTTTTTTCTGCAGCTGGAGCTGAGACATAAAAGTGATTAAAGATGTTAAACAATGACAAACTGGTGCCTGACCAGTTGCTAGAGTTTGGATGGTGATGAATATTTTGTTAATCAGAAAGCAGTAGGATTCTTTTGCATTGTATTTCTTGCGATGCCTCATCTAAATATTTGCAATCTGACGGCTTCTCTACTTAGAATAGTTCTGGTTGCCACAAAAAATACTGGGTTGCTATCTCTAAGCAGGATGAATCTGCTTCCCTCCTTGCGGAGCAAAAACTGGCAAAGAAAATTTTGTTACCGGTGTCCCGGTTTCATCACTGCTAGCACAAGTCCTGCCAGATCCAGCAATGAAAGCTGCGGCAGTTGCTCTGTCAGGGGCTGAGCGTGAGCTAGGGCAAGGCAAAAGCCGTGTAAGCCTCGCTGCAATAGGAAACATGAGGGACCTCCTCCGTCTAGTGTCACCAGTGGTGCAGGACTGTGGCTTGAGCTCGCCAGCATGGTGCCAGGGAAGGCTCTGCGGGCAGTGCGAGATGCTCCCTGCTCGCAGAAAACCGCCAGTTTGACTCTGCTCCTCCTGCGTGCTTGTGGGAGAAAGCAGTTCACTGCAGCAAATTTGTTCCTTTGTACATGTGAAGCGCCTTCCTGTAAGATGGCAAACCTGTAAAGCTGGTGTAAAATTGGAGTTGCCTCAATTATAAATCAATCCGGTCACAAGAACTCAGTTTGGAGATCATGTTTTCTAAAAGAACAAGGCTGCTTTTTCCTCCAAAGCCACCATTAGGGATTGCATCTGGGGAACAGTCAGGACAGTGAGTGTCAAAATCATTCCACCAAGGGATCATACTAGAAAAGTGTGTTAAACTAGGCATACAGGAACGAACATTTCTAAGTGATCCACAGTGAGGAAAATAAATGCTCATCAGGTTTCACTGTACTACCATATGTCTGTGGTCAAAGAAATGGCTCTAATCAAAAGAAGAAGAGAAGCAGTCACATAGCTTAAAATGGATGGCTAGTAGCTGCATGGTTTGGCTTCTGTTCATAACTAAGATGCAGACTTCTGCCTTTTCCTCTGGCACATTTTTTAACCTCAGAGTCTGTTTCCACATATGTCTCTAAAGCCATGCAATTTAATTAGTTAGCCTCCAAGGGGGCTGGAACAATACTTATAAAATATTTGCAGATGCTTTTGATCTGGGAGGCACAGCAGAAGGGCAAAGAAGTATTTACATGGGTTTTGAAGAGAATTACAAGCAATCTTTTTGTTTGGTTTTAAACTGAAAGCCAAATTACATTACAAAGCATTGAGCTATTCTGGCAGAAAGCACAGAAAAATACCTAGCATGTCTGGTGACTGAAACCTTTACTGACACTGTCTCCTTACAAGTCTTGTACATTTATCACTGTTACAATTAAATCTATTCAAAGTTTATTGGAAAGAAATGCATTGGAAATCATGCTTAGGTTAGGTTAAAACTTCTAAAGTGTCACTGGTTCTGTACAGATAATCACATAAGGATTCTGGGCAGAATTTTGTATGGATGGCATACCTTATACACCCTGTTAAAGGCAAGGAGGACAATTTGGATAGATCTGGTATTGCAGTCATTTTCTTATCTCACTAACACAAATTCTTTATTGGTGAGACCCATATCAGTCAAGTTATTCCTGAATTACTGCTCTGTGACAGAAGTTAATATTAATAGGCTAATATTATCTGTGTATTTCTTTCTAAAACACACGCATTCTGAATAACAAAAGAGTAAGCAAACTGCCTTTAATGTTCAAATATTAAGCCACTGTGCCATGTGCAATTTGGGCAAGGAAATACACAGTATTTTCAGAGGAGTTCTTTGTCTTTGAACTTAATGGTGAGATGTGAAAGGCAAGCGAAGAAAGCTGAATTAAGATTTTCATTAGAAGTTGGGGGGTTTTTTCTTTCTCTGTTTAACCAATCGAACACCACCACCTGACTTTGCTTGGCATTGCCAACAGTTAGGAGCTGAACATTTCAACATAGACAGACAGACGCTAGCAACACCACTCAGTACAAACATTGTCAGGCCACTGAACTGTCGTCTTAGTCCCAGAGTCTTGCCTATTGCCCCATGTAAGTGGGTTTCTACAGAGCTTTGACTGGCAGTGACCTAAACAGGTACCTTCCCACAACTTAAGGGAGGGGGGTGATGGATATGAACTTCAAACTTAGAAAAAGCTGTGCTCAGTAATATTAAATCACCTGCCCAAAATAACAGCCAGCCCAACAGAAACCTGACTGATCAGGTCATGATAGATCATGCACATCCATGTAAATCAAAGATTCTCACATACAGTCCGAAAGAAGGAGGGCACACCTGGCTCAAAGAGATAGAAAACTCTCATCTTATTTAGTGAAATGGCCTCACACCACAAAGTCTAATTATTAATATTTTAGACCTGCCTGAGAGGAGGGGAGAGGGACTGCATTTCTGGGTAGCACAGGACAGAAGTTTTGATGGGAAGGACAGGTTGCTATATGCATCACCAAGCTTAAGTTACAGGAAGTCTAAATCTATATCTGTTTTAGTACTTCATTCCCAAACAGAGGAACTTCAAAATAGGTATGTTGTAGGATGTATTTAATAATTTCCTCACTTCCAGTCAAAGGACATAGACAAAGATGTCTTCTCCCTGTGAAGAACAGTGCAAAAGGTTTCCATGTGTAAGGCCTCTTAAGACACGCCACCGACCTGACCACACAAGACATGAGAGTCAGTAAGACAGCTTTTTTTGTTGCTTTTAGCAAACTTTCTAATTTAAATATTTCATGTCTATTTTCTTTACTAGAGATTAACTGAGTGTCCTGGTTTCAGCTGGGATAGAGTTAATTGTCTTCCTAGTAGCTGGTATGGTGCTGTGTTTTGAGTTCAGTA
>JAVJGG010000054.1:8043542-8076749 GCA_035590195.1 Aviceda cuculoides
TATCAACATCCTTCACATACTGAACTCAAAACACAGCACCGTACCAGCTACTAGGAAGACAATTAACTCTATCCCAGCTGAAACCAAGACAAGAGATTTAGAAGGAGTGGTGAGAGAGACGAATTGAGAATGGAAGAGCTTTTCAGCTTTTTAGTAGGTAAGTTAACAGTCGTAATACCTGGTGTGGATGTAGAGGAATGATCTCCCCAGTCTGCTTACAGTTTGGATTTGCATCACTTTTGTTTCTGAAACTATGTCCATCAGAGTTGTACTCAAATTTGTCAATAAATAGGTGAGGGCCTTTCAAAGACTGCAGTGAGGCAGAGGGTAGGTGTACACACGGACTGTGTATTACACGGTAGGCCACTGGGAATGTGATGGTTCTGATGTTCAGTCAGTCTGGTGGGGAGGGCTAGCAGCTCTTGTCCTGTCACAGCCACCTGGTTTCAGCTAGCCAGTGCATTGGCTACACAGTGCTCTGTGATGAGTGCGATGATGGGTTTGTCAGACGCAAACTGCTTTGCCACAGACCATCTTCCAGGGGTTAAGACGACCTGCATCTCTACTGGGATGGGGTCCAAACGTAGGTATGCAATCTCTTTAGTGCCAGTACTAAATTCGTCGTAGGGCCAGGAAGGTGGTCTTTCATATTCTGGTTAGCGACTCATTTAAAGGACATTGTGAACTTGTAATGCTGATTGTGGATGACCAGTGCTGTTCAGACACAGCGACCCTAAGTTTGGTGGTCGTAAGTCTGTTCCTGCTTAGGCTTCAGTGGGGCCTCTGCCTCTTCTCTTCACATCACAGATATCCAATTGTCACATAGGAAAAGTCACAGGGAACTGAAGGAGAGGAGCGAACAGGGCTCTTTATGTAGGGTTCAGTAGTGGTTCAGGGCTTTGGATGTGCAAAATACAATGGGGAGATAGAGCAAGTGCTACAAAGGCCTTTCTAAAGGATACAAGAGAGCTTATGGCAGAGATACCATTGCTGGCATTGCCTCATTCCTGGCCCTCAGCTGCCCTAAAAATGCCTGAAACATAGACACATATGGGATATTCCCATCTGGGAAGCACTCTTCTTGCTGATGTAACCATGGAGGTCTCCCAGCTGAATATATGAGCCAGAAACAAGAAAAGTTCATGTAATTGGGGTCTTGCAGGGTTTTTTCCCCTCTTGTACCATGAAGAAGTAAGCCTCACTAAAATGCTAGTGCAGGAGATAAGGTAACTATCTGGTCTGCCTGCACACAAGGATTTCCACTTGAATGGAGTTGAGTGGGAAGGGAAGCCAAAAAGTTGTAAAGCAGCAGGTGCGTTCTTCTCTTGTGCTGAGATGCCCAGACATCTCTTGTACCATATCAGTTTTGCACATAGCTCAGGGTGTTTGAGAAACACATATTGCTTTTTTTCTTATAAGGCTTTAAAAGTTTTGATGGTAGAAGACTAGGGTGGTTTCCACACTAAGACTTAATGAATTGAGATCTGCTTTTCCGTAAAGTATACCAATCAATGCTATAAAATACTGTAGTTAACCTGGCTTTTAAAACTGTTGTTTGAATTATTATAAGGTTGGGGTGTTTTTTTGTAGCAGAGACAAAGAAGGAAATACCCCTGGCCTGATCCTGGGTTTAATTATATGTGGGTGCACTCTATTTCAACATGGAAGTTCACTTACATACTTCCTTGGTTTCAAGATAAGCTGAGGGGCAGTCTGTATTGTTGCCCAAATCAAGATTTCTGGTTTAAATTTAGCTTCTTAGCTATATACCAATAAATATGTTTGTTTCTGTAGACAGGGAGAACAAAGGAATGTACAGTGACACCAAAACAATGTAGTCAGGGCAGTAATGCCTTCTGTTCTGTCCTGTGTGTCTCTATGGCACATTGCTGCTTAAAACATTATGGAAAGAAACTCATACTTGTCAAGCAAGTAGATAATGTCAGGATCTTACTGTTGCAAGGAAAACATAACCTTAAATACATTCTCATCATTACACCTTGCATTAGTGGACTACTAAAAATATGCTTCAGGTATTTTGATTCCTAGTTTCCTTCACTAAATGTTAATTAAAAATCTCTTCCTGAAATAACTAGAATCTAGTAGCTTACTTAATTTCATATATTTTCTTCTTTCTTGGTGCTGATCAGCAGTGAGAGTTTGTGTAATTCATGTATTTATAGCTGAATGCTCATATTAGACTACATTTAATAAACTGGTCCACAGAGTAAAAACTGCACAAACTTATGTCTTAGGGACACAATTTTCATCGTCTTTCAGAACTACCGACAGACACACTGGGCTATTTGTATTTTTGTTTAGTGCTCAATTTATTTTTGGCATGTTGGCAATATTTAATAACAACAGTATATAAGGTGACACAATTCATATAAATGTTACAAACAGCAAGAATGCAGGCTACAGTTTTATTAGTGATAGTAATAAAGGAAATGGCCCACATGAAATGAGTACAAAGACCCCAAATAATAAGGCAGTGTATGATTCTTAAAATATACTCTCCTGGACCAATTAAACAACTCACATCTCTCTCAAAGAAAATAAAAGCATCAGACACAGAAAGGCAGAGCAAGAGCATTAGAATTTAACAGTGTGATGGTCAGGGGTTTATTCCCTGAAGAAGATGATTAGACTTTCAGAACGTACCCGAATTAAGCTCTGGAGCGATGCCAGTACTGTGGAGTCCTTAAGAGAGTTCAAAGATGTAGCCTAGCAGCCTTCACCTTTGCTGTGCTGTGTCTCCTCTTCACATCTTGCTCTGGTGATGTTAACTGCTTAATTCCCAAGTGAAACACTGAGATCTAACCCACAGGAATAATTTATAATGCATATTATCTATCTGGTATGGATTATCTGATTTTACTGAGTAGAAAAGTTTTATCTTATATCCTTGAATACTGTGGTGGCAAGCGTACTAGATATAAATATGTAGTCAGAGAAAAACAGTTTTACTCACAGATTTTGTCTCTTCTGAAAGATATACTTGCAAGCTCTCTGTTTAAAAATAATTTCCAAAAGTTCTGGTGTTAGCTTTAAAAAAATTCACCACTGCACCTCGACCTGAGAGATGCTAGTCTCAATAAGACATGAGCAGGTTTGTTAAGGAAGGGAAGTTCAGGTGAATAAATTGAGAAAAATAGTAGGCTATTTTACAGTCTTTCTTACTTGAATGCATGTTATCTACACACTTTCGTTTATTTATAGAAGACATTGAGTATATGTGACCAAAGTTGTATGCCTGTTAATGTTAGTATGCTATGCTAAAATGTCCTTGAAGCACATAAATTTAGGACGAGTAGATATAACATAATGACAGATAATTTCTTCCTCTCTGATCCTCCAAGGTTATTATGAGCAACTGATTTGTAAATGGAAAATGGTACAGATTACCTGGTACATGCTGTATATCTCACTTATGCTTAGAGCACTTACTTTTGAGATACTAGTAAGCTTGTCAACATTAGTCTTTAGGAAACTTGTGACTCCACTGTTTAGATTATATCTGAGAATTCAGTTTTGTGGATAGTTGGGGATGTTTAGCATTTGAAAGATCAGGTTAGAATGATTAATCTTAGTTATGCACATCTCCTGTTAAATTATGCAAGTCTTGACCTATAATAGGGTTTGAGATGACAGGGGGGTTGAGCACATTAAGTTTCCTTGCAGTGGTAGATATTCCTGCACAGCCTAATCCAGATACTCAACAGCAAAGGTCTTGTGGTCCAGTGCTGGAATGGCTTGACATGTATAACTTCCACTGAAATTAGTGGGACTAATAGATGCTGAATAAGGGCTATTGTCTTGTAATTGGCACAAGACTTGAAAACAGAAATATAAATCTTCGTAGATCAATTCTTTTTATTGTGTTTTTAACCCTTATTACCTTTTTTTTTTTTTTTTTAAGTTTTGGCAAATGTGCACATGCTTAATTTGTTACCATAAGCATTTCTCTTTAGCAGTCACATTAAAGTTGATTTGTAGGTAATTGCAGATTGGAGCCTTAGAGTGTATTTCATCTCTGTAAAATGGTAGATAGTCACAGGATCGAGTCCACCATATTGTTGTACAAATTGTCATGATAATTACTGTTTCTGGTTCTTGTTACAATACATGTCACAAGTAATGGATTAAATTTATGACATTTTCTCACCGTTGTCCTAGTTTTTGTCACTGCAGCCAGAATGTATTATCAGAGACAAACAGAGATGCCAACCATTAAAAAGTGAACATAATTCATTTTTTGTCACAAATTTTTATAAGAAGAAAACCTGGCATATGGTTAACACCCAGTTATGGAATAAAGTAATTTAATACTGCCTCAGAATAATTATGATTACTGAAAATATAATCACCCTCATTGATTTTTTGGTAGCACACACTCTTAATACTGCTCTATAATATATTAAGGTAAATTGATGCATTTTAAAAATATATATTTGCAAACCGCAAACCAAAGTGATATTTTGGAGTACATCTGGTACATGTTTGAGATAAATTTTTAAATATATATAAATTGTGTAACATTATAGCTGGTAGGAAATTAGACTGATTTTAAATTTAGTTTGCTTTTAATGTCAGTCAGATTTAAAAAAAAAATGCTATGTAATGATAGTCATCTTTATTGTCACCAGGGATTGAATTAGAGACCTAAAAATGAAAAAAGAGAAAGTGAGAGTGAGCATTTAGAATTTGAAATAAAACCAGGTAAGACTGCAATCTAGCACTCTTTAAAAATCAGTGGAAGTGTTCCTTCTGACTTCGGTGAGAACTGGATCCTGTGAGTGAACAGGCATCAGCTGTGGCAAACTCATTTTTATGGAGCAGTCATGAAGTGTGAGGCAGCTTCCCTGCTGCAAAGGGGATTCCAACAGTAGTCTTATTAAATAATAATGAGTGATTAATCACATAAGGGAAGGAGAAATGAGAAGACTTAGAGGAACAAAGAGTGTATTTTAAAGGAAACAAAGATGTCCTGAGAAAGAGGAAGGAAAAGGAGTTAAAAGCTTACTGGGAAAAAATGTTGAAAAACATAGTCCAAAGGGAGAGGGGTAAAAAGGATGGTGAAAAGTGGTGTGTGGTGTAAAGGAGGATACTGGAAAGGCAGACGGCTAGTAGGGATAAAACAAAGGGCTGTAGAAAGTTGAAAACCAGCAATGATGATGATGTCCTTTCCTGCCAGTAGCAGCACCACAGGAACTTGGTTTCCAGAACAGATGAGTGAAATCACAAGCTCTGGCAAGGGGATACACGAATCACCTCACAAAAGGTAGGAGAGAAAATCTGGGACGTGTTGACTTGTGGAGGTAGGTAGGGAATGGATAAGAGGATTTCATACAGTACCAAAAAATGACTGTTGGTATATTTTTAAATGTGTGAACTTTTTAGGGTTTTTTTTGACAAACTAGCAAAAATCATGTGCTCGTTTGGGATCTCCAGTTGCTCAGCTTGTTAAAAAACTAGAGAGAACATTGACCAGAAGCACTCTGTAGGCTAACTTCCTGAACTTCAACCTTACTTTTAACTCCACTAACTCTTCAAGGCATTATACATGACGTCTCTGTGTACTTACGAACAAAGAATGCTAAGTGCTGCTGACACAAAGGCCAAAATATTTCCTTGGTGTATCTACAATGAGTACTACCAGAGACAAATTTCCCCTGTATTCTTAACTCAGGCATTCAGTGTGAAATTCAGTTTTTCCTGACATTATTAGCTCTGCTGCGCTGCTAGAACTGGTTGATACTACAGGCCCCACAGGTCGTATTCCCCATTCATTTCTGTAACCATTGAAGTCTGTGTCAAGACTTGTGGACAATTTAAGGATTAAATCTAAACTGTTCAGTGCATTATTTCAAGTTTCACAACTACAGAAATGTTGAAAAAACAGGAAGGATTTGGCAATGTCAATTAAGAGCAGCTACGAGGTAGGACCAACGCCACCACCACCCCCCGGAGAAATTAATAGTGACCTAGGTAGTAAGAGTTGTGCTGGGAACTGCTAACTAGCCCCAGTTCAAAGCAGAGCATTAGCTCTGAATGGCACCACCTTTTCAGACTGCGTGAGATGCACAGGAGTGTTGTGGGGTGAAAGAAAAAGCAGAAGTTGCTGAATTTAGTTTTAACTTATAAATGACAGTTAAAAGAATGTTAAAACCCCCCAACAATTTATTTCCTTGAAAAAGTCTTAATCACAGGGCCAGTTTATGAGCAGCTTAGACTGCCGCCTATAATCTGAATGCTAGGACCTGGAGAAAGTCTATTAGCCGCACGCTGTTTTAACTTGTCTTTCACTATCTATTTAAAATACAATACAAATTTTCCAGCTTTGTTTTCAAAGTCCACATGTTGTATGGATAAAATAAGGTCCATAGTCAAGAACTCCTGAGAGTCATCTGCCTCTGTTCTCTTACCAGGTTTTCTCACAGTGAGGTTCAGACATCTATTCAAATACAAATCTGTGATATGTCATATGCAGATATCACTGTACAGAATAGGCAGGTAGTTATGAGGCTTATCCAGTCTCATTAACTTCACCAAAGCCTGATGCTAACATCGTGTGCCTTTCTTGGGCGTGATAACAGTGGTCAGAATGACTCAAGCTTGAGTAGAAGTTGGCTGATGAGTAAAGCTGACAGAAAAATGAGAATTGTGCCTTTCTGGAAATATCTCTGTATCAGAATCACTTTTCTCAAAGTATATAAAAGAAATTTCTGTCAAAGGAATTGCCAGTGTTATATTATTTTCCATTTAAAAGAGAATACCTATGTCTTGAGGCACTTTGTTTGGAAACAGTACAGTACTGCACTGTGTCCATGTGCACCACCATTGTCTCTCAGAGAAGTCAGAGTTCAGGAATTTCGTGATACGTTTTCCTCTAGGGAACAGTGTCCTTGTCTGGACTATGTCTTCCATTGTGCCTTGCAGTTATGGTAGTCCTGTGATGCCTCAAAGCTATTGATCTAGATGATAGAATAATATAGATGGGTTTTGGTTTACTGAACCCAAATCAAAGTAAATAATGTTGATATCCAGAGCACTGGTAAATGTTATGAAGATCACAGTATTATACTTTTGAGGCTCTTCTATGTGTCTTCCTGTGAAATATTGATTAAAGTTATACTTCTGGTCAACGTGAGAGTCCCATGCTGATTTTAGCACCTGTGCCTTAGGCTTCTCTTACTGTCTGGCTTGCTGTCCCACAAATCCTCCCCTCAAACTTCTGAGGTATGTTGTGATTTCTTTTGAAGGTTAGGGTGCATTTCATGATTACTACTACATTAGCTGCATTCTATTGGACTAAAACATAATATACCAAATTCTGATCTTCATGATAAGGAATCTGAGATTGGCAAAGTAGACAAGCGAATATTCATTGATTAGAAGAGTTGGTAAAGGTTTTGCCTGACAAGATCACATGAGAGGATAAATGCCTAGAGTGGTTAAGGTGGAGCCTGTTGTTATAGAATCTATTTGTATCATGGTCCTGGTTTCAGCTGGGATAGAGTTAATTGTCTTCCTAGTAGCTGGTATGGTGCTGTGTTTTGAGTTCAGTATGTGAAGAATGTTGAAGCCTTTGCATTCAGGCAAGTGTTTATACATCAAATGCAGAAACATAGTATTCCCAAATGATTGAGGTGAGTTTTCTTTAGAAAAGGACAAAGGACACTATGTTTGTGGGAGCTATACATAATAAAACTATCTCTTTAAGTTGAAAAGAGCCCCATAGTCTCCCTAACATACTAATCATGGGCGACAAATAGTAAGATATTAAATTCTAAAAATAAACTGACAAATGGAATCTATGTGATTTAAATTAGGTTTGGTCCTGTAATGAAAAAATGACAGTGCCAACTCTCAAATGCAAAGCTGCCACTCCTGGTAGAAAAATCACTTCTCTGAGGCTAACCTAGGCAGCACTGAAAGATACTTATTGTTTGGAATGCAAATTTAGCAGAACAATAAAAAGAAAACATTACCATATAAGTGCACAATTTAGGGTTTATCAAGTGACTCTTTAAATTGCAAGACAATGAGAAACAAATTACTAGAATATGGATAAACTTTCTCATTGGACAAGCTATCTTAAACCCACAGGAAATATTACAAATGCACAAGATAAGAGCTAATAAACTAGTTCTGTACTCTTTTAATACAAGAGCACCATCTTCTGCATTCATAACTGTTTAATGTCTAATTATTGTCTTTTATAACTCATGTACTTTTAAGATGAGATCACTTGAGCCATAAAAAGTTGCTGAGATTAACCCTCTGCTACTTAGTGCACAGCTTGTCCCTTGTTAAAAGAGAGTGTAAACATTCAGAAGATGGTAGTCAAGACTTGTTTAAACATACATTCACCTTTTGGAAAAGGGGAAAGAGCAATTTCAGAAAATTTTCTGCGAGAAATGATAAACTTTAGTATTCATCTGTTCCAAAGCCTAAATACCCACAGCAGCAAAGCAATTGTTGAAATGGGGAAGCACGGTTATTATTGCACAGTTTTGACTTGCTGGTTAGAGAAGCGTGTAAGACAAAATGGAATACAAAAGAGAGCAAGGTTTAAATGGTAGGCTCACAAGTCAGTCACTCAGTAGACTCAGCTAGTGTACTTGGAAAAATTAGGACTCTTAGACTGAAGAGCTATAAAACCTGAAGAAGGGTTTTTCTGCCAAACAACATTTTTACTACTTTTCAACTATGTTATCTGGTCTAATGATTTTAGTTCTATCCATAAAGCTTGCCAGTGTCTCCCCCTTCACTACTTTTATGCAGCAAAGCCACTCCACTCCCAGACCATATTGGGGTAGGTAGTGTGTGTAGCAAGACTCTCACTTTACTGGGCAGCATGCACAGCTGCACAAATTCTTCATAGACTTGTTTTGTTTTGCATAAAGTCACCTCATTAGAGACCATCATTGTTATAACTGGGAAATTATTTTTTTAGGTGCACCTACAGAGATACATAGCATTTGCTGTAGATGTTGTTAATAGATTAAGAGGCAATAAGTTGGTACTCACATCAGGGCTGAAACCAGTGATGTTTTTATTAGGCAGATAACTTTCTATTCTGCAATTCAGTAGTTTGAATTATATTACAAACTGAGCCTCTTTGGGGATTTTTCCTTAAAATACTTTATGCAATTATTTTTCCATTTTCCTAGTTCTCTCTTACATTTCTCCATGTATGTGACTGAAAGGCTTATATGCTACAAGAATCCTGCTAACAAATATTAGAAAATGGTATTCCTTAACAGCATACTCTCTGTAATGTTGCTTGCAGTAAGATTTACTTGTATTTTAAGTACAGTGAAATGCAAAGACTGTAAACAAAGGTCAGAGGAAATCAGCTATGCCAATGAAAATCAAACATGGGCCTCAGTCTTTCCCTTAACTCTCATAATCCTGAGTGTTTTTGCTGTTCAAGGGTCTGAAGGCTCCACTGGTGCTGTGCAAGGCATTACACCGACACGAAAGTAGACAGTTCCTGCCCTGGAGAGTTTGTCTGTTTAACCAGATTAAATACATCTTGCATTCCCTTTAATGTGACCTTTCTTCCTTTCTTCATTTTACATGCTTGTGTAATGTACCATGCTGAGGACAAGTCTCTGTGATATTTTTATTTTGAATCAATGTTTAAGTGAAGTATTGCCTTTTGGGTCTTAGGAAAGGATGACATTCTTAACCAATACATAATGCATGAATTTTTCATGACTCTGCAGCAAGAAGTAGTGTCACATGCTGGCACAGCTACCAAGCAGCTTTATTTTTATTTAAATATGTGGACAAAAATCAAGGTTCCTCTGAAACAGAAGAAACAGCATTCACTCTCTGCTGTGTCTCTTAGTGATAAAGGAAAAGCAAAATTACTTCACCAGGAGAACTTGGGTTTTTGCCATTCTAATCCTTCTGCTTCACTGAAAGGGCAGGTGGCATCTTTCAGACAGCAAGGTGCTGGTATGTGTCACTTGTCTGAGGGAAGGTGAAAAAACACTTACTTTTAAACACTGTAATTGAAAGCACTTTAACTGAACCTCTTCTATGGATATTTTCAAAAGGAAGGGACCACGAGGGAGATGACTGTGGAAAACATGATTACTGCACACCAAGCTCTCCTGTTTGCTTTTATGTAGTGAGAATTGCGTTGTGCCCTTCAGCATATACATGTGCTGACAGCAGCTATGTTTAACAATGGGGCCATACATTGTAAGAAAGATCCTGGTGTCAGGATTTGTGTTCATTGCTTCATTTCTCTGCCCGTCAAGAACGTACACAATCTCTATTCTAATTAGGAAGAGGGTTTGCACAGCTTTCTGGGAAAGACATGATATAAGAACAAGCACAGCATTAACTGGTAGCTAGAGATAGGGAGTGGAGTAGGAGCACTGTTTTAGTGGAATTATGTGGAGTGTAAATACAAGCATAATTGGGACCCAGGGGATGAATTAAATCCTGGAAAATATATCTCCTGAACTTTAAGTCTCACTGAAATGAAAATAAAAAAGAACAGATTGCTTACATCTAGACCCCAGTTTAAATCCTACCTAGCTCCAGATTCTAAAAATCCACTCTATCAGATTTATAAGCACCTTTAGCGTTATAAGATATCAAAGATTTGAAGAGATTAAACTAAAGGCTGCAAATGGAATTTGGAAGCAGCATAAATCACTGTTGATTACTGCTAACCTTTCGAACATCTAAACAGGCACAACCTTTCTCATATGTTCTCCTATTTTCTCATACCAATAGAGGTTTTGCCTGAGTACTAGCCCAGAAAGCCTGTGTAGGTAGAGATTAAATGAATTGTTCAAAATAGTAGTATGAAAACTATTTTCAATCTGCTGAAAGATTTTAAACCATAGTTCTGTGACCCCATTTCATTCTATATACTGCCTATGCCCTGAGGGTTGTCTCCCTTAGGAGAACATAAACTTCTGGGGATATGTCAAGATGAAAAGGCCATTGTGTAAGCACCAAATGGGTTTGCTCATGTCTGTTCTTCCACAAAGAAATGCACTGCCCTGAAGCAATATAATCCTGGAGCTTGAAGCACATTAGTTGTACCCTCTGTATCAGTAAAGCTAACCAGCCCAGCTGGGTCACCACACTGGGGCAGTTCTGCAGCTCTCAGTATCAGGACTATTACCAAGGTCTCTTGGCCATTCTCCATTACCAGAGGAGATACACAAGGCCTTCCATATGAGAACAGATCCTTGACTTTTAGCTCCAAAATTGCTAACAAAGACATTGCAAACTCTAGCACTGTATAAAAATCTCGGAATTCATGAGTGAGTTTATAATTGGGGAGCATTTCTCTGAGACTTAAAAAAAAATAAAAAACCACTCATTTAGTCACAAATTACTCCTTAGTTTACTAAATGTAGATAACTGGCTACTGAATTACTAGGATAAAGTTCAGTACTTCACGCAAATTAAATTGCCAGTCTGTAAGTACCAATATATTACACAGATTGCAGTTAGTCATTGTCTGCTGCAACAGAAAGCCAAAAAAACATAGGGCAGCTGTTAAAGAGATGGCAGTGTGGTCATTCCATTTATCTGCCAAAAGATCTCTGTTAACGATTCTCATTTTTTTGAAGTACTTCTTATATTAACCTTGAATATCTGCTAGAAGCAGAAAATACACAGATCTACTGTCTGCCAACCCTACAACTTGCATGCAGAAGTTCAGTCTCCGAGATTGTTGAGGTTCCTTCTAGTGTAAAAATTGACTTTTCAGGAGCCTATCTGAGCTTAAGATTAAGTCCTTTCTTCTGCAGTCAGATACTTGTAACATACAAGAACAATGGAACAAATGAAATGGAAATTCTGCCAGGTGTGCATGGTAGTAGCTCTTTCCTGGGTTCCCTCACTAAGCAGTACAGTCCTTACCCAACGTTTTCCACTGTGCGCATAAAACTAGGAAGGACTTTCTAGGGAAAAATACCATGACGCCAGCTTAAGAAAAGGTAGTAACAATATAAGTAAGTAGTTAATGAAATACCTACGCCCTAAATACCATTTGGCAATAGTCTTTCACTCAATTCTGTCCTATCATAGTGCATACATCTCCTTTAATACAGGACTTCTCCCCACTAGCACACCATACTGATGGCTTGGTGGCTAGGGTGAACATCAGTGAGTCTTTCTGCAGCCCATGGATGAGCACTCACTGGTTATCTTCTGATGCTTATCACCAGTCAGGTCAAGTGATTTCTGTGCTACAGCTGCTGATTTATACAGAGATCCACACTATAGTCCACTTTACTGCTGTCCCTCCAGCTTGAGCAAAGTCTCTCTGTTAACATCTCTGCACAGCATTTTTGCAGCCTCAGTGAGGAAGTGCCCATCGCATGTTGAACTTCTGAGCAAAATCCTTGACGTGTTGCTTGCTGCTTTTCCACCTTTCTTGTTGCTCCCTCCCTCCTATCTTCCTGCCTTCCTCAGCTTGATGCTTGATTCCCCAACCAATATGGCCACTGTATATGTTTTTGGTAAGTCCCTAAAGTGTCACTAGTGAGTTCAAAAGCATGTTCCAATTTATTTTCTCTGGCTTTACTTATTCTTGACCATCAGGAGTATTTAGAAAGGTATACCTTTCTAAAATAGGTATGCCCTTTTCTGTATCAATTATCTTATCTTTGAATGTATGGAAGCCCCATGATACCAAGCTTTATCCTGGTCCATGTTCTAAGATTCCCAGACAGCAGTTAAACCTCCAGCTTCTGTTCTTTTTAGTGGATGTTTAGGAAACTCAGCAACATGTATCATGGAGATAAACAGGGAAAGCTGATGCTGAGGGTGATTTTGTCCTCTTCCAGCAGGACATTAATATAAGTGTCTCCTGAGAACCCATGGCTTCTATCTTACATGTTGAAAACAAATAATAATACCGAAACTGAGCTCTTGTTTCTCAATTGCCCATCTTAACCCTCATAAAGTGGCTGATGCATGGCATTCCTGAACATAGAAAAATCATAACAATACTTTTTAAAGCCCGACCAAAAACCTTTGATAAGAAATTTTCTTGAGATTGCAGCAAATTATTATATACATTAGACTGTCGCTACTTTCATGGGTTTCCCTGGAGGTGCAAATCAGCACAGCATCACTGATTTGAAAGGAAACAGACTGCTGTAAGCTATCTGCATTGTTTGCCAGATAATTTTAGAAAACAGGAGAAAATAAGAGAATATTCAAAACAAAGGGCTCTCTCTTGCAAGGCACTGATGAACCCCTCCCCTTATGTCCCTCACATTCCCTGTCAACTTCAACTCCTATAGCTTTCAAAATTGGACACTCTTCACAAAAGGCAGATTTTTAGCACCACAAAAATAAATCAGGTACCTGTAGAAGTCCCTCACATTCTAGATAGCTTTATAGCAAAAATTAATGATAGCAAAAATCCTTGTAGTTTTCAGTTTGCTCTTTAAAATTTTCTCCTTTTTGTAATTATGGCTCTCCTTGGGTGTTTGCTTTGGGAAGGGAAAAATTGGGAAGGACAGTTGTTCTCTTTCCCAGGAGTGGTTAGAGCACCACTTCCCCTCCTTGGGGTGGCAGGGGGTCGGCTTCTGATTGAGGAAGGCCAAGTTTGATTCCTCCTTTGGATACACAAACTTCATTTTTTGAATGGCCCAGAACTGAGCTATCAGACTACCAGCTTCCAGCCAGGGTTTGGGTTTAATGACTCTGCCATACTCTTTGGCCCAGAAGGTCTGGGAGCGTGGGACAAGTTCAAGACCTGAAATTGAACCCCTTCTGGGAAAGTGCATTGTGCTAACCGAGAGAGACTCCTGGGACAATCCACTTTAAATAGCATTTGTTTCTAAGTGCGATAGTTCATGTGAAAATGCATGCAACACTAGTTCTTACCAATGTTTCACCTCAGATTGTACTCTGTATAAAGAACAGTCTCAAGCAGTTGCTGGATTTGCAGGATGTGGACAGGAAGAATAAGGAGGGAGCAAAAGTTCAGCAGTTCTAATATGTAGGTATAGAAGCTGGACTTTTATTGTCTCCCAGTGCTCCCCCTCTCATTGGGGGCTGCATAGGGGAATGCATGGGAGAAAGCAAGGCTGTAGCTTCCCAGAACACCGCAGCTGAAGCTTGCCAGACACATGGTGACCATCAGAAGGTTGCAGTGATTAGTGTAGCTATATAAATAAACATGGCTGAATTCTGCCCCAACAAAAAATTGTTTGCTCTGTGTGACCTCGCTGCACGGAGCATGCTTAGGTCAGTGCTGCATGGAAATGAACAAGAAAGAGATTGGCCTGAAAGCTCTCCCATAGTGCAAAAACCAGGGAGAGAGAGTTTTTGACAGGCTCCTGTTTGACTATAGGGGACAGGAAGAGTACAAAGAACACCTCCCCCAAGGGTCTAGCTCAGCTGGGGGTTTCGCACTTTTTGTGCTATGCTGGGCTTTTATGCAGTGTTCACCATTGGGATAACAGAGTAAATGCTAAGGTCAGTCCTTGTGGAGCGCTGTGAGGGAGACCTGTCTCCTGAATTGTTCTCAGCAGTGAGTAAGACAACAGAGCCAGTGAGTAGGAGAGTCACTGGGAACTAACTAAATATGTTGTTTGCTCTTTTTTCCATTCCCTCTTCTTTTTTACTTGAACTTTGTTTGTAATTGAACCTGTATTCACAGCCATGCTAGCCTCTTTCAGGAGAGCTGCTTGTCTGGGGACAGCATCCTTGAAGCCCGTGAGCCTTTGTAACTTGGTATCAAGTATACTCTTCTTGCACCATGTAGATGTGGAAAGAAGGGGGAGAGAAGCAACCTTGTACTTTGTTAGGAAAGACCCTGAAGAGTAAATCCTGAACTTTGATGTTTTGTTCTCTGTAATTCTCTTTTTAATTAAAGGACAGTCCCAGTGCAGGCTCTGTTTTGCTTTTGTGCTCTTTTGCTTTCCGGTGCTCCAAGGATTACTGTGAGGCTACCCATGGGACACCATAAAAACTGGTTTCTCTGCTGACAGCAGTAAAGCAATAGTAGCATGGGGCTGAGTTTCCTGGTGGTGGTGCAGAGTCATACTGACACAATTCTGCCAGTTTCAGGACAGAAGCCAGTATCTCAGAATGCATTAGAGCATGGAAAGCTACTTTGAATTAGGACAAAGAGACTGCCCAAGCAGAACAGCAGACAATACTGTTTCTGGAATCTGTGCTAACTGGCATGGACCGAGCTGAAAAGTCTCTGTGTAGTACCACATTTTATTACAGGGACACACTTTTTGTGCTATAAAAATGAACCAGCTTGTTCAGAGCTAAGCTTATGCATTTATAAAACATTCCGTTGCAAAACTGAGATATGTCCTAAATCACCCTTTCAGACTACCCGGTAGTGTATTTGAGGCCATTACTCTGAAGCAGTCTACATCAGCAGACCCTAGACTCCCCCATTCTGGAGGATGAATTCAAACGTGCATTTCAAACGTGCATGTCCTTTCATTTTTCTATCATATGAGGTAGCCTCAGCAATAGAGAATGTGTAGGTAAACATATATTCCAACACAGGGAACCATAGCAACAATAGCTATGGTAAGACTGGAAATATTTCACTAATAGAAGATATGAAATAGCAATATTCTGAGTCTGTTGCAAGTTGCTGAATGCCAGGTTCAAGACAGCTTCACTCTGGCTGATTACTTTTCATAGCAAAATACTGGAAATGTTGCCTTACTTAAAATCTGCCTCCTGATAGAAGAGTTCTTATATCTTGTATGGCTGCCTCTATGCAGACATTTTGTTGAACTTTACTTTGAATGTAGTGAAAAAGTCTTCACTGCAAAGGCCTGGTTTTATGACTATTTAGGACTTCTCCTTGCTAGGGCTATGATATAATTTGCTGTGTAGATCTTAATGACAATAAGCTAGTGTCTAGAAAGATGCCTGGAAAGGGTAGGAGAAAGATGAGTATCGAGTTCTGCTAACCCAGAAAGAGCAGTATGCGAGACCAGCTCTACTGCTTCCTGTGATCACAGCTCCTCATTTAATGAGATTGCATAAAAACTACATGACATACTGCATTTTCTTTTACATACCTGTCTTACAGTGACACAAAGTAACAATGTGGTTAGTTTAGGTTGCTTGTGGCATCTCCTGTCCTGTGCAGCACAGGCCTTCCCTTGCCTGCCTCACATGGATCCACAAAAGTCACACGGTGTGCACCTAATGCAGCTGCAGAATATTGGCTATGGTTGTGAAAATGGAAGAGTATTGAGGTGATGTCCTGATACTGGAATATCCTGAGACTGGTGCTCTCTAGCTTGAGAGTCCCGTGACTGAGAGCAGTTGAAAAGTATGCTGTTACTTCTGCTAGCTAATCTCAGTGGTCTCAATATGATTCTGTACAAATCATTCATGTGGCTCCAATTTTTAGTTTAACAATGTTACATTATATGTAATCTTTGCTCATCATGTGTGAGAGCTTATCCTAAAACCAATGAATTGTCAACAGTAACTTCTCTGATAAAGTTACATATTACTTGCTAAAAAAAATTCCCTTTTTAATCTTGCACTATGGTGCATATTGGTTTTGCCATCATGCACACACATCGCTACTATTGTAATCAATAAGTAACGAGTCTGTTCATTGTTCATTAACTAGCCCTTTCAAGTTCCCAGATAAATAGAAACAAAGAGGTTTTCAGTTTCACTCCAAGCACCTTTTTCTTGCACTCTTATGGTAAATGGATAGATTGATAGAGGCTGAACATTTCACATGAAGCAACTTGTTAGCCTGCTGCTTTCAACAATACCCTCACAAGAGGAACTATACCTTCAACTTTCCCCCACTTCTACTATCAGGATTAACACAATCTTTGGATTTTTTTGCCACCACGTCCTTTCCATTCACTGCAGTCACCAGAAGCTAAAGCTACTTTTATGATCACGACTGCCCCACACTATTATTTATGATTTCTGTGCTTTGACAGGATAAGCAGTATTTTGTGCTGTTCAAAAGCAAACATGAATACATTACTAGCCAACACTTGCAGAACAGCAGCAAAAGTGTTTATATCTTCAGAAATAAAACTTTACAAGCTTGTTGATTGGTTTAGGTTTCCACATAGTACCTCTTTTACACAAGTTACTTGCATAAGGATTTAGAACTGTATAAAGTAATGAGCTTACAATCCAAACGTTTGCCTGGGGAAGTCTGCCTTACCAAATATTACTTAACAGGGATGCTAATGACTCACTTAACTCTGACGTTCAGCTCCTTAAATGAAGGAAACAGTGAAAGCATAGTAAGAATAATATTGCTGTTAATAAAGTTAGCAACTTCACATATAATGTTTAAATCCCCCTGCAGTGCTAAAATGCCAGTGAACTCTGGTCCTCAAGCTAGAAGTAGCAATAAAATTCAACAGACTGTAAGCATGCAAAATCTTTTATATAATCTGCAAATTTTAAAAATGATTGATAGGTTTTGAAAAGAGACACACTGTTCTTGAAGTCTAAACTTTTTCCAGTAATTACCACTGGGAAGGGATGACTAATTACAGTACTCTCTATGCTACACAATGTACATAGCAGACAAATACACTGAAGAGTTTTGATTTAGGTATTCTCCATTTGGTAGAAGGAGTTAACCTATTTTTGGAAAGAGACCTGTATGTCTGAAGGCTGTAGGCTGATTAAAGTCTTCGTACTGTGCTTTGTAGAATCAAAACATTTTCCGATGCTGCTGTAAGTCAAAGTCAAAGCTTTTGAATTCAACACAATATGCACAATTACTCAAAGTGCAATTACATTATTATTATTAAAATTGCCATCCTTTTAGTTTAGCACTGAAAATGGTTGACATGGAAAACAGCAGTCATAGGTTCTCATAACACAATAGATATGTAACTTTCAGCAATGGTTGAACATGGCAAGACTGTTGAGATTTCTGTTGCCTTCATATTTTCACCCTCTTAAGCCAACGTCTCCTTTTCAAGAGTATTGGTAATTTGAAAAATATTTGTAGAAGCCTATTCTATGCTCATAAATTAATTTTGTGCTTACCTAAAACAGAGGGGAAGCCTATTCAAATCAGTCAGTGATAAACAGGTAGTGTGAGGGAAAGGGAGTAATACCCCTGTCTCCCCAATTCTCCATCCATGTGGAAAGTGCTTTATTGACTTAGCTTTCCCTGCAAAGTATGTTAGGAGTTACAGTGTCAGACTTTGTAAAGTAAAGACAACTAAGACCAGAAGTAAGGATTTTTCAAATGGGCCAAAGAAGTTCAGACCCTTACCTGAAGAAAATCAACCTCCTTTAAGCAACCTGGAAAAAATTGGTTAGTATCCCTTGTGTGTCACAGAACTTCCTGGGCTTCTGACAGATTTTTGTCCCAGAAAACAGACTTACAACTCTCCAGTCCAAAATTAGCTGACCTGACTGGTGCCACACAGCAAAAGGAGTGAGTTTGAAACCCACCCCACCCCCCTCTTATCATGGCCAGTACGAAACTTAGGTTCCCTATTAGAGCTTGGATAAGATTATTACTATTTGGTTTTAGATAAGAGGAAGAGGTATTTCATTGTATCTGTTCTTGAGCACAGTGTTTAGCACTTCTTATCTGTGAACTATTTCACCTCCTGGAGCCTTGCTGTGATGGAAGCAGTGTGTCGGTGATGGAAGCAGTGTGTCTGGGTCTGGCAGTACCTCCACCCATAATTGCATGTTTTATTTTTGAGTTTGGAGGCCAACTCAAAAGTTGGTAGCCCCACTGGGTACATTCACCAAAATTTCCTGTAGAAGGTTTTATAGTCTTGAGCTGAGGTGGCACCTGCAGAAACGTTGGTTGGGGAATATGTCATTAAGAGAAAGAGAATTACATCCTTCCCTGTACCCTGGCATTGAATGAAAATTCCTGACTGTGTTGGGTGTGGGTGGTGAGGTTTTGCTAGAGGGGGAGCTGCAGGGGTGGATTCTGTGGAAGAAGGTCACAGCCGGTTCCAGATGGCTCTGCGACAGACCCACCACAGGACACAGCAGAGCCCATCGACCAAGCTGGTGACACCTCTGTGAAAACATACTTAAGAGCAGAAAATACTGATGGGGGAGGGAACAGAGGAGGGAATGAGGGAGCAGTGAAAGGAGGAGTGAACAAAAAGAGTGAGAAACAACAGAGGGAACACCACAGCTAGAGGAGTAGGAGCTACTCCACGGTGAAGCAGGCACACTGCTGAAGGGACTGCAGTCTGCTGAGGACCCACAGTGGAGCACAGAAAAAGCATGGAAAGGAAGGAGCTGCAGAGAGAAACAACTACGTCTTTGACCACTCTCCCCTGTGCGGCTCATTGTCTCCCTGAGTGTAACCTGCAGTGATAACAAGGGGTGAGGAGAGGAGCCCAGAGTGAAGTTGAGCCTGGGAAAGGAGGAGGGCAGGTGTTTTAAATGTTTGTCTTTTGTTTGGTTTCTTCCCATTACCAAATCAGTAATTAAACACTAAATTCTTCAAATCCAGTCTGGTTTTCACACAACAGTACTTGGTGAGTTGTCTGTCTTTGTTTTGACCCATAAGTTTTCTCATCCCTGTTCTCCCTATTTTATCCCTCACCCTGACGGGCAGGGGAGAGTGAGCAAATGGGTGAGTGGGTGCTTAGCTGCTAGCCAGGGCCAACCCACCACACTGACATAGAGAACTTTTAATGCACACTGACCTTGGGTCTTGAGCTGGGTTTCAGAAACACAGTTTCTTCATAGCAGAAACCTTAGGAAAGCTCCACAAGCCAGAGTGAAAAGGCCAATGGTCTTAAATATTTCATAGCCTCAAAACTGTAGTTATTTTTGTAACTTGTGGTGGCCTTCAGCATTCCCAGATTAAAACCACTTTCAGATAATTGAAACGAACAAACAAACAAACAAACAAAAAAACCCCAACCAACCCCAAAACCTGAATAAATAGTATCTGAGATGTCTTGGAGAAAATATAGTGAGATAAACTGATTTTAGAAGGAGTAGGATGAGAAAGGAGAGGAAAAGAGCCTGAAGTGCCATTGTGAATTCTCTGTTTCAACTGCAAATGAGAATAGCTTACAATAGTTACTATTGCTTTAGAAAGGAGTTTTATACTGATGACAGCAAAAGATGCTTAACATGCTAGGCTATAAAGACTCATGAACATATATCTTCTTCTGTAAAGGCCATTTATCTTCCTGTGTTCTTGCAGATGAACTGGTTATCTTCTATGTTTTATTGCTCATTTGGTCTCCTACACTACCTAGCTACCTGCAAATACCATTTATGCTTCTCAGGGCTGAGAATACTGCATAATTGTTTGACAGTGGTTTAACCTATTAAGTGTTTCACAGAACAGCTCCATGTTCTGTGCACTGATAATTCTTTAAACTCCATCTGTAAAAAATCCCCTCATTTAGTTTCGGTTGATTTCCTAGGAGTATTTTTGGTATTCAATACTCGTTAAAGCTTCCCATTTAATTTATCAAGGATAAGAAAAGTACATTGACAATAAATTTAGCATTCAGATATATTCTTGTTGTAGAGGCTTACTGAATTCTGCCTATTACAGAGTACAGAATTAGAAGCCGCTCTGGTTTAATCTATAAATCATACTCTTTTCACTGGTTTGTTGACATTTTCAATAACTGCTGCAGTCAAGTGATGAGTGACGGATGAAGTGTTCTGCACTTAATCTGGTCCTGTACTGTTGCATAGTGTTGCAGTGTGCTGTGCAATGGATTCTAAGGTCTACCACAGGGGCATCAGTACTTGCACGATGACTCTTACACATGCCTCAGGTTCCTCACAGGCCTGGATAGTGCATGCTCTGTAGAAGTGCTCAAGGTGAAGGAGTAAGGATAAAGCTTCTAAGTGTGGGGTGACATTTTCACCACAACAAAATAAAAAATACTAATGGGACTCATACTCCAAAGTCCTTTGAGCACATCTGAAATCCCACTGTTCGTGCCCTTGCAGAGAGGATGAGGTACAGTCTCGATGAAAATGGTTATCTCTGGTCTATGTACTGAAAACTAGAAACTGTCTGGGCGCAGGCTACTACAGTGGGATGACCCTGCTCACAGTGCTTCAGGAAAAATTGTGATTAAAGGCAAAGTCCAAAGAATTTTCAGACCATCAGTGAAAGGCTTAGAGAAGCTGTGGCAATTATCGCAGTTGTTGTTGGAGCAAGGAAGTATATTCCAGACATATTTACGTATAAGGAAAGGAAAGGCAAATCTCTTATTCCTTTTAAGAAGCCTTTTAGTCATATTTTTCTCATTGTATTTTGTCCAGCTTTCCTGTGCATCAATGAAACATTACTTTTCTCGTCTTCCTTGTGGGTTTTCAACTTAATTAAAAGTCTGGAATTTTAATCAAAATCAACAGAGAATGAATGCACAGATGATCATTTTTTCTTTCCTTCCCAATTCCCTGGAAAGATATTCAGCAAAGCAAGAAACTCTGTATTGTAAGCTTTTTTTGCCTCTGAAATATTCTCTTAAGAGAAAAGTGAGAAAGAGGATTTTTTTCCTATAAAGAAGGACATTTGATTTTCAAGTTCTCATCCTTTCTGTTTTGTCTGCCCTTGTTATGTTTATTCTGTTGTATTTCAAAGAATATATATGGTATGGTACTAAAAATCTGTGGCACTCTTTGAAAATGTACAAACCATACTTAGTGGTTTTGCTGAATGTAACAATGTAAAATAAACATCATTTCCTTAAGCAGAAATATACAACTTCATAACAGGCACCCAATTCAGAGGGTTGGATAAAATTCCAAATTCTCCCAGAATTCAGAATTGCTGATCTAGTTAGGGCTTTCACTAAAACTTCTTTTATTATAAATCATTCCCACAGACATTCACCAGTTCAAGAAACTGTTGGGTCCACGTACATCTATTTTCAAGTCAATCTTACTGTGTCATCAATGCAAGAAAGTGGTAATAAACCTATTTCAAATTATGATGTCAAGACTCAGTGGCTGTAACGGTATTTATGAGAACATGAGAATTTGGAAACTGGGAGCATGTACAGTCTGTCGCATGGCTTGGTCATGTCCCTGTCTCACAGCACTAAGCCCTAGGTCCCCTGACCCTCCATGTGGTGCTCCTGGTGCTCTTGGGCATAATTATTACTTTTTGCAGGGTTACTTCTTTCAGTTCAGTGTCTGTAATAATGTGACCACTCAGCTGGAACCCATTTTTCCACCATGAAACTGAGGCTATATATGCTAAGAGGACAAGGGTATATATAAGGGTACAAAACCTTTTGTGGTGGTGTTAGATGGATTTGTTTTAGCTTCAAGAAAAATAGCTGGTTCATTAAAAAAAAAAAAAGTCTCCAGGATTATATAGTAATATTTATGCAGTGTGGAAGTGCCAGGAACAGGATTAATAGTGAAGTGAGTAGCTAAATTTCTTGACCAGCTTTACATACCCTATGCATGCTTGATACCCTCATAATCATTTCTATATTAATTTCCTGGAGTAGGGATATATGCCTCAGTCTTTAGTGATGGTATCTGCAGGCAGTTCTGTGGATAAGCCTGGCAAAGGTTTATTTACATTTGATACATCTCAGCTATTTTACCTCTTTTTTTTTTCTTTTCTTATTTTTTTAGGAGGGCATTTTCAACATCTGTGTCTCTGTCTATGAGAAAAGGAGTAAGAAGGAATACTTTTCTGCCTCAGACTATTGATAATGCATTTGTTTGTCCTTTAAATTATTCACTGTCCCTACGTTTTTGGAGCACAGTGTGTTTGGACAGCCTGCAAATTTCACAAGGATAATCTTGTTATCAAACATAAATTCTCATCACTTCATATTACACATGCACTCTTAATCCACTTATAAGTGGCTATCGCATGTATCAGATTTGTTCCTGTAGTCAGTTACTTCTTTGGCACAGGCTGCCCTACTATGGCAAACAATCAGCATTTTAACTATAACTTAAAGTTTAGATTGACCTGGGTCCTTTAGACAATTCTATCCTTTATTCATAAGAAGCTCATTTTTTCCCAGGCGCTATTGTTGTTTTTTCAGTTTCAGTGTGGTTTAGGGAGTGTTTGAACTAGATACGCTTAAATCGCTCTAAATTGAAAATCCTCAAAGGTGTTTGGCTTCTGGCATA
Source organism: Aviceda cuculoides (assembly GCA_035590195.1). Taxonomy (NCBI): domain Eukaryota; kingdom Metazoa; phylum Chordata; class Aves; order Accipitriformes; family Accipitridae; genus Aviceda; species Aviceda cuculoides. The sequence goes on from JAVJGG010000054.1 coordinate 8,066,649, forward strand.
CCTGTGTGGACTAGTATGTGAGTGACATGCTCAAATTATCTTAGATATCTGGGTCAGCTGTTCTCAAGGATTTACCTACATTAGGGAAATGCACTGCAGTACATTTCCAAAGTTTTTTAGCAATTGTGGTTACTGTAATGTAAATAGCTCTCTGTGACTTGCCTACTGGTTTGTCAGTGCTGCTAATGTGGAAAATGAAAGTTTTTGCTAAACATGATAAATCAGACTATGATATATGCATATCTGTGGCTTGGCCCTGAGTATCTCTGCTTTGCATGCTTCTTCCTCTCATTTTAGTGGACACTAGGTTCTGCCATTAGCAGAAACCATGCAAAATTGCTCTAATGCTTTATAAAAACTTTGCAGTTGTCTCATTTATTTGTGTCCTTGGGATGTAATCCTGCCCAATAACTCAAAAGAGAAAAGCCTACCAGTTCACAAGTGTCTTGAGTGGCAGTTCATACACACATATACCTCTGTGTGTGACACTTCAGATTCTGCAAAATGCTTGGTAATATACAGAAATTAAAACTTGTCAGTGCTTTATTAAGTCATACTGATGAGACAAAACCCATATTGGGTGAGAGTATCCAAACTCACTATCTGTCCCTATCCCAAATCCTGGCTATTTGAATAACACAGAAGTAAAGACAGCAGAGGACTGGTGGATTAAGTTATCCTATGTTATTAGAAGAACAAATTATTTCTGCCTCTCCTTCTCAACTTTTCCATCAGCTTCTCCAGAAAACAGCAGTGGGGTTTCTGAGCTTTTGCTTTTCCTTGACTCTGTCATGTTATTTTTGAGATAATTCAGACTGACTCAATTACCCTGCTGTCAAGCCTGAGAAACGGCACTGACTGCACTAAATGTGCTCGGGTGGGTGTAACCATAGCAGGAGAATTTGGCAGCATGGCTGTGAAAAAGAACTAGCAAACAGGATTGCATATAACTTGGGTAGCAGGGAATAAGGAGAGATGTGCAAATCCACTCCAGCCTCATGCTTTGACCATGATTTTATTCCCTTCAACTGGAATTTTAGTACTATATATAGAAAACAAAGCCCATTTGCACCTTGATGCCATGATACATCATGATTTCTTTTCGGGTGGAGTACTGTCTCTATCCCTACCTGGAAACCTGCATTATTATTAACCACTATCTCAGACAGATAATATTTCTAAACATGCTATTTCCACCCCTAATCATGGCAAACACTAGAGTGTGTGAATTTGTCTCACTCCTTTGGGTATTTGCCACTGGGAGTGGTGATTGCCTGCATCCAAAGAGATCCTAAGAATAAATGCCAGGTTCTTTTCCCTTACCAGTTTCTCAGCTCTGAAGAATTGGTGGCATTCAACTTCTCTCCTTCTACATCCTTCCCACTCAATGTCCACCCACTGTTGTCACGTTATTGGCCACCACATCCGAATCTCTGTTTATCCCTGGGTGCTGGGAGATTTTTAGTATAAACTCTAATCTGTTCCCATATAAGCCGTGCAACAGTTCTCAGTGATGCAGGTAAAGAACATGCTATTATTTGTACCGAATCTTTGATTTCTGGAGAATGAATCAGATCCCTTTATAAACCTCTATAAATAAAAAGTTTTGCTTTTCTATGGCTCCAAGAAACTAAAAGCATTACACATTACCATTAGTTTGTAGGGAAAAAAAACTAGAGAAAACATTCCCTTAATATGAAGACACTTTCTTTTACCCTAAAGTAAAAAAAACAAAATAACTCTCTTTAACATAATAAGATTTAAAAATCTACTTGCAAAAGCTTGCAAAATCATTCTAAATTAAGGACATTATTCATCCTGTTGTCTTCACCATTCTTTCTGTGGCTATAGAGTCTGCAAGAAAAAGGACCAAATATGAGGCACAGCGTGTCTGGAAAAAGAAGCTTTAAAATAGTACTTGGCATTTTCCAGTTTATTGCACTGAATGCTAATGCACACTGGGAATTCATAAACACAGAGAAATGATTTAGACTTCCCTTCCTGTATAACAAACACAGCAGGACAGAGAAGTGCAAAAACTGATATTATGTTGTTTACAGCTAGGATCCAATTATGTGATTACTATTTTAATCTCAGCTAGTTTCTTGCTGATACTCTAGGCTGTACCTAGATTTGACCTACAAGGAAAGGTTGGTCAAGAGCATACAGGACAGCTTTAGTTTAGCTCGTTCAGGTACTAGCCTGCATGGCCATGTGTGTGGACTTTACTTAAAGGACATGAGTCCCTGGACCCAAGCACTGGTGCGTGATTGCCCAGTGTGCTCCTGTTGCACTCACGGTACCTAGCCCAGTTCTGGCCAATGCCAGTTAGTGCTTTACCGTGGAAGAAGCTGGGGACAGCAAAGGCCAGTGATGGCTCCCAGTTGGCGCTGGAGTCCAGGCCTCTCTATTTTGGGAAATGAAGAGGATGTGGCTGTGTAGACATGAGCTCTGCTGTGACACTTGCCCTCCAGGCCAGCACACAGGCACAGCTTGTTCTAGTCATTAGGCATAGCCCACGTAACCCAGTTTTAGCTACATGGGCAAGTCCACCGGGTGTCTGGTGGGCTCCCTTCAAATCCCACACTTGCTGTGCTCCCTGCTCTGGCAGCTGAACTACAGCCAGCTCAATTCAGGTAAGACTATGTGCTGTGGGCCATTCATTTAATTACAGCACAGCCTGCAGCAGCAGAAAGAAACCATGACCTCGATGATGAGGCTGCTGGCTATGTTAGGAGCTCTATTCTGAGATGGTTAAAAGGGGAAAGGTGCTAAAACATGCTTTGCCTTTCATTTGAACCTTCATCTTTGTTTTTCATAGAAAGGAAGTGTGACTGATGTACTCTGTATATATTTGACAGTGCTAATCCCCAAGTTGTCTCACTCTGCCAAAGCTATCGTCTTGGCGGCACCCATTAGTGAAATAATGCAAAAACTCTTTCAAGAAAACAAATGCAATATGTACACACACACCTATACACATATATATACATATACATATGTATGTATGTCTGTATATATAAAAAGTTATTGATTACTCCTTGGTCCTTTTTGTTCCCTTTCTGTTCCAGGGTTAGATAACATTCCCCCTTGCAGGTTTCATTCACATTTTTTAAGAAATGTCACCCCAAAACACTGTTAGAGCAGTTTATTTGTCATGAGGGTAGTTGCTTATCAGCTTCCTTCTCTCTTGGTTTGACTTAGAAATTTAGGGAAAAAAATAAAACATTTTTTTACATACTAAAAAACCGCGTGTTTGCCTAATGAAAAAATCTCTGTGTCTGTATGCAGTGAATTGATTTCACATGATTCTAGCTAACTTAAACAACTTGAAAGACATCTCTGACAAATGGGATGGAAAGTTAAAATATAAAGGTAAGCCAGCCCTCATTCAAAGAAAGAATGTCATCTCTGCTATCCCTTTGGCAGGTTACATGCAGTCCAGACAAGTGAGTGAAATTCCTAAGTGAAAGAGTTACTCCGCATCTTCTGTTTCACAGACTGACCAGCACAAAAATAACATTCTAGCATAGCTCAGATTACATATCTTTAATCAAGGCTTCCCAGGTAATGCAAAGGGCTTGCACAACTTTTGTTATATAACTCCAACATTTTTTTGCTGTCCATGACAGAACATTATGAAAATACCGATTACGTTTGTGGGACATCCTGCAGTGCCATCCAAAGACATCCAGCCCTGGAAGGTCAGGACATCATCAGTCAGGGGACTGAGCTAACCAGCTCTGCGCAAGTGCAAGGTGTGTTAGCTGGAGCAAAAAGTCCCGGTAATGTGACTGTGCTGCTTCGCAGCCTAAGCAGTTCTGCGTGACACTGCCTGGCACAATGTGGACACATCCCTAGGATAAATCTTCAGCCTTGTATAAATTAGCAAAGGCCAGACTTATTCCTGTTGACATCATCTGAAGATTTGAATCATGTTTTGTAATTAGGAGACATGTCTGGATTTGAGAGTGAAACATAAGCACACAGTGAATTCTCCCCATTCCTGAACCGCAAACTTTGCCAGGTCCATCTTGTTTGGATTCTTAAAGGTATTGACAAATTTTCAGTGGAAGGAAAGGAGGTTTTATTTTATTTTAGCATTTAGAGGCAGTACTTAGGTTATTTAGTTATTGAATCAGCACTACTTTTTGCTATACAGAAGGCTGAATGCAGTAAAAACATGAGAGAATGAAGATGACCTTTCTGTTTAATATTATTCTTCCATATAATATTTTTAAATATTTTTAAAACATAGAATTGAAAGTCAAGTAATACAGAAACCTCAGTGTTACAGTCAACAGTGTATAGAATTATGTGTTTGAACTGGGTTTTTGACATGCTTTCCCTCATTCTAATCTGGCATCTAGCAGCAGTTGTGCAAATGTCTATAGTGTTCACTGAGGCAAAGCTTAGGAAATAATAAAGAAGCTTTTGAAAACATATTTGAAGTTTGAGACCTGTGAGAATTGTTGAGACCTGTTGATCTGTATAAACATGAAACTGAGAACTGCCAACAGTTTTATGAAAAATGAAAATCCAAAAATGCCACTGACAATTAAACAATATTCATTTATGGACTGGACCCTGGAATTCCCTAGTGATGAGTTTAGGTATTACTGTGAGTAGAAAATCAATCTGTATGCTTTCAGTGGAGAAAAAAGTTGGGTTTGAAAAATTCACAATTTGAAGTAAAAAAAATTTTATCAAAAAATTCTACCTGGGACATCCAATACTTTTTCCTGATTTCAGCGTTAATAAATCCCAGAATCAGAAATATTAGAAATGTCCTTTCTTCCTTGTCAGTCTGTCACTGCTTTGATTACATCAGGTTTTCCTATTCTATGTAATGGCATATGAAAATAAAATGGTCAGAGTCACTAGTCCGTTCTTGCTAGCAGTATTATTCTAGGTACGCTTATCAGACTCCTAGTGCATGGAATTGTGTTCCCTACTAAAGCAGAGCCATGAAAAAACCTGACTGCTGTCAGGTGCCCTCAAAATCATTCATTTTTTGTTGTGGCTATATCTTCTGTCTCTTATCTATTTTCTCTACAGAGGACTCATTATTAATTGGGTTTCGATGTAGCTTCTACTGCAAGCCTATTCTTTCCTTTCCAGAAAAAGAAGGGGATAGTCTTCTCAGAACGTAAAGCATGATTCACCCCATCACCACATATCTTATTCTCATGGTCCTTTCTCTCTCTTCTCCCACTGTATCAGTAAAGGGATGACTTTTACTTCTTACTGATCATCTACAGCATTCAGTTTGTACCTTTATCTCAGAGGAAGTTTTTAGTATTCAGAATTAACATTTCTGCTAGCAAAAAAAGCCTGGTGGTAGTAATAATAATAATAATAATGATGATGATGACAACAACAACAATAATAATAATAATAATAATGTTTTACTCAATGCAGAATCATACGTAGATAAAGATACACCAACATGTAATCCAACAGTCTCTTCATTTTTAGTTACATACACTGTTAGTTTTACTTTTAGCTGGCAAAGTAGCAAACATATTCTAGACATTACTGAGAAAGTGAAAGTTTTTATACTTTATAACATTGTTCTGTAAGTTTGCTTTGATAGAGATTTCAAGACTTTTTGGAACAGAAGGGCTTCTTGAAACCCAGACTAACTGCCATTACACAGACTCATACACATAACAGAGTACAAAAGCCCTGTATCTCTAAAGAGATAATTCCATAATAGTATTTCAGCACTGGAGACTGTTGTAGCAAGTAGGGTCTCTGGCTGCAACCAACCTCCTTCTCTGGATGTGCTTGTTTATCAACTTTATGGACACTGCTTCCATAATATTTTTACGATAGCTGCATTCATTGTGCTTATTTATGCATTCAAAGATCAAATACCTTCTGAAGCTTCTAAGCTTATAAAAAAATTTACCATAGTTAATCTTATGCATATGTTTGAGATGTCTGCCAAAAAGAAGCACATCAGATGCACCATGTAGATAGCTTTGTTTAGAGCCAGCTATTAAGCCTAACCAGCAGGGGCAATTCAACAGCATCCTTTAAAAAAATGGCTGAGATGCCACAAGGATAGAAGGCAGGAGCTGATGTTCAGTTGAATTTGTTAGCTGGATTTTGGGTAGCAAAAGGGTACCGAAGGGGAAAAAAACCACCCAACAAGCATCCTTCTGGAGAAAAGGAGGAATAAAGAGATGCTTCATCTATCTCTGGTGCATTGCCCAGGAAGGCCTAGCCTTGGGGATGGATGAGGCTGCAGGAGCTGCCTCGGGCTCATGTCTCACAGACCTCTCTGACTATAATCGCACTTCAGAGGGAATGAGCAGGAATGATTTCTCAGCCTCCTGTTCTTTGTTCCTGTCTTTCGCCTGGAAACCTTAGCTGGGGACAAAGTCTGAACTCCATTAAACATTAACAATATCTTCAAACTCACTGTACATCTGATATCACTAAATTCCTATCATATTAGCCAAACCTTAACAGAGGTTGCTATTATTATACAAAATTACTGTTATTATTGTCCATTTACAATGGATTTTTAAATCAACTGAATACTGCTCTGACAACTGTGAAATTATCATCTATTTAAAACAAAATTAGGGTAATGGTAATCCCATGTCATGCCATACACTTGCAGGGATTAGGAAAGACTTCATAACAGTCCTGTCCTTCTTGGTCCTGAAACTGATTTCTCATGTATGGTGACTGGGGTAGAATTGTAACACTGCGCATGAGGATCAAATAAAACTGGGACAAGTTCACCATACTCTTCAATCTACCTTAAACATGAATTTTTGACATTGCCACAAGCAAGTAGTTTAGCCACAAGGAAACTCACCTGCACTGATTCTTGCAGGTCGTGGTTTTTTTTATTTATTTATTGCAAGAGGCAAGAAAACATTAATATTTTAAAAAATCAACAAGATGTAATAGTTGTAGGAAAATCTTCAGGAGATTAATGCTTTAGGTGAAGTCTCACTCATTTTATGTATGATACAAAGTTGTACAGAAAAATTCTATGTCTAAACCAGACTTACTCAACTCTGTAAACCCCTAGTAATATAATTTTCTGAGTTTTCTGTCCCTACATATTCCTGGTTTTGACTGCCATGTTAGTTTTCATTTAAATTTTCTTTTTCCAAGCACTTCAAAAAGATCTTTAAAAAAGCATTTCTGGAAAACATAAGTAAAAAAATAAATAAATTAGTCTAATGGGATATAGCAAGCCACAAACTTTGGAATTCCACTCTCAATTTTGTTTCCAATTTTTTAAAATAGAAGTTCATTATTTTTAAAGAAATGTGGGGTTTGTAGATTTCCCCTTGTTTAGATACTTTGAAAGTTCCTCTTTGCAGTCTAACACAGAAAGGCTTTTAAAATTAATTTCAGTGATGGCTTGCAATCATTTCTATTAAAAATGGTCTTAAACTTTTCAAGAAAATAAAAAAGATAAAAAGGGTTGGAATTTTTTACCGCCTTTTGCTAGTATTTATTAGTCTGTGTCACTAGTAGCCTACAGATTACATATAGTGCTTTTTATCTTCAGGGAAAGAACTCCATATTATTAATTTGCAGACATTTCTTTTTAAGTTTCACATACTTTTATGACACATGATTATTCTGTGAGGTATTAAAATTTAAGTCCCTCCTTTTTTGCTTTTCTATAATTTTAAATAATTATCTGAATAAAGCATGTGAATTATGGCTTTCATGTTTTCCAGTTCAATCATGCTAATTTATCTTCTGGCAGAGAATTTCAAACAAAATTACTGTCTCGTTCTGAGACATGATGTTAATAAAAGATATTAATTACTTCTTAGAAGGCATATTTCTTTATCCAGACCACAAATTTAAAAAGAGGTTTGCCAGAAAAGAACAAACTCTGCTTTAGTTCTCCCTCCTCTGACAAGCACAGCATTTCTCTCACTCAAACTCATACAAAAAAGCTCTTTTTTCTCCCTCATGTTGAAAACCTTTCCATCAATTTGTTCTGTATCCTCACTGACCACTGGTGCCATCACTTTCTTTAATGCCATCTAGAATACATTTACTTTGAAAACTCATCTTCCTAGCTTTGAAATGTACATGAAAATCTCTGGTGTCTAATCAAAGCATATTGAGAATACAGACTATATTCTACACTATTTTCCTTTCTACAAGAAAGGAAATCCTTTCTTGTTCAGTTTCATATACTATACCATGCTGATAAACCAGGCAATTTTAACTAAATTTTTAATAGAAAAAGGTCATGCAATGAAAAAGTAGTGAACAAAAGTGCTGAATGCACGTCAAAGGTTTTACACAGCATGAATTGTTCACCATTTAGGAAGAAAATCTCTCCAGATATAGTTATCTGCTTGTCACTATGTCTGGGAAAGCACAGCTGGATCAGTTTTGAAAAGCCAAATATAAATACAAAATACTTGAAGTTTGCAAACTTGTTTCTGCTTTTCTATTGGGGGTTGTGGAGGAGAGTTGTGATTTTTTTAGGATAATTTAGCTTCACATCACAAAATTTTCTGCATGTTAGCTTGGAATCTTAATCTAAAACTGTCCTTTCATATGACTTCTAAAGAGTGTTCACTGCAGGTATGGAAAAGAATTTTTTAAACTTGCAGGTAGGAAATGTGTTTTCATTAGGGCCTAACAAGGTTCTGCTTCCATCAGTAATACTGTAATGAGAGAAAAGGCATACTAAAATTCCAGTTTTGGGGTGGATCTTTTACCTCTCACAAGGAATTTGCGGGGGTTATGTCCATTTATGCATATCATGTGTAGGACTATTGTTTACCCTAGCCAGACCTATTAAGTCCCTAATCTTCATCTGAAGGATAAAGATCACTCCTCTGTTCTATTCCACCACTTGGAAAAAAAATAAAAAGTGTAAGCTTTCAATGCAATACCAATGTTCTCTAAAATAATGTTTTATAATGGATACAAAGAATCTGTTTTAAATTGATATTGAGATAATTGGCAGTGGAACAGACAGGGCTAACATTTTTTTTTACCTCTTCATTGGAACACAGGGGAACACAGACAGTAGACTGTTCTGGCTGCAGATACTGCAGCAATGCCAGGAGTTATTCACGGACTGGTTCTCTCACAATAAACCACAATGACAGAAGGAAACTAATTTACCTTTTCAAATAGTGTGGCCCAGAGATGCAAAGCAAGCAGTGAGGAGACAAATTCATTGTGTTTTCAAATTATGCTGGAGCAAGTTATATTAGAAAAGAAATATGCAAATAAAATTCAGAAGGACCAGATGCTAAAAATATAATGATGTCTCATTTTCCCTCCACTGGACTATACAGGCACTGGACTATACAGAAGCTTCCATTTATGTTGCCCATACTTATGTCAGTTTTACCCTTTCTTCAGAGTCCATTGGTGTACTTCTGTCCAAAAGCAGCAAAAACTGATGAGTTTCCTCCATTACCTTTGTTCTTTTAGAAGAGTTTCACCTAATATTCTGTACTTAGGTTGAGTATGAATTCAAAGCGCAAGTGATAATTGTGTTAGCGTTCTATCAGCTTTGTGTATTAATTCTAGACAGAACTTGAACTTCCCATGGAGTGAGAACTGCCTTCTCCTGGCTGTGCCATTGACACTGCAATAAACGGTGCAGGTGCAATTCTTGTAACGGAGCTTGGCGCAGCTGCCAGCAGCCTCACTTCATCCACAAAAGGAAACACTGCAGCAGCTTCAGTGTGATGGCATGTCTGATTTCACACAGCCCACAGCTCCTCCTTTAATACAACAACTTTTTTGTCTGAGAGACAGTTTCCATTGAAGTGCTCACTACCTCAGAAAATCACTCTTAGAATCATAGAATCATAGAATCATTTAGGTTGGAAAAGACCTTTAAGATCATCGAGTCCAATTGTCAGCCATACTCACTAAACCACGTCCTGAAGTGCCATGTCTACTTGCGTTTTTAATACCTCCAGGGATGGTGACTCCACCACTTCCCTGGACAGCCTGTTCCAATGCCTGACAACTCTTTTGATAACAATTTTTTTTTCTAATATCTAATCTAAGCCTCCCATGGCACAACTTGAGGCCATTTCCTTTTGCCCTATCACTAGTTACTTGACAGAAGAG
>JAVJGG010000054.1:8077594-8107183 GCA_035590195.1 Aviceda cuculoides
CAAAGGCCTTGCTGAAGTCCAGGTAGACAACATCCACAGCCTTTCCCTCATCCACTAGGCAGGTCACCTGGTCATAGGAGATCAGGGTTGTCAAGAAGGACCTGCCTTTCATGAACCCATGCTGACTGGGCCTGATCCCCTGCTTGTCCTGAACATGCCGTGTGAGCGCACTCAAGGTGAACTGCTCTATAATCTTCCCCGATACCGAGGTCAGGTTGACAGGCCTGTAGTTCCCCAGATCCTCCCTCTGACCCTTCTTGTACCCTTCTCTTACATTCTTTTACAACACCATAAACAGGTTGCTGGTTCATTGATCTACATACAGCAAGCCTTATATATTTGCATTTTAAAATGGATTCTATCTCCCTTTGTGTTTATTTCTTAGTTTCTTAAAACATTGATTATTCTCTTGACTTTTGCTCTTCAGAATAGTCTTCATTTCTCTGTTATCCTCAGCATTGTCCATGTTTCCTTCTGGACTATGAACATTAGGTCCTGAAACTAACACTGAGCCTGATCCTGCACTGAATAGTAAAACCAGAGTTACGAAGAATGGGAAAAAAATCATATTATCATACTTTATCCTGAGAGCAATACAGCTGAGGCAAATGGAAGCAAGAAGAGTTCTTCTCCAGTGTAAGCTCAAGTGAAGCTTATTTGCTCTTCATGTTAATTTTCATTTTAATTTAAATTCTTCAAGTTCATAGTAATTTTAATTCCTTTCTACTTTCTGAATTATTGTTAAAGAGTTACTTGTAAAAAAGAAAGGATGCCCTGCATGTTTAATTCATACATAGAGATAAAGGCTCATGCATGTATCCACATACAAGAAAAAAAATTCAGACACCGAGAGGAAGGCAGAAGCAGACTTCACTGTTAACATTCTGGCAGAAACTTCAGAAGAGATTTTATTAAGCTCAACTCAAATGTTTATTTTAGAGGGCACATAATACAAAAGCTGATGAGTGAGAAATAATTTTCAAAAGGCTGTAATTTTGCTTAGATTTTTTTTTTTTTACATGACACTTCAGAAGCATGTACAGGAACACTCAAGATGAAAAATATGAGAACTATCTAGTGAAAGAACATCAGCTATTAATTGACCCAAACATCACATAACTGGGCAATGTACAGAGAAGGTATTCAGCAGCCTTAGGTAATCTTTGGGGAGAAGTGGAGCAAACACCTTACACGTACTAGGAAAAACACTGTTTTAAAGTAAGCAATTACTTTTAATGATGAGTACCCTGTGTGTCAGGTGTGTCAGTGGTGAAAATACAAGTCTGTGAGATGAACACAAGATCTCATAGGCTATATAATGAAATGGCTTTTTAAAACAAATCAAATTCTGTCCTAGGCAGAATGATAAACAAAAGGGAGAGCTCCAAGCTGAAAGTAGGCAATATATTTCAGTGTTAGAAGATATATTTTTAATCTTCCTTCTGATCACATTTTGTAAATATGCTAAAAGATAGTGCAGAGGAATGGAAAAAAATTCCAACTCCCTTAGACCAACAGTAGTGATCTAATTAAAAAAGATTCCAAATGGCCTCCAAACCCAAGAGCAGGCTGGGAAAACTACTAACTGTGTCCTAACCTCTAACTCACAAGGGACTCCAGCGGGCCTGAGACCAAAATTTAAAGGCTTACTAGTCCTTTTGGATCTCTGGGCTTTCAGCTTTTTCCCCTAAGGAAGCTACTCCTCTTCATATTCATCTAGCAACACATGGTACTGTGTTTTGATATTTCTTTTTGCTTTTCATTCCCATTCCTGTGTCTGGAGTCTCCATGTACTGCAAAACTCTAAGAAATTTTTAATTTCTAATTCACATTCAGAATATTGTTCTACATTTTCCACAGAAGCAGCTTTCTACCCCACAGTGCAAATTCCAAATGGGAAGTAATATGAGTAACTTTTGAATGCACCATTCTGTTTTCTTGCTGCCAGAGCTTTCAGCTTTAGCATGAAAGTTAAACAACCAAAAATTCAGCCTTTTATCCCAGGTACTTAGGAACAGCAGGTCTAGGTGCTAAGGACCAAATCAGTAAAAGCCACACCCTGATCCCAGGTATATATTATGTAAATCTGGATTATCTCCATTGTTACGGATTTGCTTCATGGATTGTATAGATTTGCTCCATTAGCATAAGTGAGACAGTATATTCGCAAGAACTTTTTTTTCATATATTCATTTCCATTTCCATTGTCGGTCATCAAGATGAAATGTTATAACTCTGAAATCAGCCTGTCACTTATATAATTTGAAAACCTACTTACTATAGAGCTTGCAAGCATACGACTCCTACACATGTGTACTCCTAGTCAAATTAACCTTCAAGTCAATGAATATTTAATTTTTACATTATTTTCAGCATCTCATCTCTCAACAGTAAGTGTGTACTGGATAATAACATAGCTGGTATGGTGCTAAATTCTTTAAGGCACAAGAGATGAAGTAAAAAGGGCTACAGACCAACTAACTACTGTCCTGAATAGAAAAAGCCCAAGTCCAAAGTTAAAAAGACTTTGTCAAGTGGTGAAATGCAGGCAGAAGGTAAGGACAGAGAAACTCAGGAGAGATATAAAACATTATTTCACACCTTGACAGCAGCACTAAAAGTGGGCTAGTAAGGAAATTAAAGCACTGGAGGCTACTATGATACATTATAAACAGATCAATAGCAGAAAATGTCACACGTATCTTATAAAGAGTTACAGAGTTGTGAGAAATAATCTGATTCATTTTGGCTAATGCTATAAACCTAAAAGCATCAAAGAGAAAAGTCAAGCCAAGAGATATTACTTACATTTTAAACAAGCTAAAGGCTTTCCTTTACTAAAAATGCTGTCTTTTCAGAAAAGTGTCAGACTCCTACAATCTACATCGGGCAGTTCAAATTTTCAATATTATCACTATTTTGAGAAAAGAAAAAAAAAAAAAAAAAAGAAAAAAATATCTTTGTCAAAATTACTGTTCCAGCAATATCAAAGAATTTTATGGAAGTCTGTTGGTCTGATGAAAATTTCACTTGTACACTTCCTCACATCCAGGTTCAAATTTTGACCAGTGCATGTGCCAGTCCTTAGACTAACCAGGAATTTTCCTATGAAGTTCAAATTATTTCTTTGTGTCAGGTAGAGAAGTGGTTTGAGACTGTCTCATTTCTCAGCTGACTGGCCTACCATCTTTTGGTTAGACTGAATTGGGGCTCTCTTCTCTTCTTCCATGACCTCCAAATGGAGTCCCCCCCAAAATTTCAAAACCTCAGAACTTTTCCATGATCAAATCATTATTTTCTAAGCAACCCCACTGCTACTGGAAATTATAGGCTTGAGTACCATGACTAAATGGCTAGATTACATGTAAATCAGTGTTTTCAGTAGTTTGATGTAAAAATATTTAAGAGAGACTGAAAACACTGATAACTATAGCAGGGAACAACAGAATGTTCCTGCATTGTTGGGATTAGTGGTGTCTAGTGTTAATTTCCATACTGACAGTATTTGCTGTGTTTTTCTAAAAGATTATGAACCACAGTAGGCAAGCGAGAAGAAAAAAGAAGTACCTCTTTGTTTCCATCTGATTGCAATGGTTGTCTTACAAACTCACGCAGCTCTTTAAGAAAAGCATGTCTTGCAAATAGCTGGTGTATTTAAAGGATTTCTAAAAAGATTTAGAAAACTAATTTTAATCAGGCACATTCCAGCTAGGTTTTGCATTTTGTTTTTATATCTGCTTATGGAGGAGGGTTATTTATACTATTATTTGGAACCTATTATTCATGTATTAGCTGTCCATGTCACGAATAGCGTCTCAGGGAAGAGCTGATCCTGGGCCTAAAGAAGATATACAAAGCTAGATATCCATCTGTGCAGAAATCTGATTGTTGGGATTTATAGTCATAGCATCTTTCCTTCCTAAATGTTTTCTGTGAGGCTGTAATTCCATATGTTATTGCCCAGGACAGCAAGAGAAAACCTTTAAAGTACAGAAATCAATGTAGAGCAACTGTGAAAAACAGCAGCAATTATAGCAAAAGTGGTAGTTGGATAAAACCAGACTATTCTTTTCTGCATTCACACATAACCCAAGACCGAAATCCAGCTCAATTATTTCTATGCTTCCAGAAAAAAAGGTAGAGGTAATGTGTTTTAAACAAAGACTACAGTTTGCTTTCTGTTGTAACACTTCGAGTTGTTTTACTTTTCTTCAGAGAAGTACACTGCCTACCCATGAGGCAATAGTATATGCTGGAGAGGGTATTATCTGATGTTGCAGCTTACATAAAAGGAAAACGTTCTCTCTTTCTGTTCCTCTTTTAGCTAGCCAGGACAGCCATATATTTTATGGGTATCAAGCAGGAATACTGAAAGCATGATAGAGGCAGTGGCTTCTGAATTTCAACAGAAAATTTTTCCAGTCAGGAAAACCAGCTCCCAGCACCACTCTGAAAGAGCTGTAGCAGGAAAGTAAGACCCAATATTATCTTAAGACCCAATTATGTTCCTTTCAGTGGGAAAATAGAAATGAAATTACATTAAATTCCCTAAATAGCCTTGCTGATGATATTTTTCCTGTATTTTTTTAAAGTGGAATTTCAGTTCTACATGCCAAAGGAGATGAGTTGCTGATTAAAGTTGTTTGATCACACACCAGCAGACTGAGGACCTCCCACTGCCTGCTCTAACTGCTCCCTCACTTTCTCACATCCATGTCTTTACTATTTTGACTTCATCTGTAGCCTTTTGTAATAAAAATGAAGTCATTTGTCTGGAATGTATTTATATCGCTATGATACCAGTGCTCTGTTTTCACAAATAGATTTTCAGTGTCATTTCCATGTATGTTACCCTATTGCATCTATGAGATGCTCATCCTAATATAGAGCTGAAACTACATTCCTAACATGAAGCTGCTTTTCAATATATATTCCACAGAACAATTTTCTCTGAAAACAGTAATACATCTATGCATTTGGCTGGTACTTTACTAATGCTACACACAACATCTGCCCAAAAGAAAAACTCGTGTCAGAATAATTAAAAATACATGTCTTGACGCATTAGGATCAGCATATGAAGCTATTGCTGCTGGCAACACAAGTGACACACACAAGTCAGCTAGTGGCAAAGACGTGTCACTCCCTCTAATCACGGGAAGGGGGGGACATAAGATCTCTGCTGATCACAAAGTACTTTCTCAGTTTAAATTTAGTACTCATATTGATTAAAAGGTTTTCCACTTTAATCTTACTCAATCAGATAAAAAGACTTGGTACCATGCGTATGGGGCAGTATCTATGACTCATGGTAAACTACTGCTTAACAGAATGAATGCAGAGTACAGTTCTTCTCACACATAAAGGAGGAAATTATGTTTGTAACTACACCATTCCTTGAAAAAAGCAAGGTTCATAATAAACTACATAATGAAACAGTCTCATACCTTTTAATCATACATAATAAAAGTAGTGTGGATGTGTGATACCTTTTTATCAAATGACCAGAGTGTTTCTGAAGGCAGACAAAAACTATCCCTTTCTTGAGGAGCCAAATTAAGACAGAAATAAAAAGGTAAAGGGAACTTCCTCCAAAATTTCAGAATATTATGTTCAAGACGGCACGATTATAACTTGTATAGCTTGATTAAAGTTTATGTGTATGTACAGTTCTCAAGACTACGAACCATCGGCTTACCATCTAACTGGTTATTCAGCCTCACAGCAATCATGCCTGTACGGTTGCAAGAGAGATGTTAAATTTTTACACACATAGCTTTGTTGCCCAAATATTAGCCTGGGTTTCCTGCTGTAGAGGGCTGAGGTCATGTCTACACCAGAAAGTTCTTCTGGCAGGACTTTGAGCTGATTACAGCTTGTACACATTGCACTGGAAGAACAGATACGTACTTGCTGAACTGCCTTTGCTAGTGCCAAGTGTGCTCCCCTTAAAAGTCCATTTTGGCAAGAGATATGGTATACACACGTTCTATTGATCCTAGCAACTCTGCCGAGCACAGTTCCTCAGGGACCTCTTGAAGCATGTTGTGAGATATCAACAAGGGGCTCAGGTTCGAATTCTTGTAATTCCCTTTCTTCCAGCCCACTATGTTTCCCCCATTTTCTGACATTCACATTTCTGTTTTAGATTTTTCGTGATTCCTTTTCATCTTTCTGTTCAATCTCTCAGTCAGAAATAGGGCCCCAGGGAGATAAATAGCATAGCAGAGCCTGTTCACAGACAAAAACTCCCTGCAGACTCTACTCCCAAGGCAGCCAGCGGAGCTGTGGTAGACACCAGGTAGAGTGGCTGATGATGGCAGTGCGTGAAAAGGGCAAGATGTACTAGACATTTGGTGATCAGCACTGCACAACAGAGCAGCAGGAAGCAAGCATTAAAGAATGTGCGATGTTATGCTGCGGTACAAATCCAGGAAAATTACCAGTGACCCCAGATTTCACAAAGGTTGAAATGTCCTCTGGCACAGAGACACTGGTGACAGCAGATGGAGGTTATTCATTTGCCAACCCTCAGCCCAGATGCTGATTCACTGGGGGCAAGAAGGGCCAGGGAGTTTACAGCAGACGTAATCCCTCCCTTAGCATTGTTAGCATTGTTGAGCGTGCGCTCAATCTGCTCTGGCATAGCACAATATCCTCACAGCCATATGAATGCACAGCCTCCCTCTTTTTTCATATCCAAAATTTGGCTCTCTCTGGCCAGACAGAGGTTGGGGCTAGAAAGCCCAGCATGGGAATAGGTTGTTGGTCAGGTGCGCCAGGACTGTTGGCAACAGGAACAACAGGCAGATTTGAAGTAATGGGACACATGAATTTCAGAAGAGGCAAAAGTGTGGTGCATAACTCAGTTTGACTCACCACATTGTGCCTCTGAGTAATCAGGAACAGAGGAACAGCTACACTGGTTCAGACGAGGTCTAACTAGCCTTGTACTTCTCTGACAGTGAGTGGCCAGCAACAGATGCTGCGAGAAGTGTAAAAAGAAGACCAGGCAAGTGGTGGTACTTCTCCAGACCACCCTCCCAGCCTCAGGACTTCGTAGGGCAGAGGTTTTCGCGTTGCATTTCATAGTCTTTGATTAATTCCTTTTCTAGTAATTTGTGCTGTTGCTTTTTGAAACCCTGTGAAATTTTAGTATCCACAACAAGGTGTGGTAAGAAGTTCTACAATTTTTTAGGAAGTTGCCTATGGAACTACCTTAATGAATTTTCTTTGAACAGATAACTAATTTAATCTGATGCTCATTATATTTTATACTGAAGGAGACAGCAAGAAATTGCTTGCTATTTACTGTTTTGTGGCCATGTGGGACCTCATAGCTTTCTACGATAGCACCCAGACTTGCACAATGTGGATTCTTCATGAACAGCGTTCACTAGATGGGGAAGGTATGTGATGCTGCAACTTTATAAATATAAAAACTTTTCCAACAAAACCAATAGGAATACAATTCTGGGACCTACATGGCTGTTCACTTCCTTGGTTTATACTGACTAGCAATAGAGAACCGTTTGCCTTTTTTCTGAACAGGGACAACAAAGCTGTTGAATGTGTACCAAACAGACTGAAAAATCCTGGCAGTGACTCATGGCTAGCCTGAACTGTGATGAGTAAGTATTCTTATTGTTGCTACTCTATGTTATGTTTTCCATAATATTTGTGGAGCAAAAACTATCTGGATGGAGGAGCGAAGTATAAGGACTGCAGATTTTTAATAACCTGGCACAATTAGAAGAGCTCAACAAGGCTGCAAAGATCCCTTTAACAGTCAGTCAGAATTGCACAGCATGCTGCTTTTGTCTAGTTGTTTGCATAGTTGGCTTGGATTTGGATTTTTCATAACTTGTAAATGCCTGCTATAAATAGGGTAGAGGGGATGTTAGAGTCTGTAAATATGCATAAATAGGAATGTCATACTCATTAGCTAGTTCATGATTTGAAAACAAAGTTATATCAAATTGTAATAAACAATGTACAAATAGCAATACACTTCAGAGCTTATGAACTTGAACATCAATACATCATTTTTTTTTAAAACTTTGTCACACTAAGATGTGTGTGAAGTGTTTTCTGATACATCTTGTATTTTTTCCCACAGGCCAGTGTATGTTTCCTTCTAGCTATTTGTCTTATCCATGGAAGTCCTGTTACACACTTCCTAGACCTCCCACAGCTTTCACCATTCTTCTAATATTTGTCTTGTACTTTCTGCTTTTATTCAGCCATGTTGTGCATTAACCCTTCGTGCTCCTCCTTGGACTCAAGCATGCTCAGCTGTTGTATCACACACTCCCACTGATCCCTACTATTACACTTGACAAGCACTGGGGATGTAAGCTGCCTTGCTTTTTCTGATTTCCTTTTCCGAATCAAGGTCAATTAGTAGAGAGCTTTGACTTTGAAAAAGGCAAATATGCACATTGAATAAAATGTCAGGTGAGGAAAAATAAAACCACCTCAGTGAAAATTTGAAAAGGATTAGATTTTCTTCAGGGCTGTTCCACAATTTGAGCCATCACAAACATGAAGGCACTCCTGAGAGCCTTCGTGAGAGGTGTTTGTGGCAGGAGAAAGGACTCCCAGGATCACTGGAGACACACTGGCACCAGACCTGGCACCTAAAAGAGAAATAGGTGGAGATGAGCACTAACTGCTGCCTGTAGTTATGCTATTCATGACTTGAGTGTGGGTTCTTGCCATGGATTCTGTGCAGCGGGTCCAGCCCAGATCTACAAGTTCTCCTGCTTATCTGAAGGGTTAACGTCCCCTTCCCTCTCCTGAATAAATTCATTTCTGGGTGCTGCCAGGAATCCTTCCTTGTGGTCAGGAAGGGTGACCTCTCTCATTTGTGGCAGTGGGGATCCAAACATGGCTGGAAGTTCTTTGGTAGCCAGAAATTGTAAATTTTGGAGAGAAGCACCACATTATCCTTTGCCTTTCTTCATCTAATAGTGCAACTGAAACAGCTGATGTTGTATCTTGTCCTCGCTGGCTGAAGAATTATGTCGCTTGCAGAGGTAATTGTACTTTGGAGATGGAAAGCTGCTTTAACCAGCAAGAACTTTAGCCCAAAACTTTACAGTGCAAGCTAAGTTTGAGAAATTGTTATAAAAGTTACTGCAAAAAATCACAGTCCTAAAGTACAAGCACAAAATGGAATTATTTACCATGCCGCAGATCACAACCGATCTCTAATGGTGTGCTTTGTACTAGAAAGACATTTTGCATTATGAAGACATGAATATTTCGAGTGTTTTCTTTCTGTGAAAACTAGATATAATAGAAAAGTAATCATATCAACACTGGTCTCCCATGGATTAGAAACTGCACAGTAAATACTGTAAACAATTAGCAAATCAACATTTTTGTTTGTTTTACATGACAATGCCCACAACGAAATGTGCCAGTTTGGGAATGTTGTTGAGAAAAACACTTGAGGGAGGAATCCTGCCAATCATATTTGTATCAACAAACAGCAACAATAACGCATATGCTTTTACATAACTAAGATAATTGGCTTTATTTCTTAAAACACAGTTTTGTTCTTATGGATTGACAGGGTAAACACTCGTGTTACCTTAAATTACTCAGCCCTTGTTAACCCGAATGCATCCTCTCAGTCTTCACCAAATATGTAAATGTCTACCACAACCTCACTGAAGTAGCTGCTAAATTGAGCCTTTGATAATCTTGAGGTACTACTCTTTTCAGCTTCTGCTCTCCTATAGCTCCTCCAGTCAGTTTCCTGCTGTACTCCATCGCCTTCCTGCCTCTTTCTAATGCAGCAGTCCACTGCTTGGCATTCTGCTTCTATTTTGCTTCCTGCTTGCTGATGCAGTGATTCACCACCCGGTCTAATCTCAGATTTACAAGTGTGTTAGATAGCCCACAGTCAAGGAGATGAGGCAGTGAAAAGGACTGCCAGGGGAAATTAAATAAACTTGAAATTTATCCATCTTTAGAAAACGGTGCAAAGTCTCTTCATCTCTATCACACCAAAGAGTTTTTACGGCAATAGTTCTTCCTTCTATGTGTCCTCCTACCTCTCTTTGAAAAAAAACTGTAAAAATAATTACAAGTAAAATAATGAAGTCAACAAACTTACCAGAAAAAGAAGGATACCACCTGACTTCAAGCAGAAATGGACACTCCAAGAAAGAAGAGAAAATCATTAAGCCCATTGGGAACTTTGCAATTAAGAAGTGATTTTTACAGAAGGTGTCCCCAGAGTATACAATTACAAGATTCAAAGAAAGGAGAGGTAGAGAGAGGGAGATGCATGGACATGAGATTTTAAAGCAGAGCCAAGACAGCTGGCAGACAGACGAAAAATATCAAAGCTCTCTGTAAATATTCTGGGCCTGATATAGGTTTTCTGTGCAAATCAGTCTTATTCCCTTGAATTTAGTGTAACTATATTATTTTCAACAGCTCAAGGTGATTCCATCTGCCCCTTTTGCTGTAATTGGATGGCTAAGAAAAGAATAAGGGGGCTGTTTACTGGTAAAATTAAACATGAGCCGTATTTTCTAGGAAAAGTCATATGGGACAATACACGTGTTGGTTCCCCATGTGGCTATATGTCCAACCTTTCTTTGGCCAGCAAGTGGTCAGTCTTTGCAACAGTGCTTCTGCCATTGCACGATGTTGTAATGAGATTTTACCACATGAAAAAGAAAGGCTAATTAGTACCTTTTTGAAACTTCTAGCATGCACACACACACGAACCAATTTTGAGAAAACGTACAATCTACTTTTGGATCAAAACATCTCTAGGCTTTACTAATAAGGCTCTGACTTCAAGAGTACCTGCACTCTATTCTCATTCCTACCACATACTTATGCTTTATTTTTTTCATTCATGTAAAGCATTAGGCTGTGACAAGAAGGTACAGCATCCAATAGAGCTTGGGTTTGTTTCCTTTCAAAATTTATATTTGGAACTTTATTAAGAAGAGGGGCTTGGGTTTACTTGTTACCTTTGTAATTTTGACTGACAACTGGGGTGAGTTTATGATCCTCAGCACCCGCATGCATATTTCCTGTTGTGCATCAGTACACTTAAGTGATAGAAGTGCGCGTTAAAACTCAAGTCAGTTGGAGTTCCTCCCTCTTCTCCATACACAAAATACTACCTGTATACATGCTCTCCCTCTCCCACAGTGAGATAAAGAGGCTTAATCTTCTCCTGGGCTCTGCATGATCTTCTTTTATCTCCTTAGCTGTGTTCCATATAATGAAAGTGACATCACAAGGTGGCTTTTTGCCTCTTTCCACATTACTTTCAAATTAATTAATGTCCTAAGTTTAGAATGTTTAGAAGTATTTTAATTTTTACTTGGCAATTTTAGTTTGCATACATAATTTTTCTCTTTTTCTTGGGATGCATATTTTTAGATCAGTGACCTTTTGGATGTATGATTCATGCTGATTTAATTTTTTCCAGCTGGTACATTTTCACTTAAGCTGATACAAATGTGGTGAAACTGATACTTTTGCAATGAAACCAGCCACTACACACCTGTGCTCTCAGTTTTTTTATTGGAAATAAATAGATTTTCTTTTCTTCTATTCTCTATTTTTTTCCCAACATGTCTGTAATAACCTTTCAGGAAAAAAACAATATTAAAAAAAGCCCAAGCACCTGTACATTAATGCCACCTGTCACAGACCAGGAGCTATTCCAAATCAGGTAACTTAATGTTATTTAATTTATTGTGGAACTATGAGAAGTCAAGCACACCTTCTATTTATTAATATAAGTAACTAATTAGGTTAAATATTTTGTGCATCCATCAGACTGCAGTAAGCTCTGCAAAACTGATTTTGTGATTCCTTGGGTTGTAATCTACACACATGTGGTTCTTAGAACCACTCTCAAGAATATTAACAAGCATGCTCATCAGAAGCTGAGCATTCAAAAAAATAATGTCATAGCATGTTCTTTGTCCACCAAGGAGCAGACCTGAGCTTTTAATGGGTTTCTTTCACAGAGGCTATGTGTAGAGTGTGGGAGCAAAGAGTATTTCCATGCTTACACAACCAGGCATGTGTCCTTTCTGCATTATTATTTTACCATGAGAAAAAAGTCTCCTTACAATCTCCAGCCCTGGTCCCCTCTCTGAAATTCTCCTCCTCCCCTACGAAACCCACACAGATACATAGACTCACTCACAGTTTGAGAATTTGATTCACCCTTAACCTTTGGAGGAGGGACAGGCTTCTATACTCAGAAAGACACCTCTCTACTCCTATGTTTTCTGCATGAAAGGGAGAATTATAAATAGTAGCCTGAAAAAAAAAAAAAAGAAATTAAACTACAACAGGACTTTGAAAATTAAGGCCTTGGGAAAAAAACATGGGCTTCTTGGTTCTAGTACAAAGGCAACATCAAACTCCACAATCATGTTATCTGCAAAATGTTAAGAAAGAAAAGCAGCCAGGAAAGATTTTAAACTTTGACCATCTTTGCTGCCTTAGAGTAATCTGCAGCAAGTAGCAAAATCTGTAAGGAAGCAGCAAGTCACAGTATCAGTCAAAAAAAGGCACAGACATTGTTGATATAAACAGATCTTGGAAACCGACACTTAACTGTGCTTCAAACTTTTGTGTTGCAACTATATTAACAGTATTCTATATATTGGGTTTGGTTTTTTTAATGTTCTCTCAAGCGAGTGCAGTATTCTTAATGGTTTTGTATTTCTCATAAACTTAGGTTTATCCCTTACTTAGTCTATGTGATACATAAGCCCAATGAGAAGATTAAAGTACGGACACCCACTGCAGCCATGACACAAACTGTGTATCTTTTTGGAAGACAACAGTATTAAATAGTTCCACTATAAAGAGTTCCAGATCTTGAGCTCATGGGGCTGAGTCTAAATGCACAAAGGCGTGTTGATATTTTCTGCAAAATGCTATTAAGAATGCTTAAAGAGCTGGTTATATAAATGAAAAAGTAATCAGCTAATACTCTGTAAATGCAAACAAAGAGATCAGTTGGCCATTATTTGGGAGGATGATATATTTTTTTTGCCAGTGGGAGAAATATTTCTAAAAATGTTAATATGTATTATCAACAGAATGTTAATTCTGGAAATATTTAGTTACTTGTTAATACCTAACTTCTGCCATTAACTACAGTACCAGAGAAAATATAGATGCATTCTTTTGGGGAGTAGAATCTGTCCCTTCTTACTTGAGTGACCACTCGCATGCTATAAATAGTGAACATCCAATATGAATAGTTTGCTAACCATTTACAATCTGATTTTTTCTGAAAAAATTATTCAGCAAATACTTATGAGTAATGGTTACACATGTAGAAAAAAGAATTAGTTTGCACATACTTATACATGAAAAAGAACTATGCTTTCAAAAAGCTGTGAGGCAAGATTCTCCTGTCACTCTTGCTTATGTCAGGTTCATTTTTTCCACAGATTTTCTGCTCACATTCACGGGATCACCTTCAAAGCAAACAGATAACAGAAATGGCCTTAATTTTTAGCAGAACAAAAGAGGCAGTGGAGGAAAAGGAGCCATCTTTTATTGTAGTAATAATACTGGCTTCTGACTTCGACTTTGAGCTCACACTACTCTGCATCATGAAAAGCCTTAATGCAATCAATGTCATCATATTGATGCAAAATCAAAACCAGTAGTTTGATTTTGATGCAAAATCAAAAACAGTAATACAATAATTTAGATTGGAAGGGAGTTCCGGAGGTCATATAGTCCAAACACCTGCTCAAAACAGGATCCAACTTCAAAGTTAGGCCAGGTTAATGTTAGATCAGGTCAAAATAGAAAATAACCTGGTGACCACAATCATGATTGTCCTCTGATACTTTGAAGTTGTATCAATTACTAAACACTCTTCCAAATACCATTTAAACCACATAAGAGTGTTTGCATGATTTTAAGTTTTGCAGCTTGCTTTTATCACCTTTGTCAAGACTGATTAATCATTGGCCCTTCTCATAGAGAAGACATTATATTTAAACTTGGTTCTCAACTTTAACACTTAAAGACCCCCGAAGTTTGACTGCTGAATATGTTCAAAGAAGGCTTCAGTATGGATAAGGCCAAGCAGCTTAACAAGAGCATTGCCTAATACAAGAAAAGGGCTAAAAGCTTAGAATAAATACTAGGGCAATGTCTCGGACTCAACACTGAGCTTTCAGGCTCCATGTTCTTTAAAAATCCAGAGACTGACAAGTTATTTCAGGAGTAAAATGAAACTAAAATGTAGGAGTGGAATGAAAATAAAACTAAACAGAGATCTTCACTGTGCAAACGTAGCATCATAATAGTAGTAGCAGCCTGACACTGGTGCTGATAAGAGCTATATTTGGTTTGTAACTCATAAGAAAGATGGAACTCCAGAAATTAGTGAACTACAGTTCTGAACTACAGAAACACATCAGCTAATAAAGAAGTGATAGCAACATTAGTATGAATGACCCAGAATGATTGTTGGTGAAACAGCTGACATGAAAAACTTCCTAATATAACATTTTTAAGATAGTAATACAGACACCAGATACTTTATATTGGCATTGATAATCTCTGTTCATATGTATTTTATTAATCAAAAGAATTGATGCTTTGTGAATTATAAGTGAGACTATTTTAATTTCATAAATCAGAATCTCTGCCATAAAATCTAAGATGGAGACTGAATTCTGCTGAGCTAGATCATTCCAAATTAATTAATCAGTAGCCCTACAACTAATGATTCTAATTAACAGATTAGGCCACAAAGGGCTTACTGGTTTACCAGCCACTTAAGCAACGGTTTGCTGCCCACGGGGGAGAAGGTCTCTGCAGGGTTGCTGCAGATGCCCTGCACAGCTGGACGGGAGGAGGTGAAAGAGTACGAGACTGAGTGCAAGGGGACATTTCCCTCCCAGCTCTCCCTCAGAGGGAGGGCGGTAGCTCATAGGAGAGGTACAGTCCGGCAGTAGGCTTTCCTGGAGCAGCTGGAAGGCCGGAATAGCCTTCCCAGACTACTCTGAGGGTAGCACAACAACACATTACTGATTGCTATTGCTTAACTGCAAATTGATCAATAACCATCCGGATGACTCTGTTGGTAAGTGATAGCATTCAGTTCTTAGAAAAGAACTTGGGGTCAGATGACAAGGTTCTCGTTCACATGAACTTTCAAAGGTTGTTTCACCAGAACGAATGAGAGATCAAAGCTTAGTCGTGCATCTTTAAATCTTTGCTGTTCAGAGTACATGAAATGTTTGCATGTTTACAGCATGCAAAAAAATATATGCTAATGGTAGAAGAGTTTCCGGTGGGTGAAAATAAAATATCAGCATTTGTCACTGCTGTGATTTAGTGATTTGCTTCTGATCAGGGATTAGAAATGCTCAGTAAGGATCTCATAGCCGTTAGAGCTTCATCTCCCCGCATTTCATGTGAGATGGTTTAGATGCTATTATTCTCGGATTAAAGCAAAATACATAAAGACAGATCACAACTCAGGAAGAGAAATATGCAATTTCCTATATCTAGAGTAAACAGAGGAATTTATGTCTGGAAGGAAACATTTCTGTTTTTCATGTTCGTATGCAATCTTACATTGCAGTTCTGTTTGTGGTCACATTAAAATAAAATCCCTTTGTAGGAAAAGTTTCAAATAGATTTGACAAGGAAAGGTGTTGATTTTTGTGTCCTGAGTTTTCCATCCTGTCTGGAGCCTCTGCCTTCTGTTTGCAACCAGTTTGCTGGAGAGCTGTTGAAATTTAACTATGCATTTTTAATATTGAGATAGTAAAATTAACTTCTTGAGGTAGCAGAAAATTAGTGGGAAATGTGCCTAAGTCACAGTGGTTTTAATAATAATTTTAAGGACTAACCTTGGCCTTGTTTTCTGTGGGTGGTCAGCAGGAAGTGTTCCTGCTATCCTAAACCTTGCATCGTGGCTTCCTCCACTCCTAGCACAAATGGACTCCGTGTGAACAGCAACATTCAAGACTGGTGAAGAGGTGTAGGGCAAGAGTCGCTCCACAGATCATTAGAAGAATCCACTGACGGCTATTAAATATAAATAGAAAGCCGTTACCCACAACTCAGGAACCTTCTGAGCTATGCACAGCTATAGGGTAAGAAAACTTTCTGAGGAAACACCACTATACGCTTGCCATGTTCTTTTGGTGCTGTTGTTGACTGAGACAGGATGTTGAAGTAGATAGACCTTTTATATAATCTGATAGTCATAGAATTTTATTACCTCAACTGCACTAAATGACATGGACATTAGTGAAGAGTGTGCAACTAGTGAAATACTATAATTTACAAGAGTACCTGGATCACAAGTGAAGTCTGTTGTCCATTACCACACACATGACTCCACTGTAAAGACCAAAACTGAGAGTCAGTCCAAGATCCAATATTCAGTTTTGCCAGTATAAATAAATTGAAATTAAATAAAATTCATCTTGTTAAAGGGATAGAACAAGCAGTTCAATCTCTTACACTCTAAATACAGAAAGATAATTGTTTTGCCTATAAGGATGTTTTTAAAGACTGTTGAGGTGTTTATTCCTTCCAAGCCCAGCATGTATTTCTTGAGAAGGGTATTCTGGAGAGAAATACAGGTTATAAATATACTGCATGGTGATTACCTTGTGTGACAGGTGGACAGAAAGTCAATCACCAATAATGTTTACTTTTAAGATTTGAGAAGGGGGGTTTTTTGAGTGTATTTCATTGATGGAAGAGCTGTAAAGACTGTTGAGGGATTTGATTTTCAAAACAAAATACAAGTTAAAAACTTGTCATGAATTTGGAAAGGCAGCAGCATCTAGTCAAATGTCTCTGATTAGTTCTACAAAGGCATGACCTCTTTAACCTCCCTCTGAAGTCCAGTTGCCAGAATTAAAGCAAAGCCTCATGGCAAAATCTTCATAAGAAAAAAATCTTGGGAAGGATATGGCTGGCTGAAAGACCTAAAACCCTGCATGGAAGAAAAAGGCAACAGTGGAAAGGGTTGTTCATAAATGCAAATGCTCTGTTCTTAGGTTCACATGATCTCAGTAATACACTTTGACAACCTGTGCTGTTGGAGCAGATGCCTGAACTTGCCAAAAGGCAGTAAGAAAACACATTTCCGGACTTTGCCAATTACTAAGAACAGTCTTATTATTTAATGCAGGTAGAGTTCTGTGCATCAGCTGCACCTTGTCTTCTGGAGGAATGCAGTTCTGTTCCACAGTCCCTATTTAAGACAGAAAACACTGAAGCAATTATGACTTGTATAAGCAGGGTTTCTCTGTGGACCACAGCCAATTATCAGAACATGATAGTCAGTAGAGAGGATGTACCTGTCAGTATCTTCCTTTATTACAGGTTATTTGGAAAATTGATTAAAACATCCTTCCATTTTGTTTTAAGTGCTCACCACTTCCAAAACTTCATTTTCTTAAGAAAGCCTTTGCTAAATCTCACAGAAAAATGACAAAACACTGTTCAGTGCTTAGAGGTTTCTTTCAGTAACTGGGATCTCTGCTTTCTGGAAATAACTTTGGAAACACTCTGTTGTCACGGTTAATGAACAAAGGAATGTTTGCTTAGACCCTGGGTATGTTTTTACAGCAGTTGTATAACACTAAGTGGTCCCTTTCCTGTGCAGGACCAATGTTTTACAATTTAGTTCCTTTTTCAATCTGATTACCATCTCTAACCTAGAAAACAAAAGTGTTATACGTTATTCAAAGACTTCATCACGGATGCTGGCAGAATGCTTACCTAGGCATTTGCCATAAAATTAAGGATAGCAGGATCCATATAATTTAAACTTGATTCTCCTCAGCCTATGACAGCATTTATGTCTGCCAAGAAATTGAATCTTAGAAGTGTGTATGTTCCAGCAGTCCTCCTTAATGGGCTGTACGTTTCATCATTGCCTCAATATAACTTTAGAGACTGCAGACATCACAAGAATCTTCAGCACATCATTATATCTTTTCTCACTCCATTAAAAGTAAGGAGAAAGAATCTGGATATCTGAAACCTTGTGCCTAAGCACAAATCTCTACCCTTCAAAACTATATTCTACCATTGCAAATCTTTTTAAGTAAGTAAGAGTTACAAAGTAATAAAGTGTATAGGAGAAAAATTCACTTAAAAGGGATTTAAGTACTACATCTGAGTTCAACACACTTGGGTGATTCCCCATGGAACACGTTACCTTTTTTGTCCCATGTGAAAGGAAGCCAAAGCTAATTATAGAACATAGCACTGGGCAAGCAAATAAATCAAGCTTTGCACTGTTGAATTCTCACATCTGCAAATTAACAACTATGGGTCTGCTAGTGTAGACTCTTCTGTTACAAGAAAACGATACCAAATGTAAGTATAGTTGTTTATCTTAGGATAAGAAGATGTAATCCAAAAGGAAATGTCCACTTCACACGAATTCATAGCCATGGGCTAAATCATCACACATAGAAGTGTGCATTGGAAGGAGAGCATTAGCTCAGTATATAACACTGCACAAGCCCACTCACAGTATCTGTGTAAAACCTGTGTATACAGCATATGATTTCAGCACTGGAAATAGAATCTCAAATATTGAAGCTGCCATATTATTACATCCTGTATATTATAAGTGTAGTATAATGTGCATTCAGTAATCTGTATACATAGGGATCATGCAAAAAATAATATATAAGTATGCACATGGTTATGTGTGTGCAGGTGTGTAAAAGAGAGAGAAACAAAGACAGAGGGAAAAACATGCAAACAGTCTTCCAAACAGAAAGTTCCCCAGAAGATAACACTAAAATTTCTATGCAACTGAAACTGTGAAAAAAGCCTATACACCCTTTGCACACCCAAGAACCTGTAGCATAGAAATGGTTGAGTCACCTACATATGTGCAAGCCGGATTGATTACCAGACTATTTGAATATTCAAAGTGAAAGATTAGTTTAAGCAATCACATTGTCCATTAGCTTGCATGGTTCATCCACTTGGAAAAATTGGTGTAAACTAAATTTTTTTTCTGTTTCCCAGCAGTAAGGGTTTTCAGACGGAAAAGGAAAAACACTACAGCATCAAAAAACTTTGAAGAACTGGAGCTCACATATAATTTTAACTCTCTCTATTTTGTTCTTTAGCTTTGTTTCTATCTACTTGGCTATTATCTGTCGTGAGTAAGTAGGGTGGCATCATAACCTTGAGGGATGATTCTCATTACAAGACATTGCAGGATTACTCCAGCTTTTTTCAGACGAATGCATTTAGCACCAAGCCAAAAGAACAAAACACAACCACCCCACCTTGCCACTTGCAATCACATTCAGGTGCTTTACTCCCTTGATTTAACTATCTAAATATCTTTCGGGGCGGCAGAGGAATGTGTGTGTGTGTGTTTCTTCTACATGTTGCATTAGACTGCAACACAAGATAGCTTTCTCTAGCCAGCATAGTTTCTAGTATAGCAGACATCAGCTGCTAAATACATATGCAGAGTTATCAATAGGATTTGTAAAACATGTAGGGAAGTCTCTGGAGTCCTGATTTCATCAGTCTTTTGATCCATATTAGGGAAGATTAAAACTAGCTAAGATCACTAGCAGAAGAGGCACTGAATTGTGTAAGGGCACCCTTTGACTCAGAATCGCCTTTCTGTGCTCACTTAAGTACTTTGCTGTGCTAAATCCAGACCTGGCTAAAGCTATTCATTACACAGCACTAAGCCACAGATAAAAGACAGGAACTCAATACCTGAAGACTGTGTTCTCACTGAGATTAATGGAGCGGTAAAGAATTAGAAAAACCCTCAGCATTGCCCAAGCTCTGCCCCTTCACAGATCATTCTAGTCCTGCTGCTAAAACCAGTAGTGCAGAATTAGGCCACCACTGCACACTTTAAATCTCTCAAATGCACGGATTAGCATATATGAAAGCCATTGCCTTTTACTGCACTGAATCCAGTTTGCTTAAGCGTGCATAATGGATATCGTATTGCTGGAGATTTTCCTCTTTTTTTGAATGAGCTAGATGCTGACTGGATTTTATGAAAAAGAGGGGAAAAAAACAGGACTTTTGTAAGAGCCTTCTTTCAGCAGCTGGCCACACAAATTAGATCAAGAAGTTAGAAGGAAATTGGTTTTGGTAGATCCCCACTGATTTCCAAGGATCCTTTGGTGATTTTGGAGAGAAAATGAGAAACAAAAAGTAAGCAGATAGTAGTAGAGAAAATCCCATTAGATCTGTAATAGGTACTCTTGTGCAGCAAGCCATCAGCATCTGTCACTGCTGCTGCTGCTCAAAAGACAATGTGAAGTGAACTGTGCTTCTTATTAGCAGTGCCTGAGTTGCATGGTGTCTCCCTAGATGATTTGGAAATACAGTTGGCATATTTCACTTGAATTATGAGGTAAATAACTGTGTGTTTGGAAAAAAAAAAATCAGAATAAGAGAAAAAGAGGCAGCACTTGTCTAAGAAAAACAGTGCACAATCCATTTAGCAATTTACTGCAACGCAAATGGGTCTCACATCATTAGCAAAAGAGTTTTTATGAAACATTTCAACTTTAAAACATTGCATAAAAAGATCAGCGTGCCATCCCTACCTCATCTTGATCTGCTTTCCATTACTCTTCTACAGGAAAAAAAATGTTTTGATACAAGACAAAATGCAGTTCCCAGCTGTATTTTTTCATTAAAAGGCTTTCATAGCTCACAGCTCTACTATCAGGAAAAGTTTCTCAGCAGCTGGGTAAATATATTCTGCTCTGTTGATGCTGCCTGTTAATTTTGCATCTGAAGCTTGCCAACGTTATAGAACTATAAAGCTTCGGAAAATACCATTGGTGGGAAGTGCAGTTGCTATACTATAGGTAATTCATAGGCAACAGATAAAAAGGGTCATGCTGGTTCGTCTCATGAAGGATTCCAGGATCTGTTTTCAGCGCAGAGCCCAACTATTAAGTAGATAGGTAGGCAGTCAGGTGCTTAGATGATATTGTAGTATAAATGTGTATGTATGTATATATGGGCTTACTGCCAGGTAGTTTTAAAACCACTCGTTTTAAATAGTAAGTTTTAACCTCAGGAAAGAGTAGCTTCAGCATCAGCCACTGTCACTTTAAAGGTACAAGTATTGAAACTAAGAAAGAAATTAAAAATGGTGAAGAAAGCTCATGTTACAAATAGTCTTCCAGATACTGCCTTTGGTTTTAAAATACCATTTTCAGGTATTAATCCTTGTTTGTAATGTTTCGGTGTGTTGGCTTTGCACCTAGAAATGTTTGCATGCACCTCAGACATTTACAGCATATCTTTATGGCATAAGGTATTGCTGGCAGGAGATACCAGCATTTCTGCTGACGAAATTTACTTCAGAAATGCAAACAGTGCAGCTGTTAGCATGATCCTACAGCACCGAAGCTAAATAGTTCTCCTTCCCACTTCCCCAAACAGCCTGGGTGAAGGAAAATGCAATTTACTTCAGCTAATCTGAATCTACGCATGCATGAAAATGTACTTAGAGGAGGCATCATCCCTTTCCTGAAGAGTACAGGGTCAAAATCACTCTGACACAAAGAGCTCAGTTATCCCCTTCCACCCCTCCATGCTGCCTTCTCCCCCAGTGTCCGGGCCAGCTCCCTTCTGCTCTGAGATGCCACTTCTTCCTCCCTTACTCTCTCCTGCGCTCCGCAGGAGACCCACTTGAGAGAGTTTTGGCACTCAGACCCTCTCCCACCCCCCATGTGTTTCTGGCATGCCCATTAGCTTCCATTCAGGATTTTCCTTTGATAAAAATGGCTGAAGAGCCCTGGCACAGAGAACCAGTCTTAGGGTAGCTTTAGATAATCCCCTAAACCAATGACTAATCAAATTGGAAAAGAAATAGTAAATGGAGAGAAAGATCACTTGAAGCACAGATTTGGGCTGGTAACATTTGCTGTTAAACCAAAGCTAAGTAATCTTAGCAGCTGCAAAATTTCAAATCAGTTGCAGGGGCTATAAACTAAGTCATAAGACGGAAGGAAGGAAATGTGGAGAACAAGAAAAGATGAACTGTTAAGCTTCTTTTGCAAATACACAGTTTTATGTAATGTTCCAGATTACTAACTTGGATAAGTTTATTCCAAGTGCTGGGGTTAATCAACGTTTAAGTCAAGTCTGAATGAAGTGTTCTTTCCATAGCCCTTGTAGAGACCACATAAAAGTGACCACATAAAAGTGCACAACAATATTAATAATAGGGAAAGTCAGTATAATCCTTAATCCACAAGGAAAATATCATAAAGTAGCACAGTCTTTTTAGGAACTACACAAAATCTAGAGCTTGTATTTTGCAGGTCTCTCTGGTGTCACCGTTGTAGAGCTCAGCCTGTAGCCCCAGACGTGGCCAGTGGACATGTGTTGGCTGGCCTAGAAAGAGGAAAAAACTATTAAGTGTCCTCCCTTAAAATGGCTGTCTTTCAAAGGAGCAGTTGAGTATAGTGCAACTGAAGCTAAGGAAACCAGGGCTCCAATCTGCAAGATAATCAGTGATCTACCCATTTATATACTAAATAGGAAATAGGAAATGCCCAACTAGATGCTACAGTCATCTATATATTTCTTCAGGAATGGGTCTGATGTTGTAGCTTTCTCTACTATGTTATTATAGATACATACCTTGCCTGTAGTGTATGCAGAAAAAATGCCACTCAATGGCTATTTTACCAAAAAAAAGAACCACAAAGGGCAGCTGTTAGCAAGTGTTTAAACCTTTTATCAAGCACTGAAATACCATGGATGTTCTTCAGATCTTTCTGCTTCTTGTGTAGCACTGCCAGATGGGTACAAGCTCTCACTTACAACGTCTGAATTTTCTTCCCTGGTTAAAGGCATGAGTTAGTGAAAAATAGACATGTTAGAAATCCTCCAAAGTTAAAACATCATAGAGTTTTTGCATGCCTTTGTGTCACTAGCACAGCTCCTGAGTGTTATCTTTACATATACAATATCTCTACATATACTAAATGGGAATAATAATTCCCTCTATCAGCAGTGTAGCAGGGAAAACCGATAACTCCCTTGAAGACTAGGAAGTCCTCAGATATTGTAGCAGTGAGGTTCTTACAGGTATACCAACAGACAAACCAATACATTCAAAAGATATAAAAAATATTATCTTATATGGTCAATTATAAATTTAAAAAGATTAAGCAATACAGTCAGTGTGCTCCCAATGGGCCTTAGTTTTGCTACACTTACTCAAGTAAAGTAATCATACATCTTTACTTGATGAAGCTACTTGCACCATAAAGTTCTATCTTCATTAGGATAACGGTAGCAAAATCAGACCTGGCAGCTCTACTTTCCTTTAAATCTTCCTGCCCTACTGTAACTAGAATAGCACTGAGAATTAAAAGGAGGCAAGGGAGGAATATAGACATAAAGAGAAGGAGCAGACATTATTATTGTCAGTGAGAATTAGCCAGTCAATCTTTCTGACCACAAAGCAATTTAATTTGGCCTTTTACTGCATCCATTTTCTCTGATTAATTTTAATGATGTCAGACTTCTTGTCCCTTGGGGCTGGGAGTCTGCGGGACGTTGTCCAAGTCTTTAACCCAAGGTCCTGCATCCTCCTCTCTGGTGATCCTGCAGGTGGAAGCAGCTGGAGTCCTGACACTTCTCAAACGCACAGGTGATAATCCGACAAGCGTTCTTCCTCTCTCTGTGAAATGTGCCGTAGCATTAAAGGCCTGAGTTACTGCTCAGCACTTAACAGCTGTTGGCTTTTCCTGACAGCATAAATACAAGATTAGACATAGAGATGTTTCAACAGTGAGAGATGTTTAATGAAATTGCAGGTCTGTGAGGTTTCTATCAAAGGTGTTTATTCAACCAGAGTTCACATCTGCAAGACTTTGAAAGAAGAATTTATCTATATACAAAAGATACCAGTAGCTTGAGTCATTTGCACACAAAATTACTCCACTTGATGTGAAAAGGTTTGCATTTTCTTACTCCCCTTACAGGAAGTCTGATCTGCTGTCACCAACACACACGAGCTTTGTCTGTTTGAAAAGTTCATTGTCTGTTACTATGACCAAGCACAACACCGAGACAGCTGCGTCTCATTCCTGTGTGTTCCAATGCTTTTCCTTAAAATCACACCAAGTACTATTAACAAAAAAAGGCAGCTTAAAAAATAAAGCTTAAAATTACTTTTAAAAAGAAAGAAGCCTTTTTTTGCCTTTTTTTTTTTTTTTTGGATATCTACCTCCATCCGCTGCTTCTAAGGCTCATCCTCAGGAATAAACTAACCAGTCAAGAATCCGTGCATTCTTCATACACTGCTATATAAATTAAGTAGTTGTGAATTTATTCATCTTAGTCCCTCCCTTTTGCCCTAGTCTCGCAGTCTGTTCCTTCAACATCTATGTTTACTTCTGTATATATTAATTTTATCAAATTCAAGTTCCCTGGTAATATGCTTGAAAGCTAGAATGCAAGCAAAGCTTGCATACCTCCTTATCCTGACAGCACCTTCTTCTTTAACTACTTACAACTCAGGATCAAGACATAAAAGTGAGACAATGAATTTGATGATGACACAGATTTCTGTCTGATTTCCATGATGCCACATTTTATGGATATTACTATGTTCAATACAGTAAGAATACATTATCAAAAACTTAGATGCTCTCTTCTGGAAGCATGGTAGGAAATCACTGAATAGGGTTCCAGTAAAATAAGAAATGTTTGGTTTTCCTATCATTAGAGTGTCTACAGGAATGAATGATGAAGAAAAGGTCAAGCTAAATTTGAAGCTGATATTTCAATCTGACAGCTTCTGGTCCCAGATGTGATTAAAAACATAATTATTTTGCAATCTATTCGAATATACCTTCCTCTGTGTAGTGGGGACCAAGCTGCTGTGTTAATCACTGAATAATAATGCTTTCTTTTAAGAAAAATAAAAAAAAAAAGAAATTTATATTTTTATGCTGAAAAAGGGGTTTTCCATGTAAATAAAGTTAATAAATATTTGAATTCAGTCACTTAATTAAAGACTATGTCATAGTACAAATGCAAAAGGAAAGGGGGGAAAGATACATTAGCAGCTTCAGTTTTGGTATTTTCTGACTCTTAATCTGCTTAGCTATTCAATGTGAGCATTAGTTTAAGCATTAGTTTTTGTTCAGAAAAAAAAAAGCAGACGGTCAAGAAATATACCTAAATCTGTCTTTCCAGAAGTGACTGAGAGGTACAAAAAGATATTTTTAGAAGGAGCAACCCAAGTCCTTCAGCCCTTTTCGGAGCAGCTGTGGAATAATTCAAGGATACTGGTAGAGGACTGCCAATATGAATCAAGTTAATTAAGGTGAGTTGTCAAATCCTTCCCAGTTAGACTGGCAATGTCATGGTTTGAACATACTGTTCTCTGAGAAAGAAGGTAATTTACTCAAAATAATACAGGTGAGGAGAACAAAAGGCTGAAGTCCTATTGTGTATTTCTCTGCAGTGGTGGGTGGCGGTTTTTACAGTTACTCCAGAGCGATTTTAAGCTGGTTCGGACACCTTTGGGCCTCCGCGTGGCTGAGGTGGGACAGCGTGCATTGCAGGCTACAAACTCACCGAGGAACCCACCCAGCTTTTTCTGTGCTTAGACTATGCTGAATGTTTTCCCAACGCAGCGACGCTGCTCTCGCCATCTGAGATAGCAAAGGTCAAGCCCAGCTCAGACATGTCCGTGCTGGAGGACTTGCAGTGAGGGCATGTGACTTCCTCTGCACATCTAACCCTAAAGGCGTAAAGTTGATTATATTTCTGGTTTTATTTCCAGGCAAGCAAAAAAAGAACAGTATCTTTTGGCAGGACAGGCACAGCCGTGCAAAATACGGTACATCATAATAGATTATTTCATATTGACTGGGAGGAAGATGTGAGATTAGGTTTTAATGTTTGTGCTTAAAAATGTCTGGGAGAGTGACCCACATGTAAAAGATCTCCTTGTTTAAAATTGAAGAAGCTACTTGACCCATTAATTATGTTACTCTGCTAAACCAGTATGTATGCAAAATCCAAGACCCAAATGCACTTGTAGCTAGATATCTAATTCCCACCAATGTCAAGAACAGGAATAGCCATTTGTCAGTGGAGACCCTTGCAACCAGCACCAAAAATCACTTTCTACAGGAGTGTACACCAACTTGGGCATTTTGTCATGCCGCCGTTAAGCCTCCTTTCAAGTATAACTTTTGACTTTGGGAAGGAATACCAAAGCAAGCAGAACACCATTTCTTTCCAGTAAGGGGTTTTATATATTTTGACTTAAGGTGACTTACGGTATACGATTTTAGAATTTTTAATCTGTGTGTCATTTGTTCAGAGGAAATCCTGAATCCAATCTTACAAACTCTAGCCACACGAATAAAATAAACCACTTCTGGAAGTTGTTTATATGCATAAGAGCTAGCCATACAGAAACCTCATCATACCTGACTGCTTTCTGAATGTAACGTCATTCTTGCAGATTGGAATTACATTGCATCATGATGCTTGTTTTTAAAAGCTTTTTTTTAAGGTTCTGGGCATGGCTGAGATTAATGTTTGGGCAGCAGAATTAAATGTTACCTCTAAGTTTATTTTAGCCAAATTAATATAATTGCTGGGATTATTTATTTTTCTCAATGCTCCATGTATACTTGAGAAAGAAAGAGCAACTTCACCTTCAAACATACATTTCCTTGTCCAGTTCATACTTGTGATATATTTACCAGTTATTAATTAAAAAGCGGATGTTATTGCTCATTTTCATGCCATAAAATCTTCTGCTTTTTTGTCCTCAATAAGCCTCCTTTTTTTTTTTTTTTTTTTTAAGCAAGACTCTTAAAAACCTTATATTCATACTCAGAGCCCTACATTGATATTTAGGCATAAATCCCATTCACCTCAGTGGATCTCAATGGGATTTTTGCCTGAGGTAAGACTAGAAGATGCAGATCTGATGTTCATGTGTTTTGACAAAAACATCTTCACACATTTCGAGTTCTTCAGCGCTGACAGCATTGATCTTTTTTTCTTTTTCCACATCCTACCAACTCAGTGCATTGAATATTTAATAGTACAGGTGATATCAGGCCCCATTAACTGACTCATATAAATAACATAATAATTGAAACCAAATCTCTTTCCTTCTCTACAGTGTATGCAAGACTGGAAACTGATCTAAATGAATACAATGTCTTTCAAAAAATCCCATCTACATCAGTGGTAATGTAAAAGAAACCACAATAAAGTGGACATTTAAAAAAATGAACCAGTTTTTAAATTTTAAAATATTTTGCCGCCATCTTCTGGAATTTAATAAAATGTGCATCTCAGTTGTTTGTAAGATGGATGTAATTCAGCCTTCAACAGCAATTGCTAACATTATTACAGGGAAAGAATACATACATTTCTCCTTTATTTTTAAATTCTGAACAAGTATGTCCAATTTCACCTTCCACAGAGAGATGGAATAGCACAGATACAAATTTAAGGCTCTCATATGTGAATAAAACACAGGAAATAAAAATGTGCATCAAGCATAACTCTCAACAAATGCCACGAATAATCAGCAGATCAAGCATTATCTGGTCATAAAGAAATATAGGTAAACGAAGCATGGAGCTGCTCTCAGATGATACATAAATATCAATTAATCATTCACAATTAATTGTTTAAATCCGAGAATAACTCGGGGCCTCTTTCCCCCAGGTGTGTTGTGGCCTTTGCATAACTGCACTGCTTTTTAAAATATAACTACATAAATAAACAAGAGACAAACAAGTCCTAAGGCTCTGGGGTCTGTCCTGCATATTCTATCCCTGTTTCTGTCAGAGAGATTTTTCTTCTGCACAACATGTGAAAATGTAATGCATTTGGGGGAAGATTAATATATGCAAATATAACACCAGTGCAGGGAGCACGTCAGAAGTTCTTTATTATCACTAAGACAACTGGAGCACTACTCTTATTTTAGAAAAAGAGCGATCAAAAGCATTTAACTGCAGAAAGAATAGAAATGTCCGTATCTGTACGTGGTCCTGAAGTTGACAGTTTTCTTTTGATGCACGAGATCAATATCCCCAGAGCATCCTGGGGTTTAGTTGCCTCCATCACTGCCCACACAGTGGACAGATGACCTCTAGGACAGCCAGCTCTGCAGGGACGTGTGCTGCTTGGCAAGAGGTCTGGTCAGCTGGGGGTCAGTGCCCACCAAGTGTGTTGCACAACCACCTTTTGGGGAAATAAAAATCAGAGTATTAGGAGGTGCAAGCACCAGGTGACTTTGATGCCGTGAAAAGCCCAAATCAGGACTCAATAGTCAGAAGGCTATTAAGCAGGTATCCTTTATTGCAGCGCTGGGCACACAGGGGATTTCTCCTCCTATTGTGGGCGCCTGGTCAGGTTAATTGCATAGTTTACATACAGGCTCTACGTACATATTCATCAGATTTCTGAGAAAAGTTTTACATATTCATTAGTTTCCTGGGAACTCATTATCATATGTAAATGTCCTTCACACATGCTTACTCAAGGTCTCTGGTGGTCTTCAGGAGTCCTCTGGTGGTCTTCAGTAGTCTTCCTCACTTGTCCGCTACTTGACCCTTCTCGGATGATTCTGCGCAGTGCAATCTTCTGCATGTTTTGATACATCTTATCCTAAAGAGTTCTCGTTAGTGCTTCTATTATCTATGCTTACAATTTGACATAAACCATATGGATACTTCTAAGCTATTGGAGAGGGCTAAAGTCCTAATCTTCTTCAGAAACTGCAAGGCCATCCAAAAGCAATTTCTCCTACATTTTGCAACATACAGAACTTCTACCTACTACCTGTTAGCAAATAGTTGTGTAAAGAAATAGCAAGGCCATTGTATTCAGAAAAAACATCTTTGCATCGACTTCTACGCCACTGTCACTCCCTCACCTCTAAAATTTCATTTGAATTAACGCACAAGTGCTATGCGCTTTTTCTCTGGAAAGCACTGAAATGAGCTTGTTCCTTATGGAAAGCGTTATCTATGTCAGCACTTAAATCCCAAGCGGGAAGTTTAGGACAAAGCCCGACTGCAAGAGCGGGGTTGATGAACCTGTGTCAGTCCCACCTTCTGCCCCGAGGGGCATACGCGTATATATACACCTTGTCAGAACAGGCACGTGGGCTATGCGTAGGATATGGGCACAAATAATAAATCCTGCCGACTTCAGCCGGTTTCTGCTGAAGCAGGGGCGAAGCCTGGCTTTGGCCCGGGTAAGAGAGTTGCTCAGCCGTGACAGCAGGCCTCGGTTTTGACGCACAGACCCGCCTGTCCTCTGCTGCCCCCGAACGCCTGCGCGTGTGGTTACGGGAGGCAGCGGGCCCCCCTCCAGCTGCGGGGTGAGAGGCGGGAGCTCAGCGCGGTGAAACTCCAGGTCAGAGTGCCGTCACCTGCCGCCGCGGCCCGAAGGCAGAGAGGCCCCGCCGGCAGGCCCCGGGCCGCCGCCACCGCCCGCCCTTGATTCGCGCTCTCCTGCGCGGCGGCGTTGCCGGGCGACGGGCAGTGCGGCGGC
>JAVJGG010000054.1:8107300-8137579 GCA_035590195.1 Aviceda cuculoides
GGAAGGCGCTGGCCGGCGGGCGGGGAGGCGGCGCAGCGCGTTGCAGGTGAGCGGGGGCGGCAGGGCGGCAGGCCGCGGGCGGGGAGCGCTGCCTGTGGGGCCGGGAGGTGGCGTCGGTGGCGTTTGTCCGCGACTGCGGTCGTTTGCTGTTAAAACCAGCGCGCACACCAAAGCCGATCCGCTATCGAAATGAGAAGCGGGAAGCAGGTTTCCTTCTCTGTGAACACTAGAAGCTGTTCCCCGTGCATAACCGGGGAAGCAGTCGCTCCAAGACGGGCACAGCCTGACCTCCCTGTTCCTGGTAGTCCTGCAGAAATGTCTCTGACTGAAGGACCAGCAGTGGCCGACGGCAGGTGCCTCGGGAAGAGCGTAGGACCCGTGTCAGACAACCTGCTCTCAGGCCTTCCGTGGTTTGTGGCTCGGGGTCTTCCAGTCTGGAGATACCGCTGCAGTTTGCAGTGTATTTTTAATCTATAAGTAAGGCCAGCTGCTTTCAGAATCCGTGTAAACATGGTGTGTCAGCGATGTCCAGTGGCAGAGAGTCCAAAATACCGGCGCTGGCTTATGTGAACTTGTCCCATTGTTTTGGACCGGCCACCTGCTTCAGGTTCTTGTACCGCAACCGTGAGTGGAGAGGTAGTCCCTGCTCACCTTCTCGATCATGCGTGACTGTACAGGCCTTTTTGTTGTAGTCTTGCCGATTAAAACATAGCGAAGGGGGAAAAAGCATCACGTGCTGATATAACATTGCTAAAAATGGAAAAGGGGTCTGCAAGATATGTTTCATATGAAGCAGAAATATAAATTAATATACGGAGGGGGTTTTTTTTAACACAGAAAAATTGGAGGAATGATGACAGAGTGGAAACACCGTATTTTACTTATCCTTCACAATAATTTTCAGTTAAATGGGTTAATCTCTGTTGCTCAGCTTTACTTATGTATGTGTGGGAGAGGGGAATTAGTGCTGAACTTGAGGAAGTGAATGTTCCCTTCTGTGTGAAGTTATTTGTGAAACCATTTCAGGATGAGCTACAAGAAGCAATTTCTGCTCATACAGGAGGAGAGCAAACAGCTGAATACTCAGATGACTTTGACAGTGATGATGATGACATGTTAAATGGTAAGACAGAATTAAATATTTGTCCTTGTGTACTTCCCTTTCTTAACTCATTACTAGATCACAGAGAATCTTTGTGAGTCAATGTGATTTAATGTTCCAAGACTTCATATTTTAACAACTTCTAAATCACTTAGTCCTCCTCCTCTAAGTTAGGGGCGGAATTCCCAGTGAAATCAGTGGTGGTGCCAACCTGCTAGACCAGACGCAGTCCATGCTGGTTCCTACAGTTGTGCTGCCCAGTTTTACTCCTTAGCCATATTGTTTACACCTGGATAAGACAGTAGCGCACAGGACTGTGAACGAAAGTGGACATGGGCAGAGAGAAAGCCATGTCGTTGTCTTAACTGTTCTCCCAGTCTGGACAATCAGCGAATAAGGGCTGCAGGACGCACTGCAGAGCATGTTTGCCTGGCAGTGTACACAAACCAGGAACTGGTTTGATCTGGCTGTTTTTCTTGGGCCAAGATGCATTTGGTATTTGGTAATGTTTATATTTAGTGTACCGAGATTGGCCAAATGGCTCTTCTTCCTCCTGATGTGGTGCTGCTACATGTTAAGGAAAATATGAGTCTTAAATATCATAATATATTTTTAAAAGGACTTCTTCTGTGTCCTGTTTTTCATTCATATCTGAAGCATTTTTTAAAAGTTCATGGGATGCTTTGATTTCCCTTTGTTGACAACATTTAGAAAAAAGCTGCTCCTGCATGAAATATGTTGCTCAACTATCATGACATTCTTTTGTCGTCTTCATCGAGCATTTGAACTCTGAAATAAAGTCATTTAGAAATAACAGGCTACAGGAAGATAAAAATATTTTTGTTGAACACATGAACCTTAGTATTGGAGCAGATATCTCCTTTGAGTATCTCTGGTAGATTTCAGATGGGACAGAAGTGAAGAGAATAGAAGGTGAGGGTGGATTCCGGTAACCAAACATGCCTCGCCTTGTTGCTGTTGACTTGCTTCCAGTTCTTATGGCATTGGAGACACTGGTTTTTAGAAGGGATTTAAATTGCATGA
The DNA here is from genome assembly GCA_035590195.1 of Aviceda cuculoides. NCBI lineage: Eukaryota > Metazoa > Chordata > Aves > Accipitriformes > Accipitridae > Aviceda > Aviceda cuculoides. The sequence goes on from JAVJGG010000054.1 coordinate 8,109,447, forward strand.
CAGATAAGATTTAACAAGTGGGTATTTGAAGTATTTTCTTTGGATTGGGTCCATGGAAATAGATGACAGGAAAGGAAGTAGAATAAGGATCTAGTTTGGTGGCTTTGCAGAGGTCAGAGGTACAGAAAGAGAAATGTTCAGAGACTTAAGCCAGGAGAGTCTTGTATGAAAAATACTTTTAAATTATAGAAGATGTAGTTTCTGTGTCCCATTTTTTTCCACTTGTCTCAAATGGAAGTTGATAATGTGCTGTTTTCAGGTATTGGGGAAGAGCTTAACGACAGTAATTCAGGTGCTGAAAGTGCTAAGAAAGGATTTGCTGTTGAGAGTCCTCTCTCAGCTGGTGATGCTTCACAAAAAGCAGCAGATTTGGAAAATGAAGCTGCTGATGACTTGGCTTTATCCTTTCCTGAAAAGAAGCTTCAGCAAGTAATGCTTTTAGAAAGTGAAAACATACAGGATGACAGAAAAGACGGTGAAGAAGAATGTTTGGAAAGTCAAAATGAGGGTGATGACAGAAAAAATAATGAAGTGTGTTCAGCTGCTGAAGTACCACCATGTGATAATAGTGAAAGTGACCCCTGTAATGACTCGTCTATTCATGAACTACAGAAAAAAAGAAAACAAGAGGAAAACAAACCAATACCAAAGCCACGGGTGCACAAAACAAGAAATGCTTCAGCAACAGGTGAAAAGAAAGCATTTGAATGTTGTTTCTGCTGCTTGCTTAGCCATATTACAATATTTTAAAGTGTAATTTGGGTTATTTTCTGTTAAGTATCAGCTGCTTTGGCTTGCAGGGAATTTATTCAATATTCTTCTAAAAGTACATGTTTCACTAACCTCCAGCTGCCAGGGGGTAAAGAGAACCAGTGTGGGCCAAGTAGCAGGAGGTTCCTATTTGCTTTTTCCTTTCAGGAGGTGAGAAACAGCTGTTCAGGTACTTAAAGTCCAGCTTTCCGTAAATGCATGTCCATGGAAGGTGGGGGGGGGCTGCAGAGTTGCCTCCTCTGCCTGCACATAGCACAGCCAGCCATATTCACAGTGTCCATAGCATCCATGCACCCTGTAATGGAAAGGTCCTTAAACAGGCATCCCTTCTCTATAAGTGAAGTTGGACCGCAGTGTTCACTTACACAGTGTTGAAGTCCTGATGGTGAGACACCATGATGCTGTATTATTAACAATGTCAGAAAATGAGCTGTAACCAAAACATTTATGAATGGTAGACATCATCACAAAGTTAAAACTTCAGGTGATCTTTTACTTGGAAGATACTGAACCACTTGGGATGTATAGTCAAACACGTAAAAAAACCCAGAACTTTAATGTTTCATTATAACAATAGCTAATTCATTTTTAATATGCAGAGCAGAACTTGAAATTCTGCTAATTGACTATATGTGCTTTTACAAATTTAAAATGTCAAAAGACTTCATATTTTCTATCCGCTTCCTAATATAAGAAGAATTTGTCCTGTTTGATGTTGAGAGACATTTATGGCTGGTCATTACCTGTAATGGAAGATTACAACTTTGAAATTGTAGAGCATGATTAGTGATATCAGCTCCTTTTTTTCTTTCCACGTGATGGCACCAAAGTGCTAGATACTTGAATGTGGAGCTGGGCACTGCAGGTGCCTCTCTTTCATGGCCAGTATGATTGTGTAGTTTTACACTGGCAGAAAAAAGTTGTACTCCTTTTCTTCATGTGAATCTAAGTAGTACAATGATACTAGCATATTGTCTTCAGTAGTCAAACATTGTAAATTTTCTTATATTGAATAAATTGATCTCTGTCCAACAGAGGAGGGGACTATCCGGAGATTAATCAGCTTTTTCGGCTCCTTTGACTTTTCTTGTGATTTACTGCATGGAAAAACTGTTGATGCACTTGTAGGAATATTGTTGTGATCTCTTAGCTCTCTGAACTTCACGCTAATTACATAAGTAGACTTTACACAGCTGAGTGTGCTGGATGGGCATGGTGATACTCCCATTTCCTGCAGTAGATTTGTGTGAACTAGGACTGAGTAAGAAATGCTTCTGTGGCAGTGTGCAGAATTAGATAAGCATTTCTATGCAGATCAGCATACGTAAAGAAAAATGCAGGTAGAAAGCTGTTGTATGGCTTGATCCTGTTAGTGGCAGGGCAGAGGGAAGAAAAAATGAAAAAGATTACTAAACAGGAGGAGGGTGAGGAGCCAGAGGATAGAAATTTGTAAGAAACGGTTGCATGGTAGTTCTGCTGCCCAGTGACTGCCTTAGAGGGGAACAGAGACATCACTGAATAAGTGAGAAATATACCCTCCTCTTTGACTGCATTTCTCATGATGTCTCCTCCTACCCAGGGTTGTTCTGTTCTGCACCATGTGGAGAGGAACAGTCTTCCCTTTGTATCTTTGCTAGTAGATAACTGAACAAGCAGAATAGCAAAAACGTTCTCTTAAAACAGTGCTGTATTAGACATATGCTCTCTTCTATATTTATGAAAACTACGTCTGTCTCTCTGACTGCAGATAAGCCCTTGAGTGGAGTTTCAATATATACAGAGATAATGATAAATGGAGAAAATAAGTTTGTAGGTTGTCTATGTAGAGATTATATTAGAAGCTTTAAAACTTTGGTTAAACTCTCTGAAAAAGTGGCTGTAACTCTTTATATAGCTGTATATGGCCTAGCAGTGTTAAGAAAGCTGTGTTATTATTTAAATAGCTCATTTAACTGAAAATAGTTAGTTGAATCTATCTTGGCAAAATAGTGTTCCAAACTAAAATGTCTTTAACTAGACATAACTGAAACTATAATATTTATTTTCAGCTGAGAATATCAGCATTCCTTCATTAAATAGCTGCTACAAACCATAACCTCAACCAAGAAGTATGTTGAGAAAAAGTGGTCATGTGGAAGATAATGAGCTTAATAGGTCAGAAGGAAAAATAACTTCTAGAAATGGATTTTCTTCGTTTTCGGTACCATCATCCCTAATTACTCTGAATGCCCAAGCCACACCCAAGAAAAAACTCCTTGCTGAAAGCCCTAATTCTGAAGTGAGAGAGTATATGTGTTGGGTTTTTTACCATCTACACTGGAAGCTTTAGAAACTAACTTTTATTTAGCTGAAAAAATTTTGGGGGAGAAAAACAGGACCAAAATAGGAGTGGGAAAAAAAGTCTTTGCCAGTAGAATTCTTATGTGAGGGCCAGATAAGAGAACATTATTCTTTTTCTTTCTAACTAGAAACAGGATTTTGTGACAGTTTGCAGCCTTACTTGCTGATTGGTTTCATTTCTCCAAATGTAAACCAAGAATTATACTTCTCATAGACAGTTCTGAGCATTCCGTCAAAGTATTATGAAGTCAAGTTAAATTATACTGATTTGTTATGAATTGCTCACTTGTTTATTTGCTCACTTTCTGATCTAAGGGTCCATGGCTAGGAAGTACTTCACCACCATTTTCCATTAATTTTACTGCCCACAATGAAAGATCTGGAGACTCCAATTTACTGATGTGTGGAAAAGCACTACCTGTAAAAGGTAGAACTTAGATATGTACAACTGGATATATGTTACGATTTATACCTTAGTAATATCTAATGGTCCAAAACAAGTCTTCTTAAAATCAGTGGCATTCTTAATCTCCTTTCTACTCTCCTTCAGTATCTTTCTCATGCCCTTGTGTCTCCTTCTGTTCTGGTTTTGAGAATGGCCCGGCCTAATTTGTGCAGTTATGTCCAAGTACAGTATCATCCCAGGTATTGAGAAATTTGGCCCTAGAAGCATCCCAGGAATGGAGAGGAACAGATTAAAATTTGAGAATTTAGGTTTTATACTTTGACTTATGTCAAATGTATGCATCATTGTCTAAGCATCTTTGAGACTTAAAACAAGTCATTTTGATTTCATTTCCTCTTTTGCAGTCAACATGACTAGGGTAAACCTTTCATTTCTTCCTGCACCTTTTCCACAAAGTTCAATACAAACTGAGTAGCGCTTTTCTATTTTTTTGGATTTGTGAATCCCTAACAGCTCACAGGGGATGTGCAGACCCTTTGAGAAATATCAAATCAGTGGGCTTCTCGGCAGTATCCATTGAACTTACCTTTCTTAGTCCCCCTTTTCAGACTGGACTGGACCAAAAAATGTGTGGACCCTAGGTTAAAAACCACTGGAATAGGCTGTTAGACAACTTTTTTAATTTGCTAAGGGAATCATGCTGGGAGGTAATTCGCTGTGTGCAGGACTGTAACAGGTAGGTAACATAGACTGTCAGATGCAGCAAGAAGAATGCTGTCTGTGTGGCCTATGTAATGTCTATACGCTGCAGCCTAATGAGATAAAAGATAGGACTTGGCTTGAAGAATTTAGTGCAGAAAGGTGAACAAAAGTTGAAAACTCAGGCAATGTACTAAATAGTAAATAACAGATATGCTTAGATCTGTGTTTAATTTCAGGGTTTTTTTATATTTTGCTGATTCCTCGCATTAGAAAATTTGTTTGGTATAGCTTGATGTTTTTAAGCATCATTAATGAAACAATGTCTAAGGAGAGTTTGTATGGGGAAAAGGATATGGGCATCAGTGTACTGGAATGGGTAGATTCTCCAAGTGCAGGGACAGCATAAGAGGAAGAGGATGGTAAAGGTGATGTTGTCAGTACAAAGGAAAACATAGAAACAACAATGATATGGAGTCTTCAACAAAAGTGGAGGAAAAGGGATTGGAAAAGATTGTTTAAATATGATGCTGAAGTGTGCAGGTGTAAGAAGTCCAAGCAGACCGATCAAACTTTTATAGCTTGAACTCTAAGGAAGGAAACTACAATAATAATACTTACAGGTTTTATTCCCAGCTAACCATGGGAAGGTTAGTATTTTGTATCCATTTTGCAAACAGAACCAAAATGACCTGCAAGAGAAGTTCTGTGAAGTTCATGCTACAAAGAGCTCATAGTAAATCTGCTGTCACCAGTGTTCTGTGCACTAAATGCTGCAGCTTAATTAGGATTGTACAGTTTCAGATGCCTACGGTTTATTTACAGTTGTACTATCTAGTAAGTGTAAAGTAAAATATGAAAGTTTACATATCAACAGAGGGTAGAAAATGGTTTATACAAATTGAGAATTCTCCTTGTCAGCTCTAACTTACCTCAATGATTGTAAATCTAGGTTAAACTTCTCAGATTGTCAGCATTGATATTCCTTTCTTCAGGTAACTTGCAGTTAATCTCTTATCCACAATTTATATTTCTTTTAAGAATTTCATCAGAAAATTGTGGAAGACTGTAATTTGGAATTTATTGTGGCCTTTTTTGGTTTATGTCTGAATTGTTTTACAGATTTAGATCTCTGCGTTAATGGCAGTTCAGATCTGATAAAAATGGCTTTTAAGTATTATTATTAAAGTGTTACATAAATGACAATTTCGCCACTTAGGCATAGATTTAAATTGAGGTTACATTTTGTTTAAATCCCCACTGCAGAATCTTTCTATTATTTTTGTTGTGTGTCCTACACCCCTGAAAAACACCACACAATGAAAGTGGTTTTTTTAACCCAAATTGTTGTACAGACTTCATTAGTAGTTTGCTAGATGTCAGAAGAGCTCTTGCTGTCATTGCAATAGCTCTTGCTTTTGGTTTCTGCACTAGAACCATGTTTGGGTGGTAAGGCAGATGAGAAGTTTTGCCTTTGTCGTGCTCTCACATTCTATAACATTTGTTAAAACTTCAGTTGCTACTCCAGTCTCACATTTAAATACAATACAAGTGAATACTCTTATTAGTCCATATAGTTTTTAGAAGGAGGTATACAGAAAGTACATTATATTATCTCAAATTTAATAATATGTTTCATAAACAGGTGGTTTTCATACAGAAATAACAATACTCGGAAACAATTAATTTCTTGTTAATGTGTCCTCTCAATCTTTTTTCTCCCGTTAAATCAAGATCAGAAGATCAGCACCAGTGACTTGAAACTGGAGGACAATAGTGGAAAATCCTCTTCTGTGACAGAAGTAATGATGACCACAGTATGTGAGAAAACAAAGAAATTAGAGAAGCCAATAGATGACAGTTCAGGTGAAACGGTGAAAATAGTGGAAGGGCAAATGCTAACTGATACAATACAGGAGGTATCAGTGAATGATCAATCTGAGCATGGGGAGGCAAAGAACACTTCAAAGGACTCTGTCAAGGTATTATTCATATGCGTTTTTACCATTGTTTAGAACAGTGTCCTAGAAGCACAGTGAAAAGTTTTGTAAAGTTACTGTTGGTACCTTAAATGTGTAGAGCTCTGTTTATAAAGCTGACAATTTATCTCTGGGTTCTAGAGCTGAGGCTCTTACAAATTCTGTATAGTTTTATGGAAGATGTAGGGAATGCCTTTTACACAAATCATTTAAACCAGAAAAAGGTATTGAAATGTGTGTTTTTCCAATCTTAAGGAAATAAACTTATCCAAGTGAAAGCATCAAATTTCTATTGGGAGGTTAGCTGAATTGGAATAAGCAGCGTATGTTGGCTGAGGATGGAATCCATAGTGTGACTTGGATAATGGATAAGATGCAAAGCACTTTATGCTTTATCATAAGAAAGAAAATATGTAGAGATATATATATAGTTGTTAAAGCTAAATATTAAAAAAGTAGTTAAAATACTGTTGATATAATAACAGGGAAACCCACTACCCAGCTGGGTTCTTTTTATTCCTTTGTATTTCTAAACTATAGACTATATTTTTACATAATACAAAGAAACATTTCTAGGTGCCATTCCAAAAAGATACAGGCCTTCCGAAAGTTTGTTGGTTTGGTTTGGTTTTGGGTGTTTTTTGTTGGTTTTTTTTTTTTTTTTACCTTCTTACCCTGTACTGTACACTTTCTATATTAGAGTGGCTTTCTTGCATATTTTTCTAACATCATAGAATATCTCAACTTGGAAGGGACCCATAAGGATCATAAAGTCTAACTCCCAACATTCTTGTTAGCTTGTAAAAGTCTGTTTCGTCCTGATCTAGTTCTGTTGATTGAGGACTCTATAATTTTACTTTTCCTCTGTGTTTCTTAGAAACTAAGTGAAACAAAGGAGAGAGTTCTACAAAACCCGAAAGCTTCTTTATCTGTCAGGTAAGAGAAAGATGCTATGTATCACAGTTCGCAGAGTGCGAGATGCATGTAAGTGCCCTGACAATGGTACTTCACTCTTGTTTTCTGTCAGCACTGTTTTCGCTGTCAACAACCTCCGACTATGGGTGGAAAACAGTTTAGTAGATGTGGCATGTTATTACAACCCTTCCTCAGGGTTATATCAGATCAGACTCCAAGTCTTTTGCCAGTGTCTGTGATGAATGTGTGCTACAGGATCCACCAATGAATCCAGTCCATGATGTCTTTACAGGTTTTAAGATGTTTTGTAGGTGAAAGTATAAGGAGTTTGTAAACTTTCTTGGGCTGGATATGTTGAGTAGTGGCTTGCTTTGGCAATAATAAAGCCCTCAGAAGAAAACGAGCTTCTTCCTTCTTTCCTTTTCCCCTATCTCCAGCCAAGTGCATGTACAAACAGAATCACAGTAACTTGTGGTGTGCACTAAAATAAAAGGAACACTACTTGGTATCAGCTCCAATAAATTAAAAGATAGTTAATATGTTTGTGTCTTGGTATTTTTATAGGTCTGTGTCTTCTGCGCACTTAAAGAAGATGACAAAGGCTACATCAGCTACACCTGTTTCATCTCAGTATCTGGGAACATTAAAGGTGTTGGAGGATAAACATGTGCAGAAGAACAGTACAGAATTTGACAAAGCAGATAGTTTACGAGCAGCTGTTTTCCAGGTGGATCTTAAAAACAAACAAATAAAACCTGAACAAAACAACCAACAAAAAAAACTATGCATATAAAGGTCCTGTTGTAGGAGTTAACACCTCTTATTTTCTTGAAATCAATATTTCTGAGTATATTCCTTGCATATGATTATAGGTGTAATAATCCTTTTATTCTGTTGGCTATGCCTTTTCATCAAATAATGAACTAAAAAGCTAGATGAGAGGCACCATGGTTCATAATTTATTGTGTCAGACTATTTTCAGACAAATACACTATTTTCCTTTATTTCTACTTCTTCCTTAACATTAGTAAGTGTATAGTTTAAAGTTTCTTTTCCTGGTATGTTCTGTTCAGTTGGCATTCAGGAAAAGTGAAAAAGTATTCTCTCCAGAAGGATAATCTAAGTGAATTCTGTGTAGAATTTCATAATTATTAGTTTGTGGGTTCCAACAGATTTTTGCTACTAATCTGTGTGAGAAAAATTTTCATTAGCAGATGCTGTTCATATTGGTATGTGTTTTTAATACTTGTTATGGTTCTAGAACAAAATTTAGAACCTCAAATCCATATTTATATTCTTTCTATAATTTTTAAAGGTAAAATAGGCTTTGTTTAGGACACTTGTATCTCTAAGCAGCATACCAAATACATAATTAAACCTTGAAAATTTAAGCCTGATTCTGCAAATGGCTTGTAACACTTTATGGATGCCAGAAGTCGCACTTTTCCTGGTTGAATTTTGTTCTCTTTAATTATAGGTATTTGCAAGAGAGACAATAAATGTAAATTATATTCCTATATCCCTGTATCCTATGACACATCAGGTCATTATTTAAGTAGCACATGGAAGAATTTTGGTGGTCATTATATTGGTGTTACTCTAATAATATTTGGTTGTTTTAACAGAACTTTTTTAGTTATATCTTAAAAAGACTTAAAAGTATAAAAGTCTGCTAATGATTCTTCCAGAATTGGTTGGAAAAGAAAAGGGTCTTTCTGCTGGAATTAAAGAGAATTGAAAAGGAGAAAGCTGAAAATCTAAGGAACGATACTGAAAAGGTTTGTTTAAATTCTTGTTTAAAAGAAGTTTGCAAACTGTAATTCTTTGAAGTATCCTTACCTGTGCTTCTGCCTAATGTCATCACTCTGCTATTCTAAGGCATCTGGTTTTCTCTAAATAGCACGAGGTGAGTTGAAACAGTAAATGGCATGTCCCACTTGTTATGATTGCTCTAAAGGGTGTGTGGCTGATGCTTCCTTGCACATTTACGTAAAGTATATTAAAAGTGTGCACCTTAGATTAATTTTCGGGTTTGTTTACAAAGACTTTGGGATGCTCAACCCTTCAGATCTTAAGTTTTAATTTGTCATCTGTTAGAACATGAGTTTACTGCCTATCTCAAGAGATGCTTATCTACAGAGGACTGTATTTTGAATAGTGCTATACACAATTCTTATATTTGGCTTTTAAGTATTTAGTACGTTTCGCTTCTAAGCATTTAACATGTGTTTCATATTCTTCCACACATATTTTGCAGGAGTAGTTTGTCTCAATCAATTAAGTTAAATTAAAAATGAGCATAGAAGAAAAACACTTTATATAGTTCAAATTTAATTTTGAGTATTACTTGGACAACTTGGAATGTTGTTTGCAAATCAATTTCCGTTTCGTTATTGCTCCATCTAATCCTGCATTTGACAATGAGTTTAAAGCTTACTATTTCAATTATAGTTTTATATTTAAGTGTATTTAAATGTAGACTGTTATTTTCAATCTAGAAAGAAGCTGTTAAAAGACAGGAAGCAATTGCATCTTTTGAAGCCTGGAAAAAAAAGAAAGGAAGAGAAGCAAAGAAGTTAAGTGAAAAAAAGAAGCTTGAGGAACTTAAGAAAAAGAAAGCAGCAGAACAGAATGAGGAGAAAACAGAAGCAGCACAGAAGGTGATGTGAAATATGTACATAAATGTGTATTGGATATGGTTCAGGAGGTTGTTGAGAATAATTTTGATTAATCCAGCAAGAGGTGGAAACAAACTGGATTCTAAAATCTAAACATGTTTAATTTTTGAAGAAAGCTTGTGTAAGATTCTGATCTGTTCTGTTGGAAGTATGTAATGTTTATATTTGTACACAGGCATTTTTCCATATTTGGATTCTATGAACTGAATGTAAAGTAAACTCCATATAAATACATTCGCAATGAACTATTATTTACTGGGAAAAAATAATTTATTATTTTTAGTATAGCGATATCCACTTCTGAGCAATGCTACAAACACATATTCCAAAATTGGAATGTGTACAAATTACAAAAAATAATAATGCAGCACAAGCAAGTGGAGTATTGACAAAAAGGTGAGGGGTAAGATTTTTAATGAATCTGTGGTTTTCTTTAGGCATTTGAAAAATGGAAGGAAAGTAAAGTGCAATATTTAAGAGAGCAAAGGAGGAAGGAAAAACAGTCTGAAAGAATCAGGAAGAAGAAAGAGGAAGAACTGATTGCAGAGAAGAAGAGAGACAGCATGTCAGCAGTTGAAAAATGGTACTACTCCACTGGGTTTTGGAATATCGTAGTCTCCCAAATCTTTGCTTATAAATGCAATAGGTCTTCTGTGAGTGCTTGATGTGCTTTTAATTGGGAGACAATAGCATGCTTGGGATCAGGCTCTTCAGTCCCATTGGAGAACAAGTATAACAATGAGAACAAACTGTACAAGCTTATTTTTGTTTAGTAACTTAAATGCTTTCCTCCCCAAAAGGCTACTACTGTCTAAGCCCAGGCAGAGATATTACATGGTTAGTCTCATGCTTCATTACTAAGCCATAGGAAGGAAAGTAAATCTTTATATTAGTTTTGTGGAATACAATATATGAATGTAGATGTATTCAGGAGCAAATGAGATGTGTCTGCTGGAGAAATTCTTTTGTTAGTTTTACAAGCCAAGAGTTTTCACAGACCATGTGCAACTTATTATTACCCACAGAAGTTTTGAATCTAATTTTTTATATGATACCAAATACAGGAGAAAGTAATACAGAAAAGGTGATGCCATAATAGATAGAATAGCAGGTTCATTTATACCTTGGTGATATAATATATAAAGATGGACTTTGAAGATTTTAAATATACCTTCTTGGTCTTTTATTAAATGCATAAAGTATCTCTTTTGACTTGATTTAGTTAATCAGTCACAGATGCAACATTTAGTCTGTTACATGATGATCTCCTGTTCTTCACTCACTACACAGGAATGAAAAAAAGGAAGAATTTATAAAACAGAAGAAAGTAGAAAAAATCCAAGAGAGAAGAAAGCAAGAAATACAACAGGCAAAGAAGGAAGAAAAAAATACAAAGGCTATGGAGGAATATGAAAGATGGCTGGTATTTTTTTTTTTTCCACTTTGTCAAAACCAAAAAGATTAATGTAGTAATGAGTGTGAACACTTTTGTATTGCAATATTCATGGGTTTTGATGCTGTTATCATAACAGGAGAGGCCAGATGATGGCAGCGTTACATAGCTAGTCCCCCAAAATTCTTGAGCAAAACGATGGTAGAATGTGGTGGGCTTGATATTTAGCATACATGGAAAATATAGTCTCCTACCTACATGTCATAGAGTTTTGTATTTCATAGTTAGTCTTAATTTTTTGACATTCCATGTTGGGAGCAACCATCTCTGAAGGGCCGACTCACCACAGCACAAAACCTGCAAAGCCAAGCAGTGTCACCGGCTGCAACAGTGAGTGCATACACATTGAAGGAAGCTTTTAAAGTGGAGACTTGTATACCTTAAAATTGGCAAAAGTGCTTGTAATGAGGTTTGAGATTATTTCCATTTACTTGAAAGGTTGGAACTCTGATGCTCCCAATTATATTTTTCCTACAACAGCATTCTTTAGTCACAGTTGTTAAGCAGTAAACTAATCTAGTACTTGAGTCCCAACAATAAGGCAGGGTTTTTTTCCTTGCTACAGAAGGACAAACTAGAAGACAGATCACTAATATTCTTAGCATATATTGTTTTCTTAAAGATGTGTGACTTGATAGTTAAAGGAAAACCTGTGTCTTTTATCCTCACCCTGTGACACAGTCATTCATCGTACTAACTTTCAAGGTTTTCTTAGTTTGAGAGTGATTCTTCTATTGTCTCTCTTCCTTTTGATTTTTGGCATGTGTCCCATACATATGGTCTCTGTTGCCATTTATAAGAATGGGATCTTGCAACTCAGCTGGCTTAAGGTACTTACAGGGGTTCATTCGTACTGTCAATAGCTTAAAAAAAAATCTTTTCCAGAGTCTTGAGTGGGTTTTTCTGGGTTTTTTTGGAGGCAGGATAGATGAGAATTAGGCAGGCAGATGGTATGGGTGCAGACAGGTATGAGACAGATTTTAAAAGGACAATCATCCTTTACTTGACTAACTCAGAAATATGCAGTTACATAGAACAGCAAAAGCCTGCACAGTTTCCCTTCTCTCTGTTTTCAAACCTTTTTAGTCTTGCGTTTAAGTCTTTTAAGATCTTCTTTGACCTGGCCCCCTGTTGGAATACCTCTGATTTCTGTAATCATTGGCAAGAAGCGCTTTCTCTGGTCCCCTTAGTCAAGTGATTTCCAGCTCAGTTTTGTCAAGTGGTTAATGTCCAATCTTAGATTATTTCTTGCTTAGTCAATATTCCTGGTTCCCAAGGAAGGAAGTACTATGCTTTGAGTAGTAGCTAACACTGTCCAGGTATGCTCCGCTTATGCAGACTGTCCTCAATTAGCGTAGCTGTACCAAAACATGAAAGTTACCTTTCATTGTATGTTTGACTTCCTTGCTGTCTTGGACTCTGTATGAAGGTAAAAAAATTACCCCTTTTTTGGGGAATGAAATATGCCGCCTAGCACAGGCTCCCCTGTTCAAATTGTGTATAAATTCCTGAGGTCATCGCTTCACTTCAGTGGCATTATTAATATAAATTTTAGTAGTTGGAGGAATGACCAGATCTAAATGGATGTACATGTGCCTACATGAGAGGAGGAGTTTGAAAAATAAGCAGGTGTTGGAGAATGTGATAGGTACCAAACTGGTTGGCAGAGGTACCTCTAAAATTATCTCCTTTTCCATATCTGTATGCAAATGCTGACTGATGTGTCTCATGCCCAGTCTTCACATTTTTACTTTCATAACTTGTGCTGGTTTTTGCAGCTAACACACCTTTATTTGAGAAAGCATGTTGGCCAAAATATTATCTTGCTTTGTGTAGTAATAGAGAAAATACACACCTTAATTGAACTGCAGGAGAGAAATGCCTTTAAAGTTGTCAATGTGTTACCAAGGGAACTAAGATGGTATCTGCCTACAGGTAGATAAAGAGGCATCAAATCTGAGAGGGCAGAATTGTGGAAGCCTTTGAAGTGTGTTATTTCAAATAAGATGATTTTTGTTTGAAGGGAAGTAGAATAGGAGTAATGTAGTGGAAAGTATTCTAATATGTTTTCACTAACACTCAACAGAAATAAATGTGTAAATGCATCCTCAGCTTTCCTGAACCAGGTGTTGACCATAATGCATGGGTAAAATAGACATAAAAATCTCCTTGTAGTTCTTCTAAACTATAAGAAACATTCTGCGTTTATGTTAATGGAAATTCTGTTACTTATACTTCTAGAGGTTATTGTGTGAGTGTTTGGTAAAATAAGTGCATAGGGAAGATTACCTTTTAAGCCTGAAAATAAATGCCCTGAAAAAGGCTATTAACACTTGTAAAATACTAACATAAAAAGGATAATCTGGTATTGCTGGGGAAACTTAAGCTTCTGATTTTTTTGTTTTTCATAGTATTTGCCTCTTGCTACTCACCAAGTACTCTTTGAGCCAATCTAGATGTTTTGCTTGATAAATGATCATTTTTTACTTAATATATAATACCAGTGTCTGACTCTTGTCATTGGCATGCACCTATTCTGAGGAGTAGAGTGTGGAAAAGAATCATGTAGAAAGTTTTTAATGACAGATCAGTTTAGTTTCCATTATTTTTGAGATCGTAATCTTGATACCTATTTTCTGTAGAGAAAAGCAAGTATCCTAGATCTGTTATGTTCTCCATTTTATGTGGTAAACATTAACCTAGTATGAGTTGATGAGAAGTAAGGCTGCTCTCAAATAATGCCTGAAGATCAACATAGCAAGGTTAAATGCCCTAGAAGAAGTTTGAAATTTTACCTGGAGGTTGAGCATGCTCAACACCTATTTTTGGCATTCTAGAGCTGTTTAAAACATCAGGAAATTATGTACTGAATGAGTCTCATGGATTTGTTGCTTTTCTGGGTTAGAAACAGCTGACATGTGTTATTCATTTCATGTGGTTTAATAAGATCTGTCTGAAAATACTTTCTATATTGGAATTTTAATCTCCTGGCATTGCAATATGTTAGAAATAAGGCTGTTATTGTTACTCCTCTTAAATGTTGTAAGGCATCTGTACTATCTAAAATTCAATTATTATGTGGCAGTCGTACTGCTAAAGAAGGTGATCTTCCCAGAATTTTGTAAGTGAGAAATGTATTCATCTTACTAGGCTACTGAGTTGGAAATTTCCACAGAGAAATCAAGCCATACAATCGAGCCGGTCTAGTGTATGAAAAGCTATAGTTATTGATTTCATCTTTCACTATTTCTGTTACTCTTCTCCTGTTAGTGCAAATAACACCTTGTTTATTATTTTAGGGAAGATTTATATCAGTTATGTCTTGTGAGAATGTGAACTGTGGCTAGGACTAGAAAATAAATAGCTTTGTGTGTGTTGAATGCAGGGAAGAAGCCAGTAAGTCTTCATGTAAGATTTAATCTTTAAAGACAACACTCTTTCCTTGGCACTGAGATTCATTCATGAAAATTGGATCTTCAAACCCAAACATTCAAAACTGAGACATGATTAAAAAATCCAAAGCAACTTTCATTCCCTTCCTGGGTGGGTGTATGCTTTATCTTTGGGTTGGGTTTTTCATACATAAGTCTGCTGTGCAAGATGTATTCAGTAAAGAATGCTTTATAAACATAAAATATGCACATTTGTTTGTAACATGTGATTTCTCAAATAATTGCCAGTACTGCTACAATAAGTCCTATTTTTAATGAGTTTTTAGTTACCTGTCCTGGCGTGTCTTTGAATGTCAAATACAGATTCAGATTCTAAGATTTGTAGAATATGATTAAATTTTTGTAAGAATAAATTGGCTGGATATGTGCAAATACTCCAAAAGAGGAACATGAATCATGTATGTGTTCCATTGCAGATCACATTCTTCCCAAGCTCTTCTGTTCTGCTTGCACATTTCTTGTCGTCTTTTTTGAAAAATATCACTGATAATGCAGTTCCCTTTCTCCTTAGAGTAATAACCAGTTCCCTTTAAGAATTCCTGAAAAAAAGATCTTGAACTTGTTCTGGAGATGTAAAGCCACTAGTGGTGTTCATCCGAGGAAGATCTCTACGGAAGGAGAAACAAGGCAAAAGTGTACGGTGACTGAGAAGAGTCAGAATCTTACAGTGCTACAAGCCCAGTTTGTCTCAATTACTCCATATAATCCAGAAAGAAACAGTTTGTATGAAGAGATAATATTTTTTATTTCGACTAACTGTGATGAACTTTTGTATCGCTTGTTTTAGTAAAGGATATTACTTCTCCATGCAAACTTTGCCTTGCTTTTTATGAGCTTTACTGGTAACAACGTGAAATAATTGTGTTTATTTAGCCAGACCAGACATTTCTAACAGAATTGGATCTTGAGATTTATGTTAACAAAGACCTAAAAGGCCCAGATTAAAATCATATTGATAGGGTTGATGTTTCAGTGCATGTTATGCTTTTTAAAATTTTTGTACGTATCACGTGTATAGCTAGCATCAGTACAGTTTGACTGCTGCATACGTGTAAAACAAGAGAAAAATTCCACTCAGGCTCCTGTTTTTTACAATAAGTCTTCTATCCCCATTTACCAGTCTACTTCCTTACCACAGTTACTTCACTATTTCTCTTTTCAATTATGAATAACAGGCAAACACTGCTAGGGTCTTGGGAATTTGCAGGCTATACAGTGTCCCTCAGAGGGATAGGATCATGGGTTATCTGAGAGTGCCAGTTACCTTACAACTGTCTTCAAGGAGCAGTACTTCCACTGCAATGCAGTTCATACATGTGAAAATATGGATTTTTTATGTTTCTTCAAAATACTGGCTGATAGGCTGCAGAAGAGGAAAGGACCAAGGTTGGATTTGGCACAACTGATTATGGTTTTAAGCCTGCATATCCACATTGCATCTTTACTACCAATGATACGTATGCCAGCTGTTGGTCCTAGGAATGAATGCACTGTTCATGTGCCAGAAAGCCAGCTGCTCAAGGACCTTTTATCCACCTGTCAAGTGGGGCACTGTAGGTTATGCTCTGGTCCATAATGTCAACCTTGGTTCCATCAAAAGAGAAACTACTTTAAGTCAGTAAGTGGTGTGCTCAGGCATGCACCACAAACCTGCAAGTACGATATAAGGAAAATCCACACCTATAAAGAACTCTCCAGTGTACTAAATTGCTAATGCAGATGCACCCTTAGATGCTAGTCCTCACAATGGTGAAATGGCAGTCATCTTTGCAAAGAAGAATGCTTATCTTATCTAGAACAGAACAATATAAAAATTTGGAAATAATTATAAATAATTGCAAAATTTTTTAAAATTACAGGTATCTTGAAAATCATTAATCAGGCACAAAAAGAATATTGCAAGTATCTTGCTTATCCTTCATCATCCTAATTGCCCATTGCTGTTTTAAACAATAGAAAATATCATCAGAACCTTGCAGTGTTTAGAATATGTTAGGTAGATATTTGTTTATAATTAAATTGTTTAATTCCCAGTTTGTTCTAGTACATGGCAAGTGTGATTTAATAAGTACAGAAAATTACAAAGATGCATCAGTGCTCTCATGTAATGAGAACAACATATTTAGCACTGTGATTTAGGTATCCTCTTAAAGAAAAGAAGTAATTAAGATGAGACTAATGATATACAAGACAAATACAGTACCTAACCCACTAGGCCTTCTGTTGGGCCTTTTGTTTAGATAGCACACAAAACCAGCCCATCCTTGAGACAGTCACCTTAATTGTAAATGACATGAAATGTGCAGCCTCTTGTGTTGCATTGTGCAATGTGTGTGACTGAATCCCTAGAAGGGATGCACTAAGCTCCAAAAAGCAAATCTCCATTGCATGTTAACTTTTCATTTTACTCAAGAAAGATGTAACAATAGTTGTAACTTTTCTGTTGGTGGAGTTGGTTTTTTGGTGGGGGTATTTTGTTTGTTTGTTGTTTTTTGTTCTGGGTTTTTTTGACACATATTTTTATTCTCAGGAAAATAAAGAGAGGAGAGAGCAGCTCAAGAAGAAGCAAAAGAAGTTGAAGGCTGTCCGTGGGGATGCAGTGCCTTCTCCCTGGAGTCCACCTGGCAAAGTCACATATTCAAGGAATTATTGAGCAGTCTATTGCCTTCTATGAGAAAACATGATCCACAGAGTTGTGACACTGGCTAGTCATTATTTCATTAACAGCTGATTTTTCACTGAATCCATTATAGATGTTGCATCCTTTCTTTTTGGTTTGTCATCTCTGCGGTTTAAATAGATCAGTTGTCCCTTTCCATTGCTTAAAAAAATGTATTAATTTTTGTAATTCCACATTTAACTTTGTTTTGCTAAATCCTGTGTTACTTTGTTTCTTTTTGGTGGAAGTGTATATTCAGGATACATAAGGCTGAGCTCTGGCATTTTTTTCACCCAATAAGTAGCAGAAGGGTTATTTTTAAGTTACTAGGCTACACTGCTGGGGAATTAAGTCTGGAAGAAATGCTTTGTGAAGGGAGGAGGATGATGGGCAAGATGTTGGGTCTTTTGTGGTGGTAGAAGACAAACGGCTAAGCAGTATGGTAAGAGGACGTCATTTTCATACGTGAAGAGACAAGCTACAGAGAACAGTATAATTCTTGGAGTATGTTACATTATGAAATACAAAAGTAGCTTTTAAATTAAAACTGCATTAAGCAGAAACAGGATTTCATGTGGCCAAAACCAGTCAGCCATGTGATGGTACAAAAGAGTTAAACTGGAATCCATACAACGTAAAATGATCCAGGACTAAGTAAGACTGTAGCTGTTAATTCCATTTCAGGTCTTCATATACATTCCATAGATTTCCTGCTTCCTACAGGAAACAGTGGTTTTAGAGGCATGTTTTGTAGTTCACACAAAATCTTACAGAAAAACTGCAAGGGCAGAACAGTGGTACTCCTATGAGGCAACCTTAGACACTGAAAATTACCTTTTTGGAACTTAATTTAAAGGCTCTGTGGTTGTTTTGACATGATCAGGTACATCCTTCCCAAACATGTTTTCATCATTGCTAATGAGCTAGTTGCTGTAGTAAATTATTAAAATTTCTTCTGTTTTTTTCATGGCTATTTGCCTCGCTATTTTGGAAACAAAGACAAGACTACATGTCTTTAGAGATCTTCAGATCTCTTGTTTGCCTACTGTCTAAACTCAAGGTGTTAAATATGTTTGTATTTTCTTATTTGAATTTTAATAATCACTCCAGATAAGATTTGTTCCTCAAGTGTGTATTCTTAAAAAAACCCTACAAAAACAACATCACCAACCAAGAAGTAAAAAAACCTAGTCTTTAAATTATAGATGTATTTTCTCAAATGAGAACCTTGCTCCTGTTTAGACTGACAGCCTCCTTGGGAAGTCGAAGGAACATTTGAGAAGTAGACTTGCCTTTTTCACTCGAGTCTTATGCTGTTTGTAAATCACTGAGATACATATGAATTCTGCATTTTATGTAACACTAGGGCATCTCCTCAGAAAAGAATAACCACAAGACCAGCAACGAGATAAATTTCTTTAGTTTCCTGATGTTTCTTGCTTGGTTTTTTATGCTTTAGTGAGAGCCACTGGGGATCTAGAGGTGTTTGGTTTGGCCGTAACTGTTTCTACTACTGGAATGCTGTACAGGTGAAATTTATTGCTGGTATATATGTAAAAGTAAGATCAGAACAATATCTATTCTATCTCATTATTGAATATGGTCCTGTTCATTATTGCCAGTATGAACTCTCGTTCTGCGAATTCCTAATGCAGACCTTTTGCACAGTTTATGACAGGCAGAAGCAGGTGCTAGAAAGCAAAAAGGTAAGAAACATTTGTTACAACAGTAGGTAGTGGTATAGTTACCATCATTAATCTAATTTCTATCGATAAACAAGTGTAGAGGAAGGCTCGTAAAATGTACAGTATTTCTGTTGCATAGAATCTATTGACACCGTCAAGAAGTATTTGCTAATCTTGAGAATAATGGTGAGGTTTCGCTAGTAGTTGTGCTGTATTTGTGTACAGCCTAATCATCTGACAGGTCAGTTTTGATCCATTGTGAGGAGTGGCTGCAGATTTGATACAGCTAGATTATGAAGCATTTTTATTGCAGGATCACATTTGAGTATATTGCCTGGTATTTTACATTGCATCTCAGCTTCCAGTTGCCTTTCATGCACCTTGTTCATGGTAGCCCTGCTGTGTATTGGGATTTTTTGAGCAGGTCTCTGCTTGTCCTGCCTCTTGCTTAAAGTTCCGTTTCTTCCTCCAAAGACAATAGTACTGGACCTGGCTTTTATTCTTTCATTTTTTTCTATCCTTTTGTCATTGGGCTGCTCACCCAGAAATGTTGTGACTGGAACAGTTATTGTTCCACTGAAGACTCCGTAGAGAAGCTAGGGACCTTTAGAACACCCATCCTTTGATTACATACAGTCTGTGGGTAATGCGCACTTGATGTCTTCCAGTGGACCTTAATGACAATAGTGACCTTTTCACCCCTTCTGTGAGATTCAAATTTGTGCCAAGAGTCATCACTCAAATGCTGAACTTCTGGGTAGGGCAGCATTCACATGGGTTCATGCTAAGCTCATCTTTTTTCATTTGGGAGGGGAAAGACATTGGTTGAGAAGGGGAGAGGGCAGGAGAGAGGCTGGAGCTTTCAGAAGCACGCCGAGGCCTGCAGTCTGTTCTTGCAGAGCCCCTGGAGTCTGGCTGCGTTTCTAGGCTGTTTCTGTTTTCTCTTGTAGGCTTTCTTCATAGTAGTACCCACACTGAGCTTCCTGCACTGCAGTGTTGCCGTGCATTGCATTACCACAGAAACTCCTAGTTAGGGAATCCTGCACATTAGGGTTTTTTGCAGAGATCCAGCAAATCTAGATTTTTATCTGGCTTAAGCTAGGCTGTAGCACAGATATTGCAGACAAGTGAATACGGGGCTTTCATAAACTCTGGGACTGGCTCTGGCTGTTACCTCGTGACAAGTCAGGCATTTTTGCCAACAGTAGTGATATCACAATGACGGTATTGGCACCCAAAGAGAAAGAATCCACTGCTGACAGAAACTTTCAAGAAGCTGAGGAGATGCCCAACCAGAGCAGCTTCAGTGGGCAACCGAAGAGGTAGGGTAAAATTACAGATACCAGCAGGAGAGGTAGCAGAATGACAGCACAGGCAGAATGCAACAGAACTGCAAACTCAAAAGTGACCCACCTAAATTTTATGGAAAAAAATTTGAATTAATTCAGGCATTTAGGCTGGAGCAGTGAGGTGCCTCATTGGTCCTCTAGGCTTCTAGCACTTGGAGCCTTGAATTCAAGTTTAGTGTGTTAAACTATAGCTATAATATGGGAAGATGAAATGTGTAGGAGACAGCAGAGTTTGCTGTACAGCTGTCATGATCAGATCAGGAGACTCTGAGGCAAAGCATGCAGCCTGTGAGAAACAAATCATCTGGATCTTTATTTTTTGCAGTGTTCAGCTAAAGCGAGTAAGGTAGGTCCCTATGCTGACAGGCCTGTAGTTGAGGGAT
Source organism: Aviceda cuculoides (assembly GCA_035590195.1). Taxonomy (NCBI): domain Eukaryota; kingdom Metazoa; phylum Chordata; class Aves; order Accipitriformes; family Accipitridae; genus Aviceda; species Aviceda cuculoides. Next base: position 8,130,216 of record JAVJGG010000054.1, read on the forward strand.
GCAAATGAAAAGTATGGTAGAGGTAGTGGCAGAGCTAAAAAAGTGCGTGTCATGTGCCTGTGCCTAAACTGAACACTGCATCCTTACTGGCTTTAAGCGTTTAGATGATTGGATGGAAAATTTTTGACAGAAGATAGAAGTGGGAAGTTTTTGGTGACATCTTTCAGAGGAGTGATATACCTGGCACTCACATAAATTCACAACTTTTCAATTAGAAGAAGATGCTGAAGATCTGTAGACATGGAAAAACAATTGGTACAACTGTGTTTAACTTTCTTAGAAAAATTTTGTAAGCTTTGTCTAATTTTACATTGTAAAAACTTGGACATGTTACAGCATGGTGCAAATGTAGAAAAAATAGTGCTGAGAAGTATGAACTATGCACATTAATTTATAAAAATGTACATGTATCTGTATAAATCCTGTTAATACGTTTATTGGTGACAGAGGGAAAATATTTTATATTTAATAAAGTATATTTTAGCATAACGTCCTCCGTGTTTTCATCAGATCCTAGGATACAAATCTTACATGCTTTAATGCATGTAAATGAACTAGGCAGTGTCTCTAAGCATAAGCTATTCTTTCATCATTGTTAATATGACAAGTAGACAGGGAACTGTATCCCACTGAAGTTGGAGCTTCTGGCACTACAGCTCTCTCCTCCAGCTCACTGACACCCACTTTTGCTTGCTGACACACGAGTGCAAACAAACATTTCGGGAACGCAGGAGTTTCCAGGTAATAACCTGGAAGATGATCAGTATCTATAATTTTTTTCCAGAGTATTTCATTCAGGCATTAATTTGTTGCATTGGTGCACTAAAGGGGCAGGTTGATGATAAATAATTTTCTATTCCAGTTCTCTCGTTCTGGGTAAGAAAGATTGTACGCCATTCTCCGTCATACCTTCTTTTTCTTTCATATTCACAAAATATTAGATCATCTTACCTGGTCTGTGTATCATGCACTGCTACATGTCACTCAGTTAATTTTCTGTTGAACTGAGTTACTTGAGTCTGACTAACGGGGATGAACTGGTTTGGGTTATGAACGCTGATGGCAGCCTTGGCTGCAAGTCCAGAGCTGGAGTTGCTCCTGTATGTCTGTATCTTTCCTGCACTGGGGAGCCCAAAACTGAACACGGTGCTCCAGATGCAGTCACGCACCCAGATGCAGTCTCACGCATGCCAAATAGAGAGGAACAATCACTTTATAATCAACCTGCTAAATACACTCTTGCTAATACAGCCCACAATGCTGTTGGTGTTCTTTGCTGTGAGAGCCCATGGCTGAGTTATGTTGTGGTGCCCCTAGGTCCTTTCCTGCAAAGCTGCTTTCTGTCCCGTTGGGGCTCAGCCCGTACTGTTGCATGGGCCTGTTTGGCCCTAGATGCAGGACTGACTTTGTTGAACTTAGAGGCTCCCATCAGCCCGCTTCTCCAGCTCCCTCGGAAACACCCTACTTGGCTCCATGGACGTAGCTATGTCCACTTAGCTGAAGTGGTCCCCTATTCTGTGTTCCTCTTCAATGCTTCAGTGCCTGAGGGCAGACCTCACCAGAAAAAAAAAAAAAAAAAGAAAAAAGGCAAAAACCCCACCAGGTACCTCAGCCTTTTCCATGTTCTGAGTCACGAAGTCACCTGCTCCCATGAGCAGCAGGACCACGGTTTTGTTTCACTGTCAATATGCTTACAGAAGCCCCTCTTGTTGCCCTTCAAATTCCGTATGAGCTTTAGCTCCCACTGAGCTTCAGTTTTGCTAAATCCTTCCATGCTCGCTCAGGTAATGTCTCTCTTGCTTCTGGGTGGCAGTACCCTTCACCATGTGTGTGCTTCCTTACTGTCTGAACTCAGGCAGGAGAGCCCCATTCGTGCATGCTGGCCCCCTGTCACACTTGCTCCACCACCTACATGTCAGAATGGGCTGTTCTTGTGCTCCGATGAGGATGTTCTTGAAGGTCGACCAACTCTCCTGGGTTCCTTTGCTCTTCAGGGCAGTCTCCTGTGAGATCCTGCCAAACAGATCCCTGAACAAGCCATCATCTTCTCTCCTGAAGGCCAAAGTTGTGGTTCTACTATTTATCTTGCTTGCTTCTTACACGCTTGAAAGCTTCACAATGTCAGTCATGGGAGCCAGGTAGCCATCAGCATTCACAACCCAGACTAGTTCATCCCTGTAACTGTGCAATAACTAAGCTCAAGTCCCAAGCACCTCTTAGGTCATCAGCACTTCCACCTTTGGATTTCTGCTGAACCGTTGGCTTTTAAAGAACAATTTCTGGAATTTTAATAACACTTATTGGTTAGATTTTCCCCTAATGGATAATAAAGTAATTGCAAATCTCTTACCTCGTTATTTCAGTCTGGGGCATGGAGAAGTCTGCTCATATTAGACTGCATTCAGGCAGTTAAGCTACATTCTCAACATAGCACATAATTTTAACACCTACAGTCAAAACAGAAGAAAAGTGCTAGTAAAAGCCCTTGGTATTGCAACATATTTTTCTTTTTTTACTACTGTTTCATCTATTAACAGTCTTTTTCTGTCATGCTTTTATTTCTGGGTAGATTCAGACTAGAACAGTTGAAAGTTTTTTCATTAATTCTTCATTTAAAGAAGCGAGAACTCCCATTACAGGCTAATCATTTTTCATGAATAGAAATATAAAATGAATATATATTCATTTTCATGAATATAAACTGGGATGTCCAGTCCTTGATGATAACAAATGATAGGAGTATAACATTGTTTTCAAGCATCGTTAACTCTCAACAAGTGAAGTAGGATGTTCCACCATTTAACTGTTTTAGTGCCCAGGTGTACCATAGATATTAACAATAATACCTTAAATTTTCCCTTGCACCTTTTAACATGGTGTAATACACTGGGCACCCATCCCCATATGCTGCTTTCTAACAAAACAATTGAGGGAAAACAACAGGAAAAAAATTTAGAGGAAGGGAAAATATTCAAGCCATTCTCAATCTATTTCACTTTCTTGTAGAAGAATCTGCAGAATCATGGAGAATAAATGACATTTGAGGAAAAAAACCCTTCTTAGCTACCCTGAATTCCTGTACGCTTCTTAGCACTTCTAATATTGAAGTGTAATGAGGATGTGCAGAGGTATTTTAGCACCTGGTCTAACGAGTTGGTCATGAAACCCTGCAGGTGGACAGGACAACTGCTCCCGTCCTGAAGGGCTTCTGGGAGACCTGGGGATTGCAAGTTCTGCTCCCTGCCACAGGCAGGATGATATCCACTCTTCCCTCCCCGTACCAGAAATATCTTTTCACTGACAGCTGTAGGGAAAACATGAGCAGCAGTGAACTCAGCCAGTAACTAACCACCGCAGATAACTTTCTAAACTTCTGACATTTGACTTTTGTCTAAGTAGACCCTTGTTGATAGGATTTTTATTGCTTAGATCATCTACCACTGAAGGAGAATGTTGTCCTTGATTGAAATGGAAGCAGGAAAGATTTGTATTGCAGAAGGTCAGGGAGCAAGATTCTGGCTTTTATTTAAACATTTTTTTGCCTGTCGTGGTGAAAGAGAGGATACCAGTGAGAAAATAAAAGCAGTCGGTACCATCATTATTAAATTTATCATTTGTAGAAACGTTAGTGGTTATGAACAAGGTCCTGGATACTGCACAAGCAAAATGGAAAGATGACTTGCCACTGAAGGCTCCCCATGCCAGAAAACACATAATGGAGATTTAGTGAAAAGCGCAAGGAGAATGAGGATGGTCTTGGGAAGGCAGCAGCAGTTTCAGAACAGCAGCCATGGTACAGCTCCTGGCAGTTTGATTTCACAGTCCACCAGCTACTGTCTTTGCTTGCTATCTTGCCTTAGCAGACAAAGCCAATGCACTCATTTTCCCCTTGACTCTTCTGCTGACTATGTTGTCAAGCATCCTCTGGTTTCCTTTATTCTAATGTACCAAATTTCCTGCCTTTCCTGCTTAAGACACCAAATAATTCTGTCCATGCTTGCTGTCATACAGCACCTCCAAAAGAGATCAATCCACTCAAAGAATGAATCTGCCATCAGTATTGCTGTACAATTTAAAGTATTATTATAGCATTAAACCCTAACATCAGCTTGATACTTATTTTCCCTTAAACAGATGGTAGTGCATCAAGCTGTTAAATTTCACTGCAGCAAAAATGACTTTCTGCTTTAAAGTTTCTATTTCTCATGTGAATCAATAAAATGTAGGAACACCGCATTAGAGAAATGGTCTTTGCAAACTGCTATGCATTTGTAACCTATCCAAAGCAAGGGCTCATGATAATGACCCCTGATTTTTCAAGGGCAAGCTATGGTTTTTAGCTTACCAAGTATCACTAGGAAGAGAGGTTATGTGCAAATAATATCAGGGCAATGATAGGTGGAAACAACAGGATTAATAGCTCAAGGCTCAATGTAGCAAGTGCACTTCAAGTGTTTCACAAAGCCTGTCTACTGATTTGCAAGTCAAATATCCTTTACACTATTCTCTTTATAATTCACTTTCACCTTTTCTCACACAGATATTTGTTTTAAATAGTCATATGCACTGGCTAAAGCAGTCATAAGAGAAAGAGCAGGGAAAGTTTTACCTGTATATGCAATCCTTACTGTCAGTCTATAAGCTACATGTAGAAGTAAAATTATAAAATGGGCATGGATGCAAAACATAAATTGCTAAAAAAAATTAACTTGCAAGACTGTTCTACTTGAAATTACTGCCACAAGGGAGGGAAATGAAGTGTGCCAGCCTACAGCCCAGGCTCAGAGCCTCTGCATCAGATGCCACCAGACCTGGTTTTCTGTGCAGCTGCCACCAGACCTGGTTTTCTGTGCAGCTGTGCCACTGGGTTCATGTAAAAGTGTCCTGAGGGGCCATGTCACAGAGCTGCGATGACATCCTGAGCTCATGGACTGTCTCCCCACTGATGGGGTAAAACAGAGCAAGGACAAGACTGGCCACTGGTTTTTGTACAGGTTTAACTCTTCATTATACGCTGAATGTCTCTTTTCTGACCTGCCAGTTTGTGAAAATGCCTCTGAACAAGCTTCTGCCCACATGTGCCAGAACAGGATTTACTGTGGGCAGGATGTGTTATAGTCATGGCTGGCAAGGCTCTGTTTTCATCAATTTAAACATTTGTTCCTTAAAAAATGGATAATCTGTTGCCACAGTAAACTACTCCATGGGCAACAAGGGAGTCTTACTCATCCTTAGCAAAACGGGCAGCCAAGAGTTAGCACAAACATCTTCATTGCTCTTGTGTGCGACCTAGATTGCTCTTGAATACTATTAAGAACACTTAAGGGAAAAAACAAAGATTGTTATTATGGCCACACTTAAAATCCTAGCAGCTCAAGGACAGATCCATCCTGCCTTATGAATCCTGAGCCCCAGCTCTGTAAAACAAAGCAAGATTTTCAGGTGTTAAGCAGCTGAACTTCACAGAGATTTCCGTGGTATTAATGTCCAGCCATACCTGGAATAAATTAGAGCACTTACTATTCATGGGTAGTGTGATAGATTTGATACACAAGGTATCATTAAAGAGATCCTACCAATGTCCCATGGGAACAGGTTAGAGCTGTTATCCCCCATGTTAGACAAATGTAGTTTCTTAACCCCGAGTCACAGCCAAACCAGAGGTCAGAAAACACGACTTCTTAATTCCCAGACTTGAACTGTCTCCTGCAAATGTTGCTGTTTTTCTCACAGGGCTTTAACTGTGCAAAGATCATCATAAAGCCTTCAGGTTCTGCCAGATTAATTTACTGCATTGCTCCCTCCACCCATCACACACAGTCTTTGGCTGCTGAGGAGAATGGGAACTTGTATTTCAGGTATTTATACCGTGAGGTATTGAAGAGCTACATAGAGACATTGAACAAAGCTCAGCAACCACACCACTGTGACCTGAAAGATCCTCTAAGCCCCAGATTCTGAAAGTGTTGTCAGTAACCAATGTGGCCCATCTCTAGTAGAAAATTCAGTGCCTGAACATTAGCAACTTACTGTGCTGGAGATTCATCAGGCTAGCCAAGGTGACACTAACAGTATCATGCTCTACTGTAGCTCACAAGATCTGTTCATGGGAATTTCCATGGAAAATGAGTGCTGGAGACAAACCTTAAACAGGGCAAGTAGAGAAAACCCCAAAATGTTCATTTCAATGGGCTGTGCCCAGTGTGGCTGACTAGACAGAGACATACTGAGACTTGAGGAGAAACTCGAGGAATAGAAAGTATCTGAACATAACCAGACAAGACTGTTGAACCATCCAACAGGTTGAGTAAAGTATATATTAAAATGGTTTTGGGAAACATGCAACCAGTTACAGAGGAAGAGTCACAGGCTGCATTTCCCCTCACCTAAACATATGAGAACATACCGCGTTTAAGATTCATGAAGCCGACAAGCACGACGCCCTGCTGCGCTTGCAGCACAGATGTCAGGGTGCCTCCCACGACCCGCACCTGACCTGCCACCAGAGCTGCACGCCCATCACCAGCAAAAGCTTTAGCAAAAAAAAGTTACATTTTCACATTCTAGATAGGGTTTAAGTTCCAGACAAAGTAGAAACTTTTGGCAGCTGGCTTTGCAGTTTGGGCTGCCGGATGCCCTGCTGCCACCATGCCGCCAGCCTTGCTCCTGCCAGCCCCCTGCCACCCACATCGCCCCACTCCCACCCCTCCGGAGCACTTTCCCCTCTCTATTAGGCCACCGGCTTTTTGCCCTGGACGTAGCATCACTGCGCCAGCTCGCAAACGGCACACACCCTGCCTGCCGGGGAGCCGTAAAAGCATTAATCATACATTTATAAGTACTGCCCGCTGCCTCAGTGAACGAATGTCAGGCAGCTGCCGGTGTGGCGGATGGGGATGGAGCAGACGATATGGCGGCAGGGAGAGGCGGCTCAGGCCTTGACGGAGCCTGCTGCAAGCAGAGAGGGTTCCTGCTGGTAAACATTGCTTCTGCTCAGTTACTTTTTTTCCTGACTGTCACCAGAAATGTTTTAGTATCTCTTGTGGCCACTGACCCCAACAAAGCAGGTTTTTTTGTCTGGCTCCAAACTTTCTGAATGCAATTGAAAAAAAAAAAAAACAAAACACAAAAACAAAACAACAAACTACACTACACTTTTATTTAATTTCTGATATGGTATTCAGGCTTTCAGTCTCTCCTGGGAGCCAGATCCCTTGTAAATATGATTATGGTAAGTATTTCACTTGTATTGCATGTGGTCCATTACACAAAACCTTGTGTGACCAGATGTTGGAGTTTCAGAAACTCTTCTGGTTTTTTTCTGTTAAAGGAATTTTTCCCCATACGGGTTGCTAGGGGGACAA
>JAVJGG010000054.1:8137679-8182198 GCA_035590195.1 Aviceda cuculoides
GAAGGGGGGTTGCATCTGCCATTCCAGGGGGGGCTCCTGCCTTCCTTGGCAGACACCTGTCTTTCAAACCAAGACACCAGAGACCCAGGCTGACAGGGCAGACGGGGTCAGCAGCTTTCCCAGGCCACTGCTGGAACAGGGCTAGGTGTTACTGTTGCCCGGTGCTCAGCCAGGGAGTAAAAAAGCACTTTGGGCAGCTCAGTGAACCCAAATGCCATATTCAGTTATGGATGGGGAACATCTGTTTTGACTGAAACTCTTGAAATAGCTTAGTTTACTTCTTCTAAGAGGGAAAGCTTCGGAAACGTGTATTTCTGAATTATTTTTATTGCCATACAATCTGGAATAAATGCTGCTGCCCTCCCTCCACTGCCCACAGGAAGCTGATTTTTAGCTGAGATTCACTTTGCCAGCTAATGAGGGAGGCTGCATTAAATGGCAGTAGCAAGGATAGGTCACAGAAAGTCCATTACCACCCCCCCAGAGAGCAGCCAGGAGGGATCCCACTCAGCCGTGCCTGTACCCGGGATGTGCAGAATCACTCTTTGCCCTGAAGTTCTCCTTACACCGGCGTGATCCCGCAGGGACCCCCTGCTCACTTATGTTTAGCACTCAGGCTTGACAGTTGTAGCATGCAAAGCAGTTAGCATCAGTGTTTTACTAAAGGAGTGTTGATACAGCTGGTACTTGGAAACCTAAACTCTCTTGAATGTGGCTGCACACATGTATTTGCTAATGGGTCTGTGTAGGGCACCAGGAACTGCTTATTTTCCTTCATTCATGCTTTATATCGATTCATTGGGAAAATAGGTGCTGCTGTAGTCTTGCAGCAAAGAAACTTGATGTAAACAATAGGGAAACTAGAGACGGATCTTTTATTAATACACTGAAAATATTATAGATGTGCATCCAAAATGTTGACTCCTGCATCCAGCAGGGTTATGATAAAGTATAACTCATCTCTTGTATTAATGTGGCCTGTATATTACACTTGCTAAAATGCTAGCAAACACAAAGCTCGTTGAAACTGCTTTCCGAAGGGGGGAGGGGTGTCCCCCAAGCCTATATCTGATTTACAAAGCAGCATTTGGAAAGTCTAAAGCTGGATTCAGGGTACTGCTGAGGAGGCCTGGTGAAAGAGTCAGCATGCTGATGCTCAGCATCACGCTGGTGAATCTCTCTGGCCAAGCTTAAAGGTGCTCTGCCAGCTGCCTGGTCTCTGTGGGACCCTTACATCCCAGCAACAGCACAAATAGAGAGATAAGCGAGATCACCTAGATGTGCTTTATAGGGTCATTTGCATTCAGTAGTAGCTGGAGGATTTGCACATGTAAATGAGGGACAGGAACCTGGGGAGGAGGATGTTCCTAGAAAGCATATTCTGATGATGGGGAAAAGCTGGTGCAGCTCCCTGAGCAGTATCCCAGCTGTGGCAACTGAGGAATAACAAGAACTTTTCAGCTGTATGTTCAGGTATAATCTAACTCAGAGGTTCAGTCTTCGTGCTGAGGGCTTCATGATGTGGATCCTGATCATTCCTGGGCTGCCTTCATCTGTGTTTTCCTTGCTGGCTTAGTGCACAGGTATGTTGCCTGAAGCAGTATGGGAGTCCCAGGAACAGGGGAAGTCTGGATGGGCGATGTCCAGGGACCATGGATGATGCCAGTGCTATGTACAGGGGATGAGAAATGGAGGCTAATAGGAGGGGCTATTCAGGAGTGGGATGGGCAGCACCAGCGAAAAGGATGCAGTGGAAGTTGCAAGTCCTTTCTCTTCATTCCCATCTATATTCTTTTCTGCTAGACACTTCCACCAGCATTAGGGCTGTATATTTGGCTGTCGTAATTAGCAACAACCCTGTATTTCTACATGGATTTCCCTGATGGGAAATGCATGTTTATATATTATTGCAGAAAGGCAATGTGTCCAGGATTCCAGTGGTGTTCCCGCTAAATACACGTTATTATTACTCAGTCAGTGCACTTCTAGTGTGATTCCTATATTTCAAAAAGGAAGCAGATATATGGGAAGGGGACAGACAATCCATGGTAAAAACCTAGGAAGTGCTAGGAAAGAAGTATGGTGAAGTAAATCTCACAGTGAGCCTTGCCAAAGGTAGTATTTGTGATGAAAATACACAAGCTAAAAAGAAAAACAAATGTATCAACAGAGGAAGATTTAATTAAATGAAAGTATAGAAAAGGCAAGAGAAAAGCTGAATTCCAGTACCTAAACAAAAGCATGAAGAAAAGATTAAGATTAAAATGTTGGTATAATTAAAAAGGTGGCTGACAGAAAATGGATTAAACACAGCTAAGATTGGTTGGAACTATCCACTCAACAACAAAAAGCATCGGGGAAAACTTGGCTTGCCTATGCTTGCTGAAGAAGCTATAGATAATGTCTCTGAATGTTTATGTCTGATCTCCAAAAACAGTATTATTGTAAGATTATTTCTGCTAATTGCATGACATTCCATAATCTATTTTTGCTACACATGGTACAGCAACCGTGATGATATCAGACAGTCACGATTTGACTGTGATGTTTAAATGTTCTCAGAAGTGTGGTTCTTTGACTGCGTAACAGCAAGCAGGGTATCTGTAGTGAAATAGTCTTGTGGAAAATACGGTTCAAACTGCTAAAAGCATGGTTTAAAATTCAAGCTAGTACTTGGCACTATTAAATTACAGCACAGCACCCTGGAAACTGGCACTGCCACTTGAAAGTAGGATTCCCACTTGCTGAGGTGTTGTTTAATAGAAAGCTTTGAAACCAGAAAGGTTAGAAAATCTTCACAGCCAGGGGAAGTTGTGTGTATCTATGTAAAGTATTTGGTAAAACATGGCCCAAGAGACAGTGTTCTGTTGTGAAGTGATTTTTTACTACGATGGATAACTTACAAAGCAGGGGTATCCTGTGAGGAAATGGGAAGCCTCAGGATCTTTACGGGAGATGTGTCCTGGGTCTCAGTTCCCAAAAGGACCTAGCTACTGAGGAGTTCAGGCCACATCAGTGAAAAGGGCTGAGCAGAGCCCCACGGAGGCCAGCATCTGTGGCAGTCTCTCCTTTGTCCTTCAGCTCTTCAAAACAACTTGGAAGCTGCACACTAATCTTTAAATGTTTAACTGAGTCAGAATTGCATGGACTGTTTTCCCTGCGGTTCATGTGCATGGTGTTGCCAGATAAAGACGCTTTGGTGGGGGAACAACAGTAGACATGATGCCTTGTAGACATTGGGATCCAAACTGAGAATTTGCACTTTTCCAGGTGCCCCTCTCCCCACCATTCTGCATATTATTGGAGCTATTCAGTGGCAAAAAGTGAGCTGGCCAGGTTTCACATGGAAACCAGCAAGACTCAGTGCACCTTAGCACATCCCTTTCTGACATTAAAGGTGTCAATTTAGGTGATGCTTTTCATTCAGAGCAGTTTAAGCAAATTATCTGCCAGTCTCTGCCAGCATCTTCAAGTCAGCTATATTTGTGTCATTCTCGATTTTGTCATCATCTTCGCTGCCTGTCACCCTACTGCCTCCAGCTCAACACAGTTACGTGCTGGTCACTGGTCCCCATGCTTAGCATAAAATAACATGTACTTATTTGAATGTGTGTGCCCAGCAAATTCTTAGTGCTTGCATTATCTATGTTAAAGCAGCAGGAAACTAAATTAATACAAATATCAACTCTCAATGCAGCACAGGTGGATAAGTGATGTCACTGTCCAAGGGCACAAAGGTATGTTTCTAACACCTTCCTACTTGTTATGCTTGTTGTCCTGCTGAAATTAAAGGTACCTGTAATGTGCAAGTAAAAAACTAAAGGTATTTTGAATCTGGGCAAACTGGAGGAAATGAATATACAAGGTCATAGGAAAGCCCTGGGCACCTGACTTGTCTGTATTCCTCTGTTCCAGTTAACCTCTAGAAAGATGCCTAAAAATAGCACCAAAGCTATGAAAATAGCTACTTTTTAAAAGCTGTTCCAGGGAAATATGGGCATCAGGAGGAAATTTCAAACGGTTAGGTTCCAACATGTGTTATATTCTTTCAAATAAAATACAAATTAGTTACAACAGTATTCTGAATGTTTGATTATGACTCTCTAGTAGAGGAAAAGAAATATAAATGATACTTTTAAAACAGATACCAAATACTGGAACACATGCAGTTACAAAACCACAGTTCCTATGGATGTAAAAGTGCAGGCAAAGGGATGCTCAGGTTAGCTTCACTAGTCAGACTATATGAGATGTTTGATGTTGTTTAGCTGCCATATTTTCATTCTTAGTTGTAGTCTTTAAAGTAATAGTGGTACTTTATTCTACTTAGTGTCACATGAACTTCAAAACATACATGTCTGTAGCCATTCCTAGCTAAAATAATGAGTAGTTGTCACCTGGATGACCTAACTGGAGAAAACCAAGAATCTAGTAATCTGGACAACTCAGGTGTATCCAGGTGTCTTCTTCATTTGTGTGATCATTCCTACAAGAAAACCCTGCCAGAACATGCACATTACAAAAATTCAAGAGGGATAATTGTGTCCAGTTTTCTGATACAGAAGATCTGCCCAAGTATTTCTATAGAATGTAATCAAATAATCGAATTCCTGATCCAATTTAATGTTTAAACGATCCAGAACAGGTATTTTGTCCAAAAATGTTTCTTCCCTTCGATTCTCTTTTAGGGAGGCTTAGATACGACTGACTGTCTGGAAGTTATTTATAAACCAGTAGGTCTATGCTGGGGAGTTTGAGAATAACTTGCCCTCTGTGAGGTGATGAAGAGCAAAAGTTCTTCCTTTGTAGCTCATGCTCTATTTGTTTCTAATCAGTCAAACAAAACAAGATTAAAAGCGGGGACTAGAGTCATTATTTTTATGGAAAGCTGTTCAAACTGCAGTAGTAGAAATAGTAAAGAATCTGAGTCTGAGGGAGGGAGTAAGATTATGAAAAAAAATGCGGAAGCTCTTTCTACAGGGCAACTTTACTTTTTCTAACCTTGAAAATATTATCTACATTAATAGGGTTGTTTGAAGAGGAGAAAAATAAATCAGAATCTGAGATGCTGGAGTCTATCTTGTTAAGTGTGTTTCGTTCAGATGCAAATGCCCATTTTACCATAAAACTGTCTTTCTAATGGCTATAGGGCTTTTAAAGCTACTCGGGATCTTCAGACTGATTGAGGGTAATGGTGAGCTTGTGCTTACTGCAAGGAATATTCGCTAATTTTTCTGCCCTGCTATTTCGTACTAGTCAGTGTCTGAAGCTGGAGAGATTCTTGAATCCTGTTTTAAATCAGCAGGAATTTATGTGCCAATTAGAGCTCATTGCTCTTGGGTTCAGGTCATTTGATATTCTGGCACCTGTAGATATGCACTCAGCAGTACTGATCAGCACTGACAAGCAATCCATCGAGCAGGCTGCTTCTCAAAGCTTTTACAGACTTTACATAAAGGACTTATGGCACAGAATTATGGAAGCCATGCAGATATTCAGACTGCACTCCCAGTTGTTAATACTGTAGTTCGCTATCAATTCCCTGCTTAAATTTGTGGAGGTCCTGCTCTCTCAGCCACGAGTCATGGAAGGTATTTCAGCAGAGACAATGCATTGCAAATAATTTATATTCTGGCTCACAGCCAAGAAATATTACCTGTATATGCTGTTCTCTGTTCAAAGTCAGATTTTTACTGAGACCAGTGATACAGCTGCAGGTGAGGTGGGGGTAGAGTCTTGCCTTGCATCACTGCTCATTCTTCAGGACTTTGTAATGATTTATATCATATAGGGTGACAGTGAGTTCAGGGAAGAACCCCAATGGCTGCTGTCCTGCTTTTGGTACTCCTGTTTCATTTTTTGTTCCTCTTCAGTGTCTCTCTTCTGGATACTTTTTTACTGTCAGGAGTTCGTATTTCACCCATTTTTTCAGTTATCAGCCACTGAAATGACAGGTATCTAAATAGTTAATTCTTACATTCATGTTTTTCTTGAGCTTCAGAATAATTTTTTTAACTGAGCAAGGAAGATTTCAATGCCCAGCCATTTTTCAGGCTATCTGTAGGAAGGTAAAGGTATAGTAAGTTATACCTGATCTATATCTGGAATTTCATCTTTACAAAGACTTGCATTTGCACTAGTGTGTGTTAAGCAGGTCATAAATATTTCCTGGGGAGGTGGGAAGATTTGAAATGTGCTCCAACCCAAGGAGTCTTTGTATCAGCCTTTCAGGACACCACATGTCTGAAGTTGGCTGCTGAGCAGACTGCAGTCATTTTTATTGCATCTTTTATTTACAAAGAGAGCCACAATAAATGAATCATGACATTAAAATCAATGGCCATCAGTTATGTGAAGAAAGCCTTTGGGCAACACTTGTCCTCTGTTAAGCTGTGGTAGAGTCTAATTTTCTCCTGCAGGCAGTGCCGGAGCGTGGGGCAGCCACGGCTCTTACCTGTCCCCCTCTTCCTTCTCTGCCAGGCGCCTTCCAGCCCGTGGGAGCTTCATGTGTTCCCCAGGGCATGGCAGAGCTGTGACGGGGAAGAGAGAGGAGGAGGTCACAGAGGGGCAGGATCTCAAGGGTATTCCTGTGGCTGCGGTGCTGCCCCTCATCTGCCTTTACTAGAGTGGCTCGATGTCCTGTGTCACTGCACCCCATGTCGTGTGACTGACGTAGTTTGGGATTTAGATGGTGCTCCCCAACGTACCCTGCGAGAACATGCCTTGCCATCATGTGTGACGTACCTGGAAGAGGCAAGGGAAAGAGGTTTCTCATTCAGATCTCTAGCCTTCTGAATAGAATGAGTCTAAATCCCTACAGTAAAATCCTGAAAGCTAAATTCTCTTTATGTTCAGGGTAATAGCGTGATACTTCATCAGTGTTCAGAACCTAGTGGAGCTTAGACTTCTTTCTTGTGTTCGGGGGGGGGCGGGGGGGAGAAGAACTTTCGTAAATTGAAATAAAATGTAGCCATAAAAAAGCAATCAAATTCTGAGTGCCAGGGTAAATAAAAAAATTATTCTTATTCACAGTCCTAGGATGATTACATGAAATTGTGTTCAATATTAGATTCAATATGAAAGAATATACTAGTTAAGAAATCCTTTAAATGAGAATTTATTCATTCTGTGGGGAAAAAAGAAAGCTCTTTATCTGAAAAATAATGAAACCTGATGCAAGTCTGAAAATTACTGTGTATCTTTTTACTGTATGTAAAACTGACAGAGGAGCAATTTCTAAGCCTCTGATGAATGATCCCTTCTGACCTTCTGAAATGCTTCTCTTCTGAATAAACACTTGAAACTATAGGCCATTTATGAGAATTAGGATATGCTGCCCTAGGTGCACTCATGAGTAATTAAATGATCTCTGCAAACTGATTTGCCATGCATCTGACTTGTGTGTGGGAGTAAGTAAATGGCTCAGTGCACTGATAATGAGACTAAATTTTTGTTATGAATTCTGTTGAAGTTTTGAAACAGGCTGCATTCAACCAGATACTCGAGGACTTTAAATGAATTCCAGACAGAAGCCAGGTCTTACCCTAGAACGTGTCCTAACTACTAAGTTTCAACATTTTTATGTTATGCTGTCTTAAACTTTCTTTCTAGTTAGTAAGTCTTTTGGCTCCTTTGGATAGTTAAATGCTGTGCTAATGGCAGGTAGCTCCAGAAGGACCTCACAGATCTGAGTGGGCAAAAAAAAAAAAAAAAGCAGACAGTCTTCAATATAGATTACTCTGTTAAAGCTAAGTAATGCCTCCAGAGAAAAAAATAATCTGTACATATGGGATGCTGAGCTCAAAACTGGCAGTTGCAGCTCCGGAAGGTGATGCTGAAGTTGCTAGGTCTCTGAAACCATGGGCAGGGATGTACCCTCTGACAGCACCAGTTCAACAGTGCTGGGTGTTGGGAGTATGATGGAAGTAGGCTAAATGCTGGCCAGGCTTTCCCTAACAGCATCTTTTACTGCTGCTGGCTTTACTTACTGTTAAACAAGCAGACACAACCTTCCAGCACTCTATTGTTGAAGATTAGGATATGCTAGAGAGGGTGCAACGCCTGTAATTCCTATAACCTGTAGATTTCCTTGTCTGTAGATGACAATTTTCTCAGCATGATGCCTATATAGAATCCCTGGGTGAGACACCAGCTTACCATCTGGTACTGTGTGTGGACCTAGGGTCTAATACAGGCTTCAAACCACGCTGTATTGATCATGAGCCTGAACACTAGATATTATAGTGGCTGACTTCTAAGTGCCTAGATCCTCTCTGGCTATATTTCATATTGGCAACATTCAGTGGTACCTGTGAAGTGAGTTTTCTTTTCCTCAGTCTCGTATCTTGCAGAGAGGTTTCCAGGTGCTCATTGGGGTGTTTATGGTGATGGCTGGATTGTTTTACTGTGGTTTTGGTAAAGGCTTCAAACCCTGCCTCAGCACTGAGACCAAACTTTTTCCATTCTGAGAAATTATCTTCTGTACTAGCATTGTTGGACATGGGTTACTTAATGCTCTGTTTAATGCTGTGTTTGTTTCTGGGATATAGACTGGAGTGGACAGGAGTAGTAGTTTCAAATACATACTACTGTGTCTTTTCTGCAACAACGTAAACAATTACTTTGTCGTATGCCAAGTTTAGCATATTTCACAGGCACAAACACAAAAAGATAGAAATATCCCTTAGTAGATAAGAGTCAAATTCTTTAAAATTTTAAATAGAAATTTGGAAAAATAACATTGATACCCAGGAAATTAGGACTGAAAATACAGGCATCGTTTAAAGTGACTGTTAAGTAACTTGTTGCTTAATTGGCTGTAAACCATTAACTGAGTGTTCTACATTCGGCCTTTAGTAACAAAGCAAAATACGCGTACTGATAATGTATATTAAAACAATCTATTATAACTGCATATCCAGATAATAGATACATCTTCTTTCATCCCATAGAAAACAGTTTTGGAAACTTAACCAAATCTCCTTAAATGTACGTGTGGCCAGCCAGCCTTCTAGTCACTGCCTCCTGCAGCAAGAGAGCAGAGTGCGCAGTAAGGGTGGGTGAGGCAAAAATGCGAGACAGGAGAGGAGAGAAGCAAAGTAGAGGAGAGCTCCCTCTCCTACATCATGCCTGCAGTTCTGCAGTCTTTGCAGACAGCAGCTGCCATGTTGCTTTTCGAGCGTGTGTGAATAAATAGCACGTATTTGTCCAGAGGCGTGGTGGGCTCAGGCACTCGCCATCTCTTCCACAGCCGGTGTGTAGCACGCAGTCCTCCAGCCCGGCCTCTTCAGCAGCTTCCTTGCTATAACTTCCAGCTACAGCTCACGAGTGCTTCCTTCCTTGGGTATTTGAGTGACATTTCAGCAATCCTAGTAGAGCAACACATTTCCTATGTTTACAGGAAGATATACACATATTAGTGTGTCTAAGTCTGTGTATACTTCATATCAGTTCCAGGAAATGTCTGTTCTCATTTGTCCAGATACATACAGAGATCATGGTGAAGATTAGGTATTTAGGTAAAACTCCCATCCTGGGTAGAGCTTTATCGGAGGAAGATCTTGAGTTAGATATCTGGCCTCTTAAACTTTTCTTTTTCTTTGCCTTTTTTTTGTCCACCACCTGGCCAGGATTTTCATAATTTAACCAGCTTTGATTTTAACTCTCCTTCCTGAAACAGTGATTGAATCAAATGGCTTTAGAAAATGCTGCACTATTTGGCATAAGTAGACAGAACCACGTTTTTTCAAGGTGGAAAACTGAACTTGCTCATGCCTTGATACTTACTTAATTGCTTATAAACAAGTAATTACCTTAATGTAAGGAAAGCATTCTCCTTCAGCTGGTTGAGCTGGCACTCAACCATTAAGCCATTGTTTGTTTACACTGATTCTTTATACTTGTCTGTCACCTTTATTTCATTTAAACACAAATTTAGCACCACACTTCCTAAATGCAGAAGGATAGTGCAGGGGAGGCATCACTAGCTGTTGGTAATGACAGTCTATGAAGGTAAGCATACGTTCTGTGACAAGAGTGCATTTGGACTGTCTGATTGCTCTAAACAGTTTTGAGGGATAATCCTAAAATATTTAAACAAGACCTAGGAACTTTCATGGTAGGTTGAGTCCAAGGTCCTATATTCCATTTGCAACAGTGCATAGTACCTGATGTGTCAGAGAAAGGTGTGAGGGGATAGATTATGCTAGCTAAACTGGAACATAATGTACCCTCCAAATTATTTGCTTGATTTATAATAGCAGTAAGACTTATTGAAGACTGAAGCCTGATCTGAAAAAAGTTTGCAGATACTAGGGAGAAAATTTAGGATTAAAAAAACCACAAGTCTAAAGCTGACAGATGTAGCTTTTTCACTTTTTAAAAAAGCTAATCAAAACTGTTTAGAAAACTACAAATTGCATTCTTGTCATGTGTCCTGTTTTTCTTGCAATATTCCGAGCTATGCTCTGTGTTGCTGTAATAGCCAACATCTGTAGCAAATTGAATCCTTAAGATTTACTACCACTTTCTGAGTTTTAACATATGGAGTGTTTCTATTCCTTGGAAAGTTACTTTGGTGGTATCATATCACACAGCTGTGTGATCATAGACGGTATGAAATTAAATAGAATGTATTCCTTAACTTCTCCAACAGAGCTTTTAAAGCTTTGGATGGAGCAGATAACATAATGTTGTCTTTTGACGTATGAAATAACATTTACAATTCCAATTTTACATTCATTGCTAGAGATATACAGTGACTGTTGTTCCATCAAATGGAGCTTCAGCATAACTGTAGTCCAGATTCGTCATCCAACACTCAACCACAGTTAGGAAAATACAGCAGATTCTATATACGCTTCTGCCTCATTCCTGTATTGCACAAGCTAGTAATAGAAATGCAGATAGCATGACATGATCTGTGTGATCCACAAATAAGTTTGAACTTTGCGCAAAGTAACATTTTGTTGGTTTTGAGACCAGTTGCTTCAAGGCAGAGGGTAGTAACAAGATGTTTGTAGTAAGTATTAAAGGGAAGTTGTCTTTATTTCTGTGGACTGAGAAAGACTGCAGAGTGTTCTGCAATCTGGATTTGGTATTTCAAAAGACTTGCTATAGAAATAGCAAAGTTGGAAGGGGCAGTGAAAGCTGATGGTTTTTTATCTGTACATCTTCTCTGGTATGTCTGTGATAGAATCTTCTGCCGCAGCATCTCTCTTGGCTAAATTCTTATATCTGTCTTCTGCAAGCAAAATACAAGTAAATCAGTTGTTGACAGCATTGATAAATATGAGTATGGTGAATGTGACCACTAGGAAGACAATAGTAAAGTCTGCCTAAGAGGACATTTGGAACATAATTACCCACATACTTATTACTTTCTTACCCCAGAAGTTTATCTGCCTCAGAGATAGGTGAAATAGAGGATTGATTATTTTCTTCAGATTCGCTCCCTCATCTGCTTAACCACACCTTAACTGTCACAATGCTGAGTTCTTTGATTCTGAGAAGCTATTTGTTAGCTCTCACCAAGTGGGATGAAATGTAACAGGTTCTGGCCTCAAGACCAGAGCTAACATCCACAGGATCAACTGTTTTGTAGCTGAGCTTTGCCCAAGATCGGCTGTGCCTCATGGTGCCTAGTCCCTTGTTCCTTCCCCATTCCAAGTGCCTCTCCCCTCAGCCCCATTTTGGAGCCACTGTCCCCTTGCACACAGACCTGCCCTGTGACTCTCATCGCTTCCAGCGCGGCTCTGTGATGGCTAAGCTGAACAGTTCAGCTGGGCCTGGCGGACTTGGACTGGAGGCAGACGCTGTGCTCCTGACTGAGGCCGGTGCAGCGGTGGCCAGCGCTGGAGTGGTGGGACTTGACTCGTGCTTGGAGTTGTCTCCTGTGCTGTTCAGCGAGCGTGAATGGCTGCACTGGGTGAAACCGCTGCCGTGCCCTGCCCTGCTCCACCTTGCGAGTCAGCCATTGGGGGAAAGTAACGAAGGCCAAAAAAAATGGGAGATGCTCCTACTGACTTTCAAGAGTTAGGGGCATAAACTGCTTTTGGAGAACAGCATTAGCAGGATTAATATATTCCCAAATTTTGCAACGTCAGAAAAGACTGAAAAAGGCATCAGGCAGGGTTGTATGCAGAAAGTGTAGAAGATGGTTAACAGGGACACTATACTGAAATGTAGTCCTTCATTCTTGGCTTTAAAAAATGCTGTTTAAGATATTAATGAATGTGCATGTACATGTGTTCCTATGTGTAATAACTCTGTATTTAGCTTGACCATGCTTCACAACTTTCTCAAATAGGAATGTGTGCTGCTAACAAATATTTAACTCTTTAGTTTCAAATGATTGTAACAGTCAGAGCTGACAACACTTCTTAAAAAAAAAGAAACCAAAACAAAAAAAACCCAAATCTTGTAGGCATTGAAGGCATAAATGTTGCACCAAGCTAGATCAGAATACTTTCTGCTACATATTTAGTCTGTTTAGCCCAAGTAAATGAGTGCCAAGGCTAACAGACATGGGAAGATCAGTGAGAAAAGAATAAGGAATATCATTTATCACCAAAGAAATTATTCAATATACCTACTAGACTGGTTCCTATCTTATGCATAATATGTGTCTAATATAATGTATGAGGAAAAAGGAGAGGTTGCAAGTTTCATTAACCAAAGACAGCAAGACATTGCATTCATAGTCACAAAAAGGTAAGAGTTGAGCTTATTATAAGGAAAGATTAGGTTAAAGATGACTTAGACCAGACATTCTTATTTTGGTTGGACTTTGTGAAATTTAAGCTTGGTTACATAGGCAAATTTCTTCAGCCATCACAACTGCTAGTGGTGATCTTGGAGTCTAGAAAACTATTTTTTAAAATCTTCCCCTAAACTTTGGGCTTATCTTGGAAAAGACAGTGAAAAAGAACAGTCAAAGAATTATACAGCTGTCATTGTAACTTAGATCCTGGAAAAATACCAGAACATACTCAAACAAGCAATTTGTAGGCACCTAGAAAATGATAAGGAGATGAGTAACAATCAGCCTGGATGTACTAGTAACAAGTCATGTCAAGCTGATCTAATTTTCTTCTCTGACAAGGTGAATAAGGGAGAAGCAGTAGGAGTCAAATAATTTGACTTTTACAGATTTTTATGCTCCCTCACTATGTATAACAACTAGGAAAATATGCAGTAGATGAGACTAATAGGAAATGCAGAACTGGTATGAAAAATCTACTCTAGAGTAGAAAATCAGTGCTTTAACATCAAACCAAAAGGCTATATCAAACATGATACTTCAAGGACCTTGCTTGAGTCTAGTACTATTCAGAATTTTCATCAGTGATTTGGATGAAGGAATAACATCTTAACTATGCAGATGATATTAGTTCAAAAGGCTGTAAGCGCATTGGAAGACAAGATCAGGTTATCGTACTCTTGAGAAATTATCTAACAATTCACTTGTGATGAATGCCAGCTTCAGAGAGACAGAGGGACAAGACTGCCTGGGCAGCAAAATTGCAGGAAGGGATTTAAGCATTATAGAGGATTGCAAGCTAAATATGACTCAACAGTGTCACGCTGTTGGAGTGAGACACACCAGAGCGGATGCATCATCAGAAACAGAGTCTTGAAATAGGAGTCTCCTACTCTGTTCAACAGTGAATTCTGCAGATCAGGAGGGTGTACATCAAATGTCAGGGTCCAGAGTGGTGAGGCCAGTCGGAGATCAGAAAACAGATTGGGGGAGAATACAAGGACAGGTTGGGGAGACACACAGTAACTTCAAATTTAATTATGAGAAAACTGAGGAGATCCAATTCTTCAATTACATCAAAGGGTGCAATAAACAGAATTAAATTCCCCTCCATGTGCTGCGGGTAGGGCAAGTAGTAATGGACTTAAATGATAGCAAGCAGACTTAGGCAAGTCATTAGAAAAAGTAGGAAAAGGTAGTTTAGCATTGATATTGGCTGGGCACTGATGAGATTACGGCATTTCCATCTGGGGGTTTGGTTTAAAAACAGACTCAAGAAATATTAGGGATGACAGTTCTTCCTCTGGGCCAGAAGATAGGCTAGCTGGTGTTGTGACGTCCATTTTTGCTCTTACAATTTCTGCTTCTACGAGGCTTTTTCCATGGTAAAATATGTAAGAAAGTTATGTAATTATGTGGATAACTTGTGCGCTAGGTCCACTAATTTGTTCCCTAGGAAAATGGAAACAAACCTGAAGCAGATTGAAAAAGCTGGACCTAAATGTAGGTAAAATGTTCTAAGAGCCAAGTACAAAAAGGAAATTAGTGCTGGAAATGCATATCAGTTTGGCACCTTGTTGCAGGCAACGTCTGCCTGAAGGCTTAAATTCCAACAGTTATGCATAAATCACTTTGAATATTTAAGCAAACTTTTTTTCTTTCAAAATATGCACATATTGTATCAAGATCAAATACTTTGCTTAAGGTGATCTGTGTTGCTCAGTCCTCACGAATACTAAATCTGTATGCTCTACTTTTGTAGAAAAACTGGGTCATTCTGCAAAACTGAAGAAATCCCTTTAGGTTACTAAATACCTTCTCACCCAGAGGTGCCGCATTCCTGCATCCTACCCTTCGGCCAATGCTTCTTGCAGTGAAATAATAGCTCACATTTTCAGTAATAAACAGGCAGTTTTTGAAAAAACATAGCAAAATATTCTTTTGGAGAGAGAGGGGCAGGTAGTTGGTGAGTTACTAACATTGTCATTTCAGTTATCATTGTCTGTATCTAATACTAGGCCTTTAATTTTGGGGGAAATGGAAAAATTCTAAGGACTGCAAGGAAGGCCTGAGGCGGACAGCCCAACACTGTAGGAAGTTTTCTACTGAGTGAAAAGTGACATCAGTAATATAGATATATAGTCATACATTCAAGTGCTATAATATATATTCACTTAGTAACTGACTGGTATCAAAGACTGTTAATAAAGTAACTTGATAAGTAGAATATTAGGAATAATATCTCTAAATCTATACTGTATCAATAAAGGTCACAAACTGCTAATATTGCCCTTTCCCTTAGCATAATGTGGGGAAGAGAAAGAAACGTATCTCTGCTCAGATTTATCTGATTAAACATTACTTTGAAGTCTTTTGGATGTATATATTTGTTAAATATACTATTGATTTTCTTACCTATTCACACAGACAATTGGTTTATGTGAATTTGGATTAAAAAAAAGCAGTAGCCCTAAAGGTCAGGGCAAAGTGCTATGTAAGAAAACAAAGAAATCAACTTAGCATGAGATTTTTTTTAATTGAATGGAACAAAATTGGGAACAATCCCTTTTCCAGCAATCTACAGCATACTTGTTCTCAGGTAATCTAAGAGTAACCACCAGTTTAAAGGGTATACACAGTAAAGTGTGTGCAGCTACTTTAACCTTTCAAGTTGTTGCTGGCTCTCTTTGTATTCTTACTGTATTTATGTGAGCACTAAAGAGTCAGTAATCTGTCTGATCTTGCTCTTTGAATGTTGGTTTTGGCTACCATTTGCCATCCCTTCCCATGTGTTTGTACTGAATTCCCTGTGTAAAGGAATAAAAAGCAAACCTTTGTTTTGTCATGAGCAAGTTCTGATTGAAAGCGTCAACAGTAACTGACAGCACAACTCTCATTGCAAAACCAGCACTGGCTCATCCGATTCCTTTCCTTTTTAACTATAGCAAATGCCAATTGCAAGTTATAATGAAGGCCCAATCATTATGGCGTAACAATTCTAACTAAAAGTGTAGGTATTGACTAGACCTGGTTAGATTCCTAGCTGATGTAAATAAGTGTAATGTCGTGCTGGACTTCAGCTGAAGAGCACAGTTTTAAAATCTGAGTATCTTCCTGGAAAATCCCAGTGCCAGATCGGAAGCTCTTGCTCATATGTAAATAATTTCAGTATCTAGTGGTGACTCAAACATTTTTTAATGATTACAAAGCTGGAAAATTTGGCTATAGGGTCTTTTTAGGAAATCTTATTGAATTACAAAGTCAAAACGCATGGGCAGCTGAACTACCGGCAATGTGGCAGGTCTGCCATTGTTTAGATTATGGTGGGATGACCATGTTATCTCTCAGAGCCACGACTAATGCGTAAGTAGCTGCTCTGAATTCAAGTATCTTTATGGATCGAGTAAGAGTTGGCAGGTGTATTGGTTGCACTTTGAAAATTAACAGAAGAATTTTTTTTACTCCCCAGTAGAGGTGTGTCTATAATAACTCCTAGCTACCTGATTGCACTTAATGAGTTGTCCTATGCCTCCTCTCAGTATTACTAATATCAGTAAAATAAGTAATCACAACCACTGCTACTACCTCTGAACCTTTTGGAAGGATAAGCGCCACAAGGATTGTGCTAGCTTTCTCCCGACCTCTTCTACCAAGTCTAACAGCAGCAATGAGCAGTTTCAAAAGCTAAACATTTTTTCCAGTGGGGTAATTAAAATTTCTAGGTTGTTTTTTTTTTTTTAACAACTATGTTTTTGTTAAATCTGCTTTGAGAAATGTCTTGGTGATTATGAGGCAACTGAGTCAGTGTTCCATCATAATCATATTAGTTTTCCATGCTTCATTTCTAAGGTCATGTGGGTTAAAATATTTTATATGGAGAAGTTTCTTGCTTTAAAAGTAGTGACTCTTGTGATTTTTATTCTTCCTCCTACAGTCAGGATTTACGTTTGAGAAGAGCAGCCAGGGTCACCTGCTGTTAAGTACTCCAGTAGGAGTCATTAGCCATTAATTACTTAGGAACACCACAAATTCTGACATTTTTAAGACATTAACTAGGCAAAACCTGGGATTAATGACACAAGAAAGTCAACTGTGCTTTTTCTCTCTTGGGAGAATGGAATGCTTAATGTTGCAAGTGTGGGCATAAATAGGTGGAAAAGGTGCACGAGCGCAACAGTGGCAGAGCGGTAAGGTACCTTTCCTGAAATTGATGTAAGGAAGTGATTTAACCCTTTTGACCATTTGAGCACATTTTGATAAAAATATAGTTACATTAGAGAAATCACATCTAACTAATTTCATTTCATTTTTCTTAAAAAACAGACTGAAGGCTGAGAGATTCAAAACTGCAGATTCTTATGGACCTTATTGTCCTTGAAGTCACATTCTAGAAATAGTTCTACTACTTGTTAGATTTTAGTTAAAAACTCAAGAACTGGTTCTGCCTGCCCCTTGGTTTTAAAGGTAATGATTTGAACTCTATATTTTTTCCTCCATATGGTTCTAAGTCTTAATATTTTGATTCAGATGGAGAGAATTCAAACACATTATTTCAGATAAATCTACTCAGACCTATCGATAATTTAACTGTCAGAGCTGACAGTTTAAGAGATTTCTGTTAGACGAGCAAGTGTGGGTTGCAGTGTTACTGAGAATAAGCTTGTGGTTTGAAACAACTCTTACTTGGCTGCCTTTACTCCCACAGGTGCTGGACATCTTTCCTGGTATATTACCAAGAAACAAAGTGGCATGATATAGATTTCAAGGGAAATTAATATGAAGTGGGACCAAGTTTTCACCTGAATTATTTGTGAACTGAATTTAGGCTGGATAGGTAGACTAACAGTGCTTCATTACCAGAAAGCTACTTTTTAAACCTGGGGGCCAAGTAGAGCAAATCGAAGTGGGCTAGTAAGGCAGCAGGTGTGAGTGGAGCAATAGAGCTCTGGGTCTGAAGTCAGAGCTAGTTGCTAGCGGCACCTGCGCGCAGAGGAGTGGAGCTGGAAATGAAGCCAGTGGGAGAGCACGGAGGGATTTCTGGCCACCTGGGGGGGAGTTGGGCAGGCTGTGAAAAGCCACTGGCCTGCCTCATCACACCAGGAAAGCTTTGGAAGCAAGAGGAATGTTTTCCGGCCAGAGCCATGTGAGATGGTTTCTGTGGTAAGTTCTGGAGGCGTTTGTGTGGTGAGGCGAAGTTATGTTTTTTTCTTCAGTTTTTTTTTAGTTCAAGTTCCCTGTTATTAACAGCCAGTTGGTTGCACACACTTGTCCAAAAGCTGTTACAGGCAAGCTTTTTGCTTGAGGAGCCCTGTTCAGCCATGGCTTTACCATGGGGTGAGATTGCTTCATGGAGACCTAGTGAGTAACAGCTAGCATGTTTTCACTTCACATATGTAGTAATTTGCATTAATTCCCCCAGTTTGGTATTCAGGACTAGAGCATGAGCAAGTTAGTGTGAATACAGGCTACTTGATATCATGTCCTTAAATGGGGTGGGAGGCAGTTAAAAAGAGAGCAGGGGTTATCTACACAGCCTAAGCCGTGCTGGCTGAAGCTATATCATAATGGTTGCATATTTGTACAAGCTCATCTTTTTCAGCACGAGGAATCTGGCTGTACAGAAACTGTTGTCAAGTGCAGTAAGTAAACAAGCTGAAAAAAGAAACACTTTCTCTAATCAGTTTCCCTTTCAGTCATCTTAGATTTCGTTTGTAACAACAGCAGATAAAGCTCTTACAGGCAGTCTTCTATCATGCTTTAAATAATGCAAAACCTGTGTCAAGCCTACTAACATCAGCACAGGCTGGGTCAAACTTGTTTGGTACCCTGTTTATAATATTCAGACTGGTATGTATTTCATTTCCATTATCAGGTCAAATGTTTAGCAATGGTAATATTTCAGAAGCACCTAATCTTTACTTAGCTGTTTTAGTTTTCTTTCTGATAGGTAAAAGAGCAGGAAACTGTGTAGAAATTATAGAGGATAACAAAGGATGGTTCTTGATCTTCGGTCAGATGTTGTTTGCTTTTAATCTTTCCCCAAAATGTCTTGCATTGAGACTAAAATCAGACATTGTAGTAATGCTGAGACAGTGTTTTCAGCTCAGCACATTACATGTGAGCAGCTGAACTGCTTTGCGCTCTACTCCTATCTAGATAGACACGCACATTGCACAGAAACAGGTCCAATGCTACTGCTGGAGCTTTGTCAGTGCAGTCTGCTTTGTACTTTTAGGCAAAGACAGTGGCACGATGGCCTTAGGCATAACTATAGCTAGAATGCCAAGACATTTATTGTGAGGTAACCCAATAGTGGCTGTTTGAGAATACACTTGCTAAAGTTCAGTAAGCATATGTAATGTATAATGTACTGTAACACATTTATTGAAGCAGTGGATAGTCAGTAACTGCTGATAATCACCCATGTGAGGGTGAGCCACGAAAGCCCGCTGTGTAAATTAGCACTGATGGCTTCTTGATGCTGCCTCTGTCTAGTTTGGTGGGAGTGTGAATTGCAACTGAAAGAATCGTGTTTTCCTTTCCATTTGATGGCATAGCTCTGCAAATAGGACCAGGGCCCTGATCTAGACTGGGGTCCTTGGGTACTCACACAATAATAATTATTAACTTCACCTTGCCTGTAGTTCTTCTGGTGTGTGAGACTTGATACAGTGGAGAGAAAACTGTGCAGGAGATGTATGCAATGTCTTCCCTAAATGTCTTTTTCCACCTTAGGAAGCCTAGAGATGTAATAGTCATTAGGAAAACTAGTGCATGTACACCCATCCACATCTTCTGATGAATGTGAATTTCTACCAAGTGTTAACAGCTGCCTCTGATATCTTGTTCTGCCCAAGGCTACTGTCTGGCTGGAACATAAATTAGATGCTGTAGATCATAATGAATTTTACTTTAGCTTTTAGCGAGGTGAGTCAAAGAAATAAATCTGAAAATGTTAAAGTCAAAGAAGTGGAGATCATTGAAGTGATTTTGGAAAGTAAAAACGAAATACAGTGTTTCAGTTACTCATACGTACTTAATAGTACTAACAGACTTGCTGGAGTGCTTACAGATCTCAGATGTGTGCTGTGGCAGAAATGTGCTATAAATACTTTTCAAGAAAACATGAAGGTAAAGGTCATGCTACATAGGAAGCACCTACAATCTAAATCATTGCAACTCACTTTCAGTCAGAGCCACAGTTTCCACACTGCTTGCTCTCACATATGTCACCATTCTTAAAATGTGGAGGAAACTAACATTTCAGGGTCTTGACAATGAACTGCAGTAAAAGAAAAAAACATTTCTCCATTTCAACACTTTAGAATACATACATGGTGTGTGATGGCCCATTTGTGCCTATGGATTTGAAGGGGACACTGAAATAATCCATGTTCCAATAGGTATAAAATAATCCCTCCCACACACACAGGTGTGGAAGGGGTGAGGCTCTCAGCACATGCAGGGATGTATTCTATGCATCACGGACACACGTGGGCTGGTGAGTTCAAGGCTTTAGTGACAACAGGGAGCAGGGAGGTGGGGATGTGCTGTTCTGTGCATTCAGTACACCTAGGTACTCCACACATCCGTAGTCTTTTTTTCACATGTGAAGACATATTCTTTTGTAACTGAGAAATAAAGTACTGCAGGTATAAGCAACTCAGTGCTTGAAGTCAGCCAGGCTGCACTTACCTTTAAATGAGGTTTAGCTGGAACTGCTTATTTACACAGGAGACATTTTTTTTGGTGATACAAAGACATTCTGGTCTCTTCTGTGGTTGTGCATAGCATCTAGTAAGAAGAGGTTGTTCCAGTTTGTTGCCTCCAGCTGATATTTGTTTCTATGAAGTACTTCTTATGTTCTGGAAGAGTTTTCATATATCTCTGGGCATGGCTTAAAAAACCTGGCTCATTCTGTTCTCTGTTTTTCTAAAAGAAATGTAGCTGAGAAAATGACAGAGTTTTGGGTGATGAGAGGATATGTAGGACACTGAAAGTCAGATGAAAATTAAATGCTTCTGGTTTCTGAAGTAGAACACAAAACAGAAAATTTGCATTTCTCTATAGCATTTCAGAAGTGTCTAACTTTTACTGAATAGCACTCACTATTACTCTATGAAATCTGTGCTTTTTCAGAGCATGGAAGCGCTCCAGCTCTCTCAGCATATTAGCTAACCTATGCTAGAAAACATACCTGGCAGCAATAATGATCCTCTTCTAACATTGTGTTATTGCTGAGGTGTTCCTAACACCGACCTTCATCTAAATTCCTTTGAATAAGAGAGCTGGAAGTCACAATAATTTTGTGGCTTATGAAAATCATTTGATTGCTCATGTTTGGAAATCTTACCTGTTTGTAGCATTTCAATGGGTATGAGCACAATATGGTGCAAACAGAAATTTAAGTGTTCTTTTCCAGGATTTCTAATTCAATATAAAAACCTAACAGTATAAACTTATTTTTAATAAACTCTTCTTTGCTCACAACCTTCCAAGTTAGAGATGATAACAGCCTGTGGAATTAAACATGTCTTCCCACATAATTAAAGACAGTGTTTTGTTTCATGTTCTCTGTTGTTACTCGGTCGTTCTCTTCTGAACTATGTTCCCACTAGGGAGTGAATGTCAGCTGACTTTTCATTTGGTGTAGCAGAATGCTAAGTAATATTATAAATCTCCATTGTGTACAGCCATAAAATTTTGGAAGTATACCTCCCTAACTTCTGACTATACCTCAGGAAATGAAAGAATCTTTTTGGACTGTTTAAAGTGAGTGGCTGCAAGGTTTGCTGTTATCATTTATAATGTGAAACTTAAAACAACCATTCCGTATTTATGCTAAAACTGTTCCTCCAAGGAATATTCTGCATTTCATGTAGTCATCCTTTGTTTTTATGAACTGTAAGTTTAATTCAACTCCAGGTTCACCAGATTCTTCTTCTTCCAAACTCCTCTTACAGCTGTTCAAGTGCAAAAAGAGAATACTAGGACAATGAACAATTGCCTTGTAATTCTTTGTATTACATTAATATCTATCAATACATACTAAATATAAGGATTTAAAAATTCCTTGTGCAATTTCTTCACACAAATTAAAGTATGTTCTTGAAAGTTCTTGATCCTGTTTATTAGTAGTCATGGGCTCAGAATATGAGAAGTACTCTTTTTTAAAAAAATCAGAATTCTACACTTAGAACGTTAATTATTTTCTTACTAAAAGCAGCTGTTATGGCAGGTACCACTTATGAACAGGAAGAATACCCCAAAAAATGCAGATATAGACAACTAAGTGCAAGGGAAAATTCAGTTAAGGTTGAAACTGTGGTTCAGATGAAGCCATGCAACCAATGAATCTGACCAGAGTTAAGAATGTATAGAAGTGCAGTTGTTTATGCAGCGGGTAAGGACAAAAATGGCACCACGCAGGTCACCCATCTCAGCTGTGAGATGGTAGCACAGACCATCTGAAATGGTAAGCAACTTTGAAAGGTTGTCCAAGCAAGTGAGCAAGGCTTTTCATGACTCACTAATCCTCTGTAAAAGCTCTCAATTTACCAGCTGAAACTACATTAACCAAAAAATATCCTGTGCCATTAATTCGCAGTAAGTAACCAATGTTGATCATTACTGCTTAAAAATGGTGTCTTTTTCACCAAGAATAAATGCTCAGTCACTACTCTTAGAGACAAGGTCTCTGTTCTCAATAGTCAAGTTATTTGGAAAACATAGTTCCACCCTAGTGCTTCGTATATAGCTGAAGTAGGAGGAAGAATATACTTGCCATGTTTTTTCTTTCCATTTCTTATTTGGCACTTGGTTTGGAATGTCAAATGATTTAAACTTCTTACTGTTGCTATTGGACTCAAGCCCAAAGTAGTCTGTTTTTTTAATGGGATGTATCAAACTGTGGTCTTAGTAACAGAAAATACCAGGAGAGATTTGATGCATCAGATTCCTTTTCGGTACTTTTGGTTTACCCACACTGAAGATAATGGAGAGAATGTTGTATGCAGACTGTTACGGATGTGACAAGCTATTTACTTGTCCCCACGAGTGGATACAAATAAGATACTGCACAGCACAAGCAATATCTCTCTTCAAAGAAAAGGAAGGTTCAACTTCCTTCTTTATCACCAACTTAGTGCATAACTGAAGCTAGGAGCTTTCTGTGCCTTCTTGTCTTCATATTCAGTTATGTATTTATCGAAGAAATTCTGGGATGGTTTCTGTGGTCTGTATTCTGTTAAACTGGATAACTGAATTGTTTTTTCTGCACTTAATACTTGAGTCAGACTTAAAAACAGGATTATTCCTAGTAAGGACTCAAATAGTGATGTTCTTTTGCACGTTTTCCAGATGAATCATTTTTCAACTTCTCTAATTATGATAGTTAATCAGATTGTGATCAACTGCATGAAACAATCACAGGCTTTGAACAGGAAACCAGATAGCAGTTGTAAGTGATACTCTTTCTAGTAAAGTGTTTCCTTGCTCTGCTCTGTGCCGTTGCATGTCTTCTCTTTATCTTCTCTGGATCAGTGTAAGTAAACATGCCTAAAGTAATGAGTGGGTATTAAAGTTGTAGTTTCAGCAATCTCCCAAGAAGATCTCATGGAGAGAGACATCGTTGCTCTAGGTATAGTACAACAAAGAGGTTTGTTTCCCTTAGCAGATCTTAACAAAAGGTATTTGTTGACCACGGTTATGAGATCCACAAAGGGGGTTTTGCTCATGATGTGAAAGTGATCAGCAGAGCTGTAGTGGTAGCTTCGCTTAATGCTTCATCACGTTCACAGGCTGCTTCACAATCTGGCAAGTTTTGGACAGATTTTACCTCATTATCAGTAATAAATATCGGTAAAACTTAGTCTGCACTTCTGTACCATAGTTGCCCTGGTTCAAAAGTAAAAAAGAAATTAAGAGCATAAGAAAATTGCAGCTACCTAACTGATACTGGAAGATCAGTAGAATCACTGTGAGTTTAGATACAGCCAAAATGCAATCCTACTAACCAAATAAGGAAATGGTTTACACTTCACTAAGAAGTTGGCTAATGAAAGTTGTCCTTACGCTAGCATCTGCATGTATATGAGAAATAGCTATTCCTGCGATTGTTCTAATCTGTTTACAAATCAAATAAACAAATGTTGGCACGTGGGAAGACTCAGTCTCATTGCTTAGAAATGTTGCTGTTTAGAACGTAGACATTGAAGAAAAGCCTTGCAAATATGAGATACTCCTAGTGTGTGTCCATCTCTGATGCTTCAGGCAATCTTTGTCATTGGCAGCTAAACTATCTGGAATGCCTGAATGGCATATAACATATTAGGGGAAGGAAGAGGAGAAGCAGTCCATAAAGCCCTTTGCTCACTAAGGTCTGCTATGCAGTCCTCTTGACAAATGCTATGATTAAACAAATAACCTAGTCTGGCATCTGATGATAAGAAGAGGGAGTTTCATTTTGTATACTGTAGCAATAACTACAGTTAAAATAACCTTTCCAAAGGTGTGTGCTCCTCAGCTGATGTATGTTCTTTCCACACCACTGCATGTTACTGGAAGTTGATATATGATCAAGATGACCAAGACAGCTGAAAGCAAATAGCAGCATGGCAATATGCTCCTTTTTTGTGCTTCTGCTACCAAACATGGCTAAGATTGTCCAGTTGCTTAAAGACTCCCAGGTGATCTGCATTTTTAGCAGATGTGCAGCACTCGTTCTTAAAGCCCGACTACACATAAAATACAAGACTGACTTACAGAAAAAAAGTATAAATGTTTTTTTTCTCAGAGATTGAGAGGCTCACCTACAGAATTTTTTTTTTTTTCCTTATTCTGGAAACTGTGTCTTTAAGGGAGAGCAATCTCAGATGCTGCAGTTCACACTGATGCTCACATACTTCTCTGCTGTATGCTAATATATTCTTCCTTGGACTTGCATCAGCCTCAGCTGCAGTGCTGAATCGGGCCTAATTGCTGCATCTAAAGACAGTGCAGTTGCAAAGGTCTGATCCAAGTGAGACAGCTGCAGGATTTGGACACTGGATGCTTACTGAGTGAAGCAAGCCCATTTTTACTATATTAAACTGAATGCTAGTTCTGGCTGAGCAGTTGTTGTATTATGTTGTTGACATTCTCAGTTTCCTCCTTTCCTCATTGTTTCATCTAGTTCTTTTTCCATCAAATATACTTTTCCTATTTTTCAGTGTTTTGAGGCACAGCTTTTAATAATTATATTCTTTTCTAACATAATATCAGAGGAGTTACAGCCACTTGTTTGCAAAGCAGAGTACAACTTGCAGTAGTGACATAAATTTAGCTCCTCTGGGTCACAGGATCTCAAAATGCTGCAATATTCCAATCCTCAATATTTTTCCAGGAGGACTTAAATTAAAAAAGAAGATATCCAAGTTGCCTTTTTAAAGGAAAAAAAAAAAGGTCAGTGGCACCTGGTTCTTTCTTTAGTGGTCCTTTTTAAAAAAAAACCAAAAACCAAAATACAAAACTATCCTGCATAGTTGGTAAAGCTGATGAAGATTTGACTTACTGGCTGAGGTCGTTTGAGGTCTCTTAATGGAAACTGATGTGATGTACCCTTAACTTGGATGTCAGGACTTATGTCTGAAATCTTGGGCAATTAATGAACTTTTGTCAGGAGCATCCAGGAGTGAATAGGCCTTGCCAGTAGCAACCTTCGGGGAACTATTTTACACCTGCTGCTAATCATTCAGAGATGCAGAACAGACTTCAGAACAAGCCCGAGCAGGCAGCTAAAAGACATGATTTATTGACCTGTTTTCCCAGTCTTATTGAAGTGAATTATAAAGTCGTCCAGTTATTAATCCCTGTAAATTAAGTAGTAGGGAAGCTGTTTATATTTGGACTTTGAGATAGAGATGAAAGCATAAGAGCAGGTCTTTAGCCTTTGAGGAGACCCTTATATTTGGTTGCCTGCATTAACTTCCTGATTAATCTCTTGTTAATTTCCTGTTTTGGTGGAGTCCAGGAAGGCGACTGGCAATTTAGCAGCACTGATGAGTGTCACTGATTTAGAGCATTGGACTGCAATGCTATGAACTGTTTAGACTTCTATAGAATGAGTATTATAAATACACCCATACGAAACAAATTTAGTCTTAGCTTCTTCAGGAATTGTCAGATGTGTGTTATGGGTCCCGTAATTCAAGCACCGTTGATCTTTCAGTGTGAAGATAATCAGTACGAGACAAAAAAAACTCGGGAGAGTAAGTTCAGAAGACATTAAAATCACATACGAATTATAATGCCAGCAGACTTTGGAGTTATTTCTGCTCATCAAAGGCAAATTTATGAAGGCAGAGTTCAAGCTACATATTTCCCTCAAGAGTTGGAGACCTGCTAACTGAGGATAAGGCTTTAATGGTATATGTATATTGCAAAGCAGTTATAAGGTATCACTAACATATCTACTAATTTTCGATCAATACAAGTGATACAGTTTGAATGGAGACAAAACATGTATGGACAAGCTAAGTCTGCTTTGATCAGTAACTGACAGACATTGATTGACACTGATCCGTAATGACATGAACACAAGTCCTTGTCAGCTATTTATAGATTGTTCTCCTGAGCTTATGTTGGTAAATGCATGAAGCAAACAGAACCCCCCCAGCATTTTCCCACTTTCTGCTGCAGCCATCTTAATAGCATCTTTTTCAGGCACATTTTTATGAAGTCCCTATAAACTGTCAAGAAGGAGAGTGTGCAGAGGGTACACTTGCACTCTGCTTGTCCTGTTTTGTTTCTGGTTTCTTCTGTTATAGATCTGAGAGAGAGAGGTATGTAGATGAGCACACTACCTAACACCTCCATCTTGCCCAAGTCACCGCTGACAGGGTTATCAAAGTCATCTGTTTGCATGCTGCTTGTTGCAAACAACTGACTGAGCAGCACTACCACTTGTGCAGTCAGTGGTGCCATCTTGTACCA
This sequence comes from Aviceda cuculoides, assembly GCA_035590195.1. Classification (NCBI taxonomy): domain Eukaryota; kingdom Metazoa; phylum Chordata; class Aves; order Accipitriformes; family Accipitridae; genus Aviceda; species Aviceda cuculoides. Next base: position 8,164,411 of record JAVJGG010000054.1, read on the forward strand.
ACAGCTGACCAGCAATTCTCCAGAAAAATAGCTTATACCCCAGGGAGCAGCTAGGGAGGAAACATTCATGGCCGAAAAGAAGAAATCAGTATTTATCACTACAGCTTCTGTAACAGCAGACACTGTCCCTTTATGCAATGAGGCACAAATCCAAGCATTCATTTTTCTGGTGGCTGTGGCATCCAGCAAGATGAGCTTGGATGGACTGGATGCCATTTAGTGCTGCCTCCCACCCACCCCAAGGGCCAGCTCTGTTTTCCTGCAGGCAGTCCTGGTCTGCTGCCCTTAGCCGGTGGTAGCCAATATAGCGCAGTTGCTGCTGACAGACCCATGGAAGCTGCTGCCATGATGCCCTGTTTTGGGATGAAAGATTTCTTCTCCATCTGGAGCCTGCACACTGGATGAGCATGCTGCTGATGCTTGTCACTGCTTATCACCACCCTAACATTTCCAGTGGGAGTCCCCTCTTTCAGTGACATTTGTGCTTCCTTCTGAAGTGGCTTTGTAGGTTAGAGATACCCAGGTGGGTTGCATTGATGCCTCAGCTAACCTCTGCCAAAACAAGACAAATGCACGAGGTTGGTCTTGTGCCTAAAAAAGTGAGTCCCAAGGCCAGAATTGCCTCCACAGGCTTGTGAGGAAGGGCTGCCTCACAGAACAGTCTTCTTCCTGCCCCATGCACACATTTACCACCTTGCTTTGCTCATACCGTTCACTTACTCTGTCCTTTCTGACATTTGTTCTCTTTTCACTAATTGCGGTTAAAGTTGTCTTCCTTCGCTCACCTTCCTTATTTCTCATGGACTAAAGGTTTTTCTTTCCTATGCATTGTGTGTAGATCCAGGGGCAGTCTCAAGATCTGTCATGAAAACACTGAATACCAATCTCTTTTGGTGGTAGCATTGTATGTTGATAGAGTAAATTTGCAAACCTTAATTTTCCATCATAGACAGGATGTTATTCTTACCTTTCACTCCAATTACTGCATACTCTGCTGCACTGTGAATTTCTCCAAAGCTAATTAGATGTTGTAATGGAAAAGCCTTCATAACCTTTCTGAGGAAACAATTTGGTAACTCGTGCCTGTTTCTGGCCAGTAAGAAGCTGAAGGAAGTTTTGCAAAGAGAAGATGTAGTAGACTTATTGTAACATCAGAGCATCTTTTATTGCAAGAAATAGGATTTAAGATGCACTGTAGTGTCATTTGGGGTTAGACTATTTTGTTTTTCTGAGGGGAAAAAAATAAATGCATCCCTAGAACCTAATTCTAGCTAGATGGGATTTCCAAAGCCATGTTGAAGTGCCAAGTGCTTTGAGTGCTCACTTCCATCAGACGCTGAGTTCCTGTCAAAGCTACTTTGAAAATGCTGTCTGTTCAGCCTGCCTGCATCAAAGAAAGTAGCCCAAAGGGCTTGCCTTTTCCCTGGAGACTAGAACAGTCTAAAAAGGGTTTCTAAACAAGTACATCAAGTTGCACTAATTACTACAATACTACTGTGGAAAAGATGGCAACAAGGTACTTCTGAGTTCTTTTTATTCTTTAAGAGTTTTGAGGCAGACAAATGTATCCCAATTGCTTGGAGTGCTCTTTGATATGTTTGACTTCAGACACATGATTTATTTCTGATAAGCACTGAAATATGTTACTGACCCATGGTATTTAAAAGAATGCCTTTTCTGAGGAGCAGTGTCTTCATTATTTGTTTTGTATAAAAATTAAATCTCTCCTTACTTGTGGGAGATGATTGATTTTTCAGTGAGGAATCTGAAAGTGACTGTAGCTCATCTAAGGCTGCTTTGTGAAAAATACTAGTAACAACAGGGAAGAAAAGTCTTGTAAAAGAGTCTTAGCTAATGGTTTCACAGGTGTGCTTAAATGAACACTTGCTTCTGTACCTGCTGGCATGAGCATTCACACTCTCAAGTCTGAGAAGCAAAAATTCTGTATTACCATCGCTTACTGGTTACTCAAGCACCTGGTCTATAGCCTTTGACTTGTAACCTACCATGTTATCGAAACAGGCATTGAGAAAGGGGGAAACATGCATGAATAAGTAAATAGCCTGCCAAACCAAAGCTTTGTGCACATTTGCAAAGTGTAAATGTAGCTGGGACCACCACAAGTGTCCTGTGGGTACATTATTTATTAGGTTGTAAATGTGCACTCTGTTTGGCTTTCCTGCCTCCCAGAATCTGCAGGCTGGTTTGACAAGTGTGCAGAGCTGTTCAACACAGCTGGCTGAAATCCCATTTGACTTGCACTTCTCATTTAAGTAAGGAAATTACATGATATTTTGTTTCACCCAGCAATGAAAGGATTTCCCTGCCTTGAGGGAGTTTTGCTATAGTAAGCGTTACTTCAGTGTAGAGATTAGATAAACAGCTGTATCATCCTGCTTTGATACTTGATTGGTTCCAGGATAAACCTCTTCTCTTTTTGGGCAGAACCTACCAGAAGACTTATGCTTATGTACTGAGCCACATTTTTCTCTTACTTGAAGTGTGCAGTTACGCCCATGACTAGCAGAGCAGAAATATGCCCGGGAGTCTATAGTGATAGGATTTGGGGACCAGTTATTTGCTTTTAGGATAGGCTACGCATTTTCTGCAGGACCAAGCGCTGTGAAGGTAAGGCAAGAAAATTTAAGTTTAAGGATGCCCTTTGAAAGTACCATGAGAACTCTGTGATGTGCTCTGTACAAGTGAACCCGATTCTGCAAAACTTTTGAGAAATAGTATGGAAAAAAAACCAAAACAGTTTAAAAGATGGCCTGGTCTGATCAGAGGCTGGAAGCAGAATGATGCCTGGGTTCCCAGCACACTACCCAGGAAGAAAATTGATCGTATGCATCAGAAAAAGATTTTATTACTGTTCAGAGGTACTGATCATTGACAAAAAAAAGCGGGGCGGGACGACTTTGCCAAATCAAGGCTGAACTCAATATTGTTCTTGCCTCCCACTGGAAAGGAAAATCTACAGAAATTATTTTCATAAATTTGTTGAAGAGATTAGAGGTACTCCTTAGGATGTTCTTATGCTACTGACATAATCTTCTGAACAGTAGCTGGTGAGAAAAATCAGTGTCCTGGCTGTTAAGGTCACATCTGCTGATTCTTCTGAGGCCACTTTTGGGTTCCTTTTGTTCAGGAAACTTCAATCATAGCTAAACACAACTCCTCACCATCTGCGTCTAACCCTTGCTGTGCAAAAAACCAAACTATAGTGGAAAGACTAATGGGAATTGATATTAAGGGCTAGAGTTGTTTGACTGAACCTTTTGAGCTACTTTAACCGTGAGGTATGTGGTTGTTTCAAAATTAATACCATTATTGTTGAAAAAAATGTTCACTTGCAACTGTTCCTTTCAAGTATAAAGAGAGTGGACTGTGGAAGCTCTAGATTTGATCTTCTGAGTAATAGTACTTGAAAAGCTACAGAGGCCATTTCTTTTTTTATTTTTTCAGTGCTTAGAGACCAAAGGAAATTGACCTCATTTTCTTTCCTTTACTGAATTTTCTTTTCAGAGAGCATTAGCAACTGAATACTAGTCTTTGATTTTTGTACAATTATAAATATTTTCAAGCACTATTAAGGTCTGTAAAACTTTCTCCTTACCCATTATCCTTCTCCAGGACCATAGCATATGTACACACAAATACTGTTCCAAATTCTGAAAGATTTCAAACTAAATCATGCCCTCAGATTCTTTTAGTTAAGCAGACACTTTCACAAAAACATTTTGACATTGACCTGGCTTTAATCCAGACTCTTTAACACGTTTTGTTTTTTTCATTACCAAGATGTAAGAAAAATGGCCATTTCAGAATAGTTATTCGGTTAACACCATAAAATAGATTAATAGGCTTGGAGGAATTTTTATATTCTGTACAGAAAAAGTCAAGCATTCATTGTGTTCTTAGACCCCTGCATTTTAAGGTTTATAGCTAAAAGTAACTAATCTCAGCAATTTACGGTTAACACTTGGGGTATTAGAATTACTCTTTATAATGTTTTGGGGTTTTTTTCTTTTTCCAAGAATAGCATCTGTTCAATAACTATTGAGAAACAGCTTAAAGAGTGAAGAGAGCATGGTCATTTCCTTTGATACATCATACAATTCATGATGAGTTCTATTTATTCTTCAATTTTGTTTTAAACTAGTAAGTAATGTTCTTAATGTATGGTAAATATTCTTAATGTATGCTGTGGGCCATATGTGAAAAATAGGTTTATTTCTTCAGTAGGTGACCCACACAGGAAAAGTCTACCTCTAGTACCAATTTTTTTACTTTGTCAGTTTAATGATCCTATGGTGATAGTTCACCTCCCATTAGCATCTGTGTCCCAAACGCTCTGGCTGTCGAGTTACACAGGGGGGCAGAGCTGGGAGCTCCGAGAGCAGGCGGACTACTTCTTTCTCAGCCATATCAGGGCCTGGCTTTCACTGGGCTCTGGGCAGATGCCTTTTTCAACACATTTAGTGTTCACAGTTTTGCCTGATAAAACATAGCTCTCAAATCCAGTATTTCTCAACCCTCTAAAATTCAAAGGATGCCTCAGCATTTCTGAAACATTTGACAGACTGTCTACACAACACTGCTGTAGCAGCTTCCTTCTATCAACTTCTGCAATTTTGGGCTAAGCTTTGAGCTTTCATTTCACATTATATTCCTGTTCTTGCATGCTTGAATGCAGATATGTATATGGTGTTGGGTTTGGGGGCTTTTATTTACAGTTGTTTTATGAACTACATTTAGGTGCTTTTCTAGATCACAGAATGTGAAAAGGAAACATTTGGAAGCCATCAGGAACACACAACCTGTGCTTTTCCTAATCCTTTCATACATCACTCTATTAATATTTTTGAACAATCACATTGTGTCTGCACTTCAGGATCCAGCTGTTCCTGGACTCTTTATTAAGGTCTCTAAATAAGAAGCTATTACTTAGTACTGCCAAGAGCACTGCAAAAAGTAATCTGTTTTGCTCCTTCAGCACCACTATGCTTCACAGCAACTTTTAATGTGTGTTAATCTATTTATCTAGACCATATTCCCTACTATGAGGAAAATCAATGGTGAGGTTTTAATTTGACTGCATGACCATATGACGAAATTGAAATGGCAAGTAAAAGATATTCCAGCGGACTGCAGAATAAAGGCACTGCTGGAATCAGTAGCCCACGCTGTAAACACACCAAAGTCTACATGGTTCTGAACACTTACTTAAAGCTTCCCTAACCTGAGGACACGCATCACCTCGTTGACTTGCATCCCTTCTGAAGAACAGAGGAAGAGAAGGTATAATGCCCTCATTACTAGTATGCAATTAAAAAATTAGTCTTCAGCTTTTGACCTAAGTATTTTGAGTGTACAGTAACTGCATGTGTCCCTAAAATCCATTTACAATATTTCCTCCGTAAGTTTTGTATGGCCTTCAGCTGGTTTTGATGTGAAGCATGCTGGCATAGCACCTGGAATTTCCATGGAATATTGGCCTTTATGTGTATGATTTAATAAGGCATGCTTATAGTAAGTGCAGAGCTAGTTACGCTTTATCTTTTGCATCAGAAATCATTCAAAATGGACAGGTCAAGTAAGGTTTCTATATTATTTCTAATTTCATGAAACAACTTTTGGAAAGACTCATGAAAAATCACTTCAGATGAGCATATTTTTCATGATAAAAGCAAGACAATAAAGTGACTAGACTAAATACATGATTGTCTATTGTCAGTAAGTAAAATGAAAGGAGAACATCTGTGACCATAGAATTCAGATAATAGAAAATTGAACACATTTTGCTTTGGAAGACTTGTACTGAATCTAAAGACATGGGTCTTACCCTGCCAGTTGTCCTTTCTGTAGTCATTCTATGATGAAAAATATATTAGATATTGCTTTTCTGTAGATAAAATGGTTTTTATTATGCTGAATGTTAGAATGATTTAGCCCCTAAACATCCAGAATATGCAGCTTGCCACAAAGACTGTATTTTGAAAACTAGCAGTAGAAAAGCACATCGGTTATAAAATATTTCACAACTGCTTGAAGTTTTAACTTCAGATCCAAAAAAGCCTACTTAGCAAAACAAGACATAAGCAGAGACTACTATTAAAGCATAGTTTAGCGCAGCTTTGTCAACTCAGCTTTGAAAAGGATGCTTTCATGGTAACCTAATCTCTGGAAAGAAAAGGTGATGGCACATGTTTAAGTATATTCTGGACATCATAAATATCATGAGGGGATTTTGAACATCTGCTTTTAGTTTGAGGGTACAATGTTGTGCTTATCTAATAATGATTTTTGTTACAAATACTTGTATTATTTACTAGCATTTTGAGTCATAGAGTTATTAGCAGATTCCAAGCCACTAGCTGCAAATGTGAAGTGAAAGGCTGCATTTTATAGCCTCCACGTGTCCCAGTATGTTGTGTTTTCCTTTATTCTTACAGTAATGCTGTGATCATTCAGTTGGGAATCTCTGCTTCATTGGGTATTTCAGTGGCACTCTCGTCTATGATGTCTTTGGCTTCTAACTCTTCAGTTTCGATGGTAGAAACTATCAACAGATTAAATTGCCATCTCCAGTTGCACTCTCTGTGTATGTCCTTCCCCACCACCCCAGACTGTGGCTTTTGGGTTTTTATGGCACTGGCACCACACATCTCAGTCATAGAAAATCATGTGCCTGGCTCAAAGGCCAAGCAACTTCTAAATATTATTCATTTATGTTTTTCTACTGGGGCCATGTTTTTAAGCTCTACAGGAAAAAGTTTAAATAACCTTTTATTTTTAAAGGAAAGCAGAGTTTCTGACATATTGTATAATACCGAGATCTGGATTTTTTTAGGGAAAAAAAGCATGCCTAATGCTTGTGGTAAAACCTGGGGAGGAGCAACCTTGATTTTGAGCTCTCTGAGAGATCAGACCCCACACAGCAGAGTGACTTGGTCTCTGTTGAAACTGCTCCTGTTGAGTGTGTTAGAAAACTGCTCTCAGGTTCTAACCCTTCAGCCTAATTCTGACCTTAGAAACAGAAGCCCAGGTCCCATCACTTTCTCTTGCACAGCTGTTGCTAATGAGAAAACTTCATTCTTTTTAACTTAGCTCAATGTTATTTATACTTCTCAGTTTAGTCCAGGAGCCAAATAACCCTCTGGTTATGGGCAAAAAATTGAAAAGACTGGCTACCAGTAGTGGTGCGATTGCTTTCTGTTTCATCTTTAATGGAAGGGAAGAAAGAAGGGATGTGCAGTTTCCCAGGAGGACAGTGCTCCATAGTTCAAGGCCAGGCTTCAAGTCCTCATGCCAAAACCGGCATCAGTTTTCAGATCCGCACTTCTGATTTGGGATCAGCTCTTACAGTAAGCTGCAATCCCTTTCACTACCTCTTCGCACTTCATCAGGTTTGATTAATTCACGCTTCCTTCAATGAGTGACTTGTCACCTTAAAATTATATATGGGAAATTATTTTTCTAGCAAACACTATCCTTGTCTTAAGTTACCCAGAAGGACTCACCCTCCATCCATCCTAGTGTCTGTAACCAGTGGCTGACGGGGTCACTCCATTGGCACCAGGGGTTGTGGCAGATGCAGACCTCCTGGATGAAGTAAAATGCTGGAGCCCTATGCCTGATAGTGGGGCACGGGGAGGGTAAAGGTTAATACCTCATGGTGGACTTGGAGATGGATACATCCTCCATCTCACCTACTTCTCCATTCAGATTGCTAACCCAAATCATTCTAAAGATTATTTTAGCTGCCTAACTGCTTATTTAGACAATCAGCATTTGTACAAAAAGGAAAATTTGTTAAAGATTACTTCCTGCTCCCTTAAACTGTAGCTACTCTGGAGAATTTTTGCTTCATTTAAAACACAAAGATAGTTTCACTGTTCCATTCCCATCACTGATAAACAAAGACAAGCTGAACTTAAAAAATATCATGGACTTCATAACAACTTGAAAATTAGTTAAAACTACCAAGTTCTATCAACTGAAGTATATCAATTAAAGTGAGGTAGGGAACATGATGAATTCTTTTGGATAAAGTTAATAAGGTATCGAAACTAACCTGGTTTATCTTGCACTTCATTGGTAGCGTAAAATAATTATGGACTAAATCTGGAAGAAAATTATGATCCACCTAATGATTTTAAAATAACATTTACCTTTGAAAACAAAACACAGTCTGTTTCTCACACACAGCTTCCCAGTTTTACCTACCATTGCTTCTACTGGATCAACAAGTGAGATAGTCCTTAGAGGAGAGGAGAGGGTATTTGAGTTACAGGTGGCAAGCCTTATTTTGTAATGGAGATAGAGCTATTTTTTATATATGTATATGTTCTGCAAGAATGGTGGTGTATAGTGTACCATCTGCTCATTTCTACTCTGCATTTTTATCACCAGTAGAGACTGAAGCTTTTAATTTTCCTCAGTGCTTTAACTGAATTTCTTTTTTTTTTTTTTTTTTCCTAAGTCTTAGGAACAGAGCCCACAGACAGAACTGAGTGATCAGCAAATCCACATACTCAAGAGAATAAAAAAGACCATGTGTAACATTGGTTACAGGTTTAATACCTGACAAATCTGTCCAGAGACAATGGCTGAGTATCCATATATGCTCATGTAAATGAAAGAGCTTCTTTGCATTAAGATGAGCCTGGTAAACCTATTTTCTGGAGACTCGTTATAACACAGTTGCATCCTTAACTTCAATGACTCAATACCATTTTAAATTCATTGTTTATTCAACTAAAAAATCTTCTTATGAACACTGCTTGGGGTTTTAAGCATAAAATAAATGAAAAAATAGTTACTCTAGTCTTCTGTCTTTATGTTCACTCAGTGCCACAGAGATCCGTGATACAATTTTTTCTGTGACACAACTTTTTCTGTGTGCTTCTGTGCAGGGAATACAAAGCATTTGTCACCAATAGTTACATTTTGGAGTAACGTCCTCATTTCACCATGCTCCAGTGTCAAAACCCAAACAAGTCACTCAAGTATGTTCAGCCATGTGTTTCTTATGCTGTTTTCATGGTGTTTTCTGGTCAAACTGTACATCTGTCTTATCCCAGAGGTCTGCTACTGGACTAACCCATCCCAGAGAAGTACAGCAGGTTTGGGGGTTTTGGAGGCATGGGTTAGGTTTTTTTCTTCTCTTTTCTCTTCTTTTCTTTTCTCTTTTTCTATTTTCTTTTTCTCTTTTCTTTTTCTCTTCTCTTCTCTTCTCTTTTTTTTTCTGAATTGATCCATATTTTCTCAGGCACCACTGCTTTTGCAGTATGGTTAACACCTGCTTTTCTGCTGGAGTGACCATGATGCCAGCAGAGCTCTTCCTGAGGTACCACACCAAAGCTGTACCCACTTCTGGGGACTTCAGTAATTACGGACTGGGTCATTTCTTCTCTTTTCCTTAACCTACGAAAAGCCTTCTCTTAGGTTTGTGGCCATTACCAGGCTGCATGGATACAGTAACTTTCACAACAGTCAGGTTCTTAGTTCCCACAAAATGTTCACCTTGATTTTTTTTTTTTTTTTTTTAGCAAAATAACATTTGGTATGATCAAGAAAAATTAAATATCTCCACTAGGGTTTAAAAAAAACATTGATCTTGTTTTCTCGTTTGCAGTCAGAGATGAAATCCTAGTATCTTTGAGTGATTATAGGACCAAGAGGCTGAGCTAGAAGAGATTCTGCTAGAAGTATGGGTAGCTGAAAAAAGGTAGAGAGTAGCAACCTGTGAGCTCTCTCTCCTTGTAGCTCTCATTCCAAAGGGTAAAGAGTAGGGAAAGCCAATTCCCATCAGAGAGAAACTGCAGTAGTAAAGAGACAAGTCTCCACTGATAAGAGGGAATAATGTGCCGATAATTTGTATTAGTGTTAAATGCACCTCTGAATCTCAAATGCTTATATAAAGCTGTGAATCATGATTTTCATGAAGTATGAATCATCATTTGGTAAAAACAAACACCTGGAGATGCCAAAGCCAACCTACCAAAGCATAATAGTAAAGAGAATGGAAACACACAAGGCAACAAACATTTAGAGCTAAAGTGTGATTAATCTGGATGTTTATGGTTAATAAACCACCCTCTCAACTAATGTACTTCTAATTTGTATCATTTTCATGTGATTTAGTATATGGTATTTGAGATAATTGTATTGTAGCTTGCTAATTAAAGTAGCAAGTGGAGACCATGGCATAGGTAACAATTATGTTTGAATTAGCCATAAAATACATTGTTAAACAATCTGAGATTTTTTTTTTCACTGTTAAAAAATACTGTCACATCAGAACTAGCAGTTAGTATTCCTCTTTGCACAATGCTATTCAAGACTGTGGGACCACAGTGTTCTAACCACAGCTGGCTGCAGTGCAGGCGGAAAATACCAGAGCTGAAGAAATAATCTAAGATGAAGAACTTGTTCCACAAACAAATCATTTTCTCATTATGGAACATGATAATCAAGATTCTTACTAATTTAATAATTCTTTAATTATATTGGATTTAGAGAGGGAGACATTCCATCTTTTAACCATCCAGGTTTACCCATGGCAAATTCTTCCCTGAAATTTCTCATCATTTAAAGTACTTCGATTAGTTGTTGCCACGCAGATCAGTTCTGTAAATGCAAACTCTTTAGCTACAAATGTTCACCTCAAGAGAAAGTCAAAATTAGCTTTGAAAGTTCTGGTACATAAACTATGCAATTTCATTTCTCATGAACATGGCACAATTAAAATTTAATTATTTGCACGTTAGTTGAAAGTTAGCAGAAAAAAAGCTGCTAGTTTGAATTTCAATGTAAATGCATAATCACAGGACTTTGTGTTATTCATCCTTCCCTGAAAAACAAATTTAGTCAACATTTTGTCTTTATATTGCTGTAACTCAGGCTGGTCCCGCGGTAATACAGGCTGTTGAATATTTTACAAGATTTCCTGTTTCTAGAAAAATCCAGGGCATACGCTGAACATGGTGTAATCCTCCTGGACAGCAAAAATATTAGACATGTCTCCTTTATGCCCCACACTGCCAGGAACAATGTTGAATAAAAATACCAGCTCTGGCATGGGAGATAGCTCACCCCAGATGGGTTCCCCTTGTCTGACGGCCCTGGAGCATGTGACTGGGGACAAGCACCCAGATATGGGATCGATGCTGGAGCCCTCACTGTATTGCATCATGGCTCGAGGCACCAGGGAAAGAAGGAAAACACATGTTTTCCTAGGAGTGTAAGTGGTCAGCACCCTATAACTGGCTATGGAAGGAGAAACGAAAACACAGTCAACTAGTAATGGTCTCCTGTGAACTACCTGGGTCCTCCCAGAACCTGGTACCATGGCATCATATTGCATGAGGTTTTATGAGTGTGCCAGCTCACATCGGCCCCTGCTGGAGCCTAAATATAGGTTACAGAGCTGCTGACCTTTCTTTTCTTTTCTCAGTGAAATTGCTTATAGTCTAATATAGAGATATCTTCTTGCTTTGCTTTCTGCTATATATATCTCATCCTTCTCTCCCTGAATGCTATGGATAATGTAAAATTAATCCCATGCCATGAGATGCAAAGTAGTAATAATGCAACATGGTGGTTAAAAATGACACCATAAACTTAAAAGACAGACAGTCAGCTACCAGCACCAAATTGCCCTGAATTACAGTTTGAATTTAGTCTAAATTTCAGAAAAGATGGATTCTTGAAAGACTGTGGGTAAGCTACAGCTTTGCCATTTGTCCCAGTGTGAGTATTATCCTGGAACAAGTCAGGAAACAGGCTGTAATTGGAGCCACTGTTCTTTCATTGATTACTTTCTCTGACTCCTAAGTATGTACGGCAGAGGGGAAGGGAAGGAGAGTAAACGCAATACGTTGTTTTTGTGCAAAACCTGGGGCTGGATGGGTCTATGCTGGTTGTACTCTTCACAAGTCAGTTGGAGCCTGTTCCTCTCAGTCTGACTTCTCTGATCTAAGGGACCTCAGCAACGGTGACTTCTCTTTGCTTCTGGAGGAGGAGTGAGTGGGGTGTTAGAATAATATTTCATAAAAGCGGAGGAAGGGGATTACTGCTACTCCAAGGCTGGTATATAGAATATATATAGCATATATATATAGCATTATAGAATCATTTAGGTTGTAAAACACCTTTTAGATCATCAAGTCCAACTGTAATATGCCTGAGGTTAGACTGCCGTGCCATTTAACATGGACTTGGCAACAGTTTACTCCCTCCCAGCATCACTCTGAGTACCTTGGCCAAAAAACCCAAGGGCATCCAGGCCAGCAGACACTTTTGTTTCTTTCTCATCTGCCTAGACACCACAGGATATATCTGATCTACCCATGTTGAAAGGGGAAGGGAGGCTTACATACCTTTCATCCGCTGTGGAATTCAGGGCTGTGCAACAAGCTAGCTTCAGATAAATAAAGGAAAGAAATAATCTCTTGCACGTGTCCAGATTGACTGGCCAGCCAGCTGACTGCTGGCAGTGTGTCTCTCCCCAGGCAGCCTGCTGACAACCTGACACACATCAGCTTCATTTTCTGCGTGAGTCCCCTTCATTAGAAAGAGGAAAAAAGCATCTGAAGGCTCCTTGTTGGGCTCATAGCTGGATTTGGGAACTAGACAAGAAGTTACCTGGGGCTGCCGTGGCAGTCTTTGATGTGGCCTCACTCCTTAGGAGAGCTCACATCCCAGGCAGCAACAGAAGGAAGAAACAACAGTATTCCCGTGGTGCTGTATTTCTGGCTTCTCTTCAGATGTGTGCTGTCAGTGTGACCCAGGGTAGGAGTAAACCGCTTGCCCTGCAGGCCACGCTGTAGCTGAACACCACGGGCTCTTCTCACCCTGTCCTGTGCCTTCACTGGGAGATGTTCTAGAGGAAAATACAAGATTGGGACCAAAAAAAAAGAAGCTTGAATGTAGCAACAACTACATAGAATAATAATTAGTAATACCGTGTTTGTATTCACTAATAATTCATAGGCGACAGCCACAAGAATGCATTTGACTATTTGATATAAATAATTACTATACTTATTAATAATATCATTTACATTTTCTCTCCCTATCAATAAGATACACTATTTGAGTTCTCTTTCCTACTGTTACAGTAGAGGGTTTTCTCTTTTAAAGTTAATTTCCTTTTTTTCTCCTATTTTCTATTCTTAAAAGAAGTCAAAACTTTCCTGAAATCTGATAGCTCTGCTGTCCCAGTCTAGAGCAGACAGCCAGTTTTGTTTCTTTGCCATTTTCTGATGCTGACAGATGTGCGGGAGAGTGATAGATCAAAATAATTCTAATTTGTGAAGTGAGGTGGCATTTGAACCCAGCTAATTTAAAATGTTCTTTCTGTGTTTAGTCTGCTCAAGTAATTTAACTGCACGTCTCTTTCTCTCAGTACCGTCTTTACAGCTCGGATGGTTGGGTGCGCAGAGCAGTGAGAGCTAATGATTTGCTCATTATAGCAAAGAGATGTAAGGAAATCGGAAGCTCATGTGTATATGATTCCCTACATTAATTGCCCATCCTGTTTTACAACAGCTTTGTAGAACCATGTGGCTGCTCAGCTTGCCCTTCGCTGGGGGATGGCTCCTCCTCAGCTGGCCACCCAAGGTCCTCAGGGCCATCACTTGGGGAAGGGTGGTGGAGAGTATGAACTCTATCCATCTCCTGAGACAGTTCTCCATTTGGTCCTATTATTTTCTTGCTTTCCATGACTCACAAGCCTCACGATGTTATTTGAATCAGCGTAGCATAAATATTTTTTTAAAACACTCATTTGTCTTTGTTTCCACAGCCATCCTTCCCAAAGCTGCTTTCATTTCTCTCAATTCCTATCTTTGCTATTTCATCACAAATTTACTTCCAGGCCTTTTTCCAAGGTATCCAAAAGTATCAACATCAGAAAATGGCTCTACTTCTGAAGACCCTCTCCAATTTTTATTTTAAATAATGAAAGCCTAAGATTGTTTTTCAGTGAAAATTTGATGTATTTTTTTAATGGAAAACAGGCACAGCCTATACAAATTGCTTTAATCAAAATATCTTTTTTTGTCACTGAAAAAGCCATGATGTAACATATTTGACAAGTAAAGATAGGCAGGAAGAGAATGCTTTTTCTTTTGACAACACTGGTTTACCATTTCTAGCCTCTTGCAGTTCCTTACACTTTAACTCTACACAATATGAAATCATAGTCAATTACGCTAATCTTTTTAATACACATTCTCAATGTTGATAATAATGTAATCTTTAAGACATTTAATTGTTTTCATATTTTATCTTCCTCCAGGCTTGATAGGCAATGAATCTCTTTCCATGCTTTCTTTACTTTTGGGCTTTCCCTTATAAAGCATGTGGTCTTACTACAATTTGACCTAGTTCTGTGTCTGTCTAATAGATGTGTTTCTACTGTAGCCAGCTCTCCTCATCTATTTGCTTTACTCTCATCTGATTCTTGGAGGAAAATGGAAAGTCTTCCCATGGCTTTTCAAAGCAAAACCAGACAATTTGTCCAGTTATTCCACATTCTGGCAGACTTATGTTTTTCCTATAGTTTAGTCTACTTTGAAATAAGATTAGGAGACTACCATTATGTATTACTGGAACTAAGAAAAACCAAAATGCCACAGAGAACTAGTTACTAATTTTTAATTTAAAGAAGTAATTTTAGATGTTTTAGAAAGTTTTGCCATTTACTTTTGAGAACTTGGAAAGCTTTCAGAAGTCTTTGTAAAGCAAATATTTCCAATTTCCTCGAAAGTTTTCTTTGGCCAATGACACCTTCTGCTCAGTCACAGCCCTGGCACTGCCAGTCTGGTTATTTGCATTGTTATCTCCCCCAATATCTTATGGAACTGGAGACTGCAGCATGTTCCCGTATACATGTGTGCCCGGCGCAGACTGTGCCGGTACCCTTAGTCTTTCTGCAGCTACAGTCGCAGCTGAGTGCACAGAATTCACATTTCACTCAGTTTACAATTTGCCATTTTTAATCACTTCTTCCTAGAGGTTATACACCTCTAATCCAGTTTCATTTATAGCTGTTGGTAACTTTGATATTTCATTCAGTCTTTTGTTGACATTGTATTTTGGTTTTATGATCTGAGACTGAAGAACTCTGCTATCTCTGCTAATAGTGGATGCCTTTAACACCACCTCAGGGAACTTCAGCAGCTCCTAGGACAGCACTTTGAAACTATGTGGTCTCATACATTAAATTAGTCACCTTGCAGAAAATTAAAATTAAAAATAAATTTAAACTAATACTATTTTGTTTCTAAAGTTGCATCATTTAAATGAGTGTTTTTCCTAACAGAAGCATATTGTTTACTACTTTGGAGAAATGGTACCAGTATGTGGCAGGTAATAAACAGAAAGCATTTCCCTTATTAGCAAAGTCTTTTTTCCATAAGCTGCATACACTTATTTTTCTCTTTTGTCAGGTCACCCTATTATATTTTAGCCTTTGTCAAGGTTTGAAGAGAGAGTATCTAATTCCTGTTTCATAGTACTTCATAGCTCATTATAAGCATAGCATGCTGCTGGTGTCATTCTTGAGTAGCATTGTATACTGAATCTGTAGTGTCTTATGAAGAAATTGACTGTTTTGACACAGTGAATAAAAAGCTTCAAGTGAAAATCTCTTGGGATTCGTTCCAACTCTGATTTTTTTTCATTATATAATTTGCTCGGTTTCTTGAATTATTTTTTCCTTATCTGTAGTCAGATATTTAATTGTTTACTCCACAAAATCTTTAAAAAAGGAAAGAAAAGTACCCCCTCGCATTGGATCAAGCATATGTACATATTGAGCAATTGGATAATAAAGCACATTAGAAGAGACCATGGTCATACAATGTGACAGTACTGTTTAATGAATCATTTTAAAAAGTGTTTACTTCATTGTCTTTGGTTGCTGTCACTGACTGGTCACTTCAAGGGTTAGAAAATGCTGAGAACAGAAAGTCCACAGGCAGCCCTACTGCCTACTGTATAATTTGAATTGATTTTTCCTTTTGTGCCATTGGATGCTGCAGCTGCAGAAGGTGACTGTTTTCAGTTTTATACAGTTTTGCTAGGCATTTTAAGAGAAGAGAAAAATCTCTAATGCAGTCCATGTTTGGGGTTTTTTTCTCTTTATATACAGGACTGCAGGTAGCCCTGTGCAACTTGCAAGCTAGCAGTGCTGAGATCTTTATCACAAGTAACAGGTCTTCCAGAGATCAAGGCAGAGAAGTCAGAAATTCAGTAGGAGCTATGTCCATAACACCAAGCCAGACCATCCTCATACTGATTAAGGTGTCAGAGCACTCTAGGGAGTGTTTAGGAAAAGGCATCTCTCTCCCCTTACATAGTTGTCATGCTCTGGCCCTCCCTTGCTCAGAATATGTGCGGGACTGGAAGGTGTCAGATCATTTTCCTAGTCTGGTTCAATATGCGTTATCAAAGTAGGATTGGAGGTCCTGGGGTACAAAGTGAAAATGCTTTCAGTGTGCTTTTGAAACAGCTTGGCTATGCTCTGCTCTTGAATTGTGATGAATTGTAAAGTGTCAAGTCAGTCCTTAAAGAATTGGTAGATGGGAGAATAAGTGCATGCTGTGTACAGGAGAAGTGACGGAGACTCCTGCTGAAATACAAGGACACAGGTTACTCATCCATACTGTACCTTGTTCTCCTTGTTTGTATGTTTATATGAACACACCCCCTCCCTGTTTTCTGAAAATAGGCAGTCAGCTTTAGGAAAACTGATGACTGAAGCAGTGAAAGCATTAGCTTTCTCATTAAATGCTAGTTACTGATAACACTTGACAGACCTATATGCATCTTAAACAAGAAAAAGGTATTTCTAGAGTGCCTGGGGAAATTAGCCATAGCTAAATTCTCTTTAGATTTCAGAAATTATGTTAATCATTCTATGCCTTCAAGTTTCATAATGTGGTTCGAGTTAGGGCTGAGCTAGGCAGCTGTTGTTGCTCATGCTGCTGGTCTCACGCAATGCAGTGGGCTTATTGCCTGAGTGAGAGGTTCAAGAGCTACCTGTAGCATAGTGGTATACTAACAAACCGGGTAGCTAATTTGTTTGGTGCATATGGAAAGTGAATAAACCCCAAAGAAGATTTGAAATACTGAAAGAACCCATGCCATAGTATAGAGCCCCAGCACCGAGGAAGAGGGGATCTTAATCTGAATTACCTTCTGGCTGCTGCTGCACACCAAATTCCCTGGGGTACTCCACATGGCAACCTCACAAGTTGATGGGAGGGTGGAGGGCTTCTGTGCTCACCAGAATCTGGGGTGTCTGGCACCCTCACTCTTACTCTCTGTGCCCCTGCTCCAGTGAGGAGAGCCTGCTGCTCTCCTTACCAGAGCACGGACTCAGCGTCAGGCAGGGTGTCGTGGTTTAACCCCAGCCAGCAACTGAGCACCACGCAGCCGCCCACTCACTTCCCCCCACCCAGTGGGAAGGGAGAGGGAATCGAAAGGAAAAACATAAAACTCATGCATTGAGATAGAAACAGTTTAATAGAACAGAAAGGAAGAAACTAATAATTATGATAATGACAATAATAAAATGACAATAAAAATCATAAAAGGATTGGAATATACAAAACAAGTGATGCACAGTGCAATTGCTCACCACCCACCACCGATCAACGCCCAGTTAGTTCCCAAGCAGCGATCTGGCCCCCCGACCAACTCCCCCCAGTTTACATACTGGGCATGACATCACATGGTATGGAATACCCCTTTGGCCAGTTTGGGTCAGCTG
>JAVJGG010000054.1:8182298-8202021 GCA_035590195.1 Aviceda cuculoides
GGGGGGTTGCATCTGCCATTCCAGGGGGGGCTCCTGCCTTCCTTGGCAGACACCTGTCTTTCAAACCAAGACAGGAGCCCACGCTGGAGCAGGTTTTCTGGCAGGACTTGTGAACCTGTGGGGGACCCACGCTGGAGCAGTCTGTGCCTAAAGGACTGCAGCCTGTGGGAAGGACCCACGCTGGAGCAGTTTGTGAAGGACTGTTTCCCATAGGAAGGACCCCACGCTGGAGCAGGGGAAGAGTATGAGGAGTCCTGCCCCTCAGGAGGACAGAGTGGCAGAAACAACGTGTGATGAACTGACCACAACCTCTATTCCCCTTCCCCCTGTGCCACTGCAGGGGAGGAGGTAGAGAGAATCAGGATTAAAGCTGTGCCCAGGAGGGAGGGAGAGGTGGAGGGAAGGTGTTTTAAGACTTGGTTTTATTTCTCATTATCCTACTCGGATTTGGTTGGTAATAAATAGAACTAATTTCCCCAAGTTGAGTCTGTTTGCCTGGACGGTAATTGGTGAGTGATCTTTCCCTGTCCTTATCTCAACTCATGAGCCTTTCATTGTATTTTCTTTCCCCTGTCCAGCTGAGAAGGGGAGTTATAGAGTAGTTTTGGTGGGCACCTGGGGTCCAGCCAGGGTCAACCCACCACACACACAGTGCTCACAGAACTATGTTCTTAACCACATTAATATTCCACCTTCTTAAAGAATACTTTACAGATGAGACAGTGAAACAGTTTCACATTTTTTCAGTTAAAAGCATATTCTAATTTGTTGTAACGCAAGACCAGAAATAAGGTCCCTGAAAAAAGCATATATTTCAAAATGTAAAAAAATACCTCTAAGATCTATTAGACCAATTATCTCATGCAGGTAGATTTCTACATAAGAAATCTTAGAAAGTTTGGAGATGAAGACTAAAGATGAAGCAAGACAGATTTAACATTAAAAAAAATCATGAAAAAACCCAGTCTGCAAATAATTTTCCAAGTGACAAATGAAAGAATAATGATTCTCTTACAATGAGTGTAACATCTTTTGACATTCATATGAAAACTAATCCAGAAGTGATTGAATCAATATAGGTTGGCAAAGTTTTTTAAGAACTGCAAGCACATAATATATATTATATAAAAAACCAGAGTTCCCTATACATTATAGCAAGGGTGTTTATGGAAGAAGCAAATGGGAGAGACACTGGTTCTTCTGTCTATTCCGTGGTCCAAATACTGTCAAAAGGAAATAGGAGCATCAGCTTTCCATACTCACTAAACATAGTTAATACCTGTAAATCAAGCAATGTCAGTGTATCATTTTTAAAAGTTTAAAATTCTAGATCTTATTTACAAATGTATTCAGATCCCAATTCATACCCTTTGCTTACAGAAAGACTTTTACTGAAGTCAAAGGGAAGATTAATATCAAAAGCATTCATTGTGTAGCAGTTCAGAGTTGTACTGACAGAAAGTTTTTCACATAGGAAGCAGAATTTCATCCCTAACAGAGATCTAATCTCTTCTGCTAATTAGGAGAAACTCAGAAGAAAGTTCTACACTATTCTCAAGTCTGAAACAAGAGTTTAAAAAGTGCATCAGTTAAGTACATTCAATAAGCCACCTGTACGCCAGTTTGAATGATAATTATCTCAATTTTAGAATTATTTAAATTACCTCTTTGGATACACCATATTTCTTAATGCATACTACTTCACTGTTTAGGTGAGTCAATGAAACAACATAAAAAGTAGTAAACTGCCAGAACACATCACATAGGAAGTCTGTATTTCACACTTCACTCCAGGTTTGATAAATGGATGACCTGTATAGCAAGTCATAAAATAGTTTTACCTAGATATATTTCAAAATTCTGTTTTTCAAAAAAACTTAACTTTTAATTCCAGTTCAAATCTCTACAAATACGCAAATCTCTACCTTCATCCTAAACATTTAAGAAAACACTATTTTGGATTCCCAACAACATAGATTATTAAAAGTCAGAAAGATGGAGAAGACTTTTTAATTAAGCATGCTATTATTGTCAGACAACAACCACAACACAAGAAAGTTCTGATTCTATTCTTTCTACTTTACACTGCAGAAATAGATTTGGGAAGATAATGTGTTAGTATGGCCAGGGCTTCAAACGTGGAAGATAGTCGAACAAGGAAATAAAATACAAATATTATTTGACATGAGAAGATTGTACACTAATGAGGTAAAATAATAAGACAAATGCCTGTTTCACTTAGAAAACAAGTATCAACAAGCATTGGCATGGTTTTTGACAGTACTGATCATCAACTGCCACTGACTTTTCTACTATGTTTAGCACTTGTTGGAAAATCCAGCTTTTCTTCATTTGTGACCTATCCTGCAATCACTGCACTTGAATAACTTCTCACTGAACTATATGTCTGCTTCACCTGCACTCAGTTGTAAAACCCGAGTCCTGCATATTGCAAGTTCTTCAGGACAGAAGATATATCTAAATAATCCCCTTTATTTTGTAAGGAAAAAAATATATATTTGCCTAAGGAGAGTTTAAAGACGTAGCAGAGAGTTCACATTGATAAAAACTAGAGAAAAAAAACTGGATTATATTGGATGTTCAGTATGACAAGTCTTTTCTATAATAGCCACTGATCATTCACAAGTGATATATAATTTGAAATGAATGCATCAACCTTGGGTACAATACATTCCTTCTTTAATGTGTCTCCCTTGACACAGATCTAAGCAGGTATATATTTAAAGACTTATCTTCTTTTTAATAAAATTGAACAGATTAAATATGATGTGCTAATGTGCTACTTCAGGATTTGTGGTAATAAAATGCCAAAGAACAAGCTGCAAGCTTCTGTTTGTTACTTAAGATACTCAAAGAATTAATTTTATGCTGGCATATACTGTAATTAGAAATAGCTCTGTGCATCATGATTAAACTAGTAGCTATGGAAACCAAAGCAGACTAGAATAAGTGTAAAAGGAGAATACTGAATAAGCCAATCATAAAACTCCTTTAATCTGTTTATTTTTAATCTTTTTCATAATGCAAATTGGAATACTAAGAGTAGATATTACTTTATTTTTCTTAACCTTTGTATGTTTGGAAACAACAGTATTCTTTCCAAACTGGTTCCCATTAGATTTTGTTTTCACACCAGTACTTCTCAGCCCAGACAAGCTTAGGTGTTAAAAGCACACAATTTTTAGTGGCCTATTTTGTATTAAATAATTGTATACATTTATCCCTTTGTAAAATGAGAACTCTGTGGTTTCAAGAGTGTAGAATCTCCACTGTGCTCCATTCCCTTAACCATTCTGATAGCCATCTGCTGAACATATTCCAATTTAGCAATCTCCTTCTGGGTGGGGGGAAGGATGGACATATCTCCATGCAGTACTCACCTGGCTCTATCTCAAGTGCTGAATGAGGGGGAAGAATCACTTCCCTTGCTATGCTGGCTACTCATACTGTGGCCACCAAGCATGCAGATAGTTTTCATCACACAGTGCTGACTCATTTAAATTCTCATTCACCCTTGGGTCCTTTGCTAAAGAGCTGTTTTGTGGCCACTCACCAGCTTATGCTGTTTCATGAGGTTATGCCAGCGCAGCTGCAGGACCCAGTGTCTGTTCTTACTGAATTTTACCAGGTACCTTTTGGTCCACTCCTACCGCTAGCTGAGGTCCCTTTGAATGCTAGCCCTGCATATAGCCCAGTGTATAGACTGCCTCCCTCCCCCACCCATTTCACTGTCATTCACAAACATAAGGGCACCTTCCATCCCATTATCCAGGTCAATGATGAAAGTGCTAAGCAATATTTGCACCACTATCAGCCTCTAAAGTGCACCACTTGCAAGCAGCTACTAATTAGGCTCCAAGCTGTTCACCTCTGCTCTTTGAGGCATAGAGTGGCAGCTGCTTTCCCACCCATGTGGTAGCCACCAGTCTATAATGCTGTAAGAAACCATGACAGAATACTTGATTAAGTCAAAGTAAACATCATTGTTTACGTGTTCTCCCCTTTCCACAGAGCCAGCTGTCTCATTACAGAATGTAATTAGGTTAGTCAGATATGATTTGTCCTTGGTAAAGCCACACTGGCTGTTCTCAACCACCTTATTTACCTTCCTATGCCTAGCAATGGCTTCCAGGAAGATTTATTCCATAATCTTCCCAGGAATTGAGAGGAGACTATCCCATGTACAGTTCCCTGGATATCCTTCTTTTCCCTCTCGAAAGTGGGCATGTTATTTACCTTTCTCCAGTCACTGGAGACCTCTCATAATCACTTATCAGCTTTCAAAAAAGGTGGGGAATAGCCCCCTCACAATAACAGCAACTTCGGATGCACGTCCAGCAGTCTCAATTTGCTTCCATGGACTCTTAACTCAATCTTTCTCTAACATAGGTAGCATTTCTCTCCCCCAAACTCTCCGAGTGGGCACAGAGGTCTCAGAGGCTAGTGACCAGAGGCCCAAAGAGAGCAACTGAATATTTTCAAATCTTAAAATGGAAAAACATTAGGTATATTAGCTATATTACAGATTCACAAACTGTACCTGCCTTCACAGAGGGACAATTTATGCCACTCTGTGCCAATATGTGGTACATTACCGGGCCATTAATGTAAGACAACTGTTCAGAAAACACACTTTTCTCAGAAGATGACAGTGGCAGGGGACCTAGTCCAAATATATGCCATTCTCTGGACTGTGACAAACGACGAATAAACATTTCAGATATGATGTTTAATATCAGTACCTTCAGACTTAAACAGTTTTCCGGTATGAAAGATCTGACATTGACACAGTCAGAAAAAATTTTGTTGTTGATTGGGAACATATTTTGAAATGACAACATCATATAGAACAAACTAAAATTTTTTTCCTGACTTCCAAAATAATCAATACAAAGGCAGATAAATCTTACATTTCTAAGTCTCTTTTCAAGAAAGCACTCAGTCCAAAAAGTTCAATTTCATGATTCTCAGTTAAGCACTTTCCTGGGCTACTCCTGCTGCTGCCTCCCATCACCAGTGCACCAGTGCAAATATTCATAAAATATGCAGAGCAACACTTTGAAGGACACAGATATCTTTTTTTTTTTTTTTTCCCCTGCCACTTCTGCCTGGGGTTTTTGCTTCAAAAAGTGTTTCCTACTATTTTATTTCCTCTACTTCAGAGGAGCTAAAAGCTCTGTATCTGTGCTAAAGCAAGGAAATCTAGTAGAACCAGCGATTTCGACAGGACCTCATCTACATTCATCATATCAGCATCACTTCAGTAAGGAAAACTGTTATTATCTTCATCTTTAAATCCAAAATCTGTGACCCACACAGTGACTACATTCAACATTTTTTTCTGCATTTGAAGTCACACCTTCATCAGTGGAGGTAGGTAATAATTTCTTCCCAGCTTTGTGAAAAAAAGGTTACAAACATAAACCTGGGTTTGGTTTTGCAACTGTATTTTTACAACTGAAAGAGAAGAGAATGTAAAAGTCCATATCTATAAAAACATGCTGATTAGCCATGTCCATTTCTCACAACCTATACAACTTTTGCACTGAAAGATGAGGAAACACCTTCAATTAATATCTTTACTATGCTATTGGAATGATTATACTTTTAGAAGTCGGTTGAAAAATTTCACCTCTCACAGTACAGGGATGTTGCCAATGAATTTAAGTGGTTTGAGGGAGAAACAGAAACAAAAAGAAGCTTCAATAAAATGAATTAGTATCCAGGATAAAGAGATCAAGTCTAGCTAGGTTACCTGTGAAATTTTACCTGTTCTGTTAATGAAAGTGAGAAGTCATAAACACACAAGTCAATAGCAAATAGTCATTATTTTCTCCTACACCAGTATCAGTCCATTCATTTATGCTATTATCATCCTCTCTTTCCCCACACTTCAATGACTGCACTAACTTTCTCATACAGTATCAAAGCATATCTGACAATACCCTGACCAGTTTCACTATTAGCAACAGGATTCTCACCAAAAGTAAAAATTTCCCAAGAAGGGTTTTTTCAGCACACTTGAGAGCACTTCTCTTTTCAAAGATCACCAATATGCTGTATATTTCACAAGCAACATTTTGGAACCAGTCTTCTCCAACACGCTCCCTCCCACTCACTACTAGGAGTATATATATACTTTTTTTTTTTTTAACAGAAAATTGATTACTGCAACTTTGTTGAGCCATTGCCTACCCACCTCAACAACATCTGAAGCAACGGCTGGACTGCTTCATATGTTTAGAAAGACAAAAACAATCACTTTCCAGGACTAAATAAATATTTCTCTTGGCAATAATCCAGGTGAGTTGGTGTGATGCCACCGGCACCTACTATCGTTACTATTTACCTGCAGCTAGTCCTGGGCCACAATAGCCAGTATCACCAGTAAGATTTGTATCACCCTTATCATGGCTCTGTTTTTACTAAGAACTGCTCTATGAGAAAACAAATTACTAAATAAAGGGAAAGTAATATTATATAGGTGGCAATTTAAAAACCTGTGCTCCTACACAGGATTACCATCCTATATGCAGAGCATGATGATTGATAATAGAAACATGCACAAATTAATGGAACTATGTTACAGTTAAAAGCACTGCACAAATCACTTTTATATTTTTAGATCTGTTTCTATGGAATAAATAGTACATACTGGCATTTTGCAACTTTCAGTGCATGCTGGCTGGCAGTGGCACAAACAGATCTACATGAAAGAAATCAGTTCATAAGATTTTAGTTTGAGAAGTAGAGAATACAATACAAGGAGATTGCACTTGAAACTAGAAAAAGCCCAGGTATTATATCAGTAACACATCTGCTTTTCCTTCATTACAATGAAAGGCTTTCAGAATAGGAAGAACCATTATGCTATGTACTATTATACATTATTTTCTTTAGAAGAGTGGAGTTTGAGGGCTCTGACTAACAGGGACAGGAATTTTTCACTCTGCTTCCTTGTGCAGGCATACGAGCTATTCCTCAGTAAGATCCCAGACTACAGTTTACAAGCTCCAGTTTACAATGCAGCATTTCCAAAACAAACCGAAATCAGCAATACCTTGATTGAAAAATGGGGTTGTAACATTACAAGCAATCTGCACTCATTTATCAAAACCTTGTATTTTTACCCAGATTGATTACCAGATCACAATCTGCATCACAACCTCATGCTGTACCACAGTTAAACTCCCTAGCATAAAAATTCCCTACATTTCCCTACCTTTTTATGCCAAGCATGATACCATAAAGGCTTCCTAAGCCTGTATCTGTGTATAAGTATGCTGACCTGAAGACCAAGTGTCGTGGTTTAACCCCAGCCAGCAACTAAGCGCCACGCAGCCACTCATTCACTTCTCCCCCACCCAGTGGGATGAGGGAGGGAATTGGAAAAAAAGTGAAACTCGTGGGTTGAGATAAGAACAGTTTAATAGAACAGAAGAAAAAAGCAGTCCCTCCTTGAGGTTTTCAGAGGGACTGAGACTGAAAATCTGAGGTGCTCAGAAGACTTGCTGTTAAATAAGGGAAGCTGAACAGAAGGACAAAATAAAGACCTTGATAAGGTCTACCAAGAGATAATGTCCCATTTCACAATACCCAGAGCATTTGGATAACCAAACTGTACTGCAGGTCAGCAGACACCTAATGGTTCAGTTTGCAGACCTGGTAAAACAAGTTCTGGATAAAGACCAGCAAAATCTTTCGAAGAGGGCAGAAAAGTATACAGGAAGTCTCCCTTCCACTGCATAGATTTTACATCCATTCCTCCAGACCTTACCCCCCCACACACCTCTTGTAAAGCAGAAGTTAATACCGAAAAATAACCAGTGTACAGAACACATCCTTCAGGATCATTCACAAACCCTTTGAAGATCCCTACCCCTAAGTCTAAACTGTGTTGAATTGTAGAGCCTTAGAAACTTGTACTGGAGCCAAACTGAAAGAAGGGTGAAAGCGGTAAACAGCCAAAGTTATGCGATATGCTCTTTTTCCTCTCCTCTCCCCAACCTTCTCCCTTCTCCTCGCTCTCCCCACCCCGAAAAGTATTATTTGGTTATTTACCTCTAAGCAGAGATAGATTATGCATATAGTGCCTAGATGATTGGATTTAGATTCCCCAGTTTTTGAGAAAGGCTACGAGCTAATCCTGTGCTTTATTAAAAGCCCCTTGAATTTTAATTCAGCCTGTTGCAATTAATGAAGACCTGTCAGAAAGGCTATTTTAAAAGGCTTGGGCACAATTTCTTTTCTTTTCAGAGATGCTAAGAGAGAGATTGTTTCTTCCAGGGGGCAGTTCCATAAAACAAGGTCAGGCAACACAGTGCTCCTTCCTCCCGTGTGCCTTCCCACTCCCTGCTTTACATTGCCCTTACTTTGCTAGCACCGAGTGTGACACGCATGGGCTGCAATAGAAACCGCGCCCCTCCGTGAACCATATCAACTCTAATCAAGCAGGAAAAAGGTGGCTAGCTTTATGGCAGGCCAGTGACTTGAATCAAGGCCGACAATTTCGACCTCAAAGCCTCCCGGCGGCGGCTGGGAACTGCGGCGCCCCCCGGAGGTCTCGCTGCCGGAGCTCAGCCCCTCCTCCCCTTCTCCCCCTGCTGGCGGCCAGACGCACCCGCCCTCCGCCAGGGAAACGGCACCGACCCGGCTTCACCCGCCTCCTCAGGGAAAAGGAATTGCCACTCACTGCAAAAACCGATGACGCAGGCGTTGCCTTTTTATTATTATTATTATTATTATTTTTAACAGAACAAAGGTAACTACCACAGGTTACTGGAAAGATAGAATTAAACCTAGAAAAGAAACGGCAGGATACCAAGAGACAAAATTATTCCGGATCACGCCCTCACGTTCCTCCCGTTCCACCCTTTTTAGATGCTCTCTAGTTAAAACCTGCGCTCCGCCCTCCCCCAATTTCAGCGGGCAAACCCTACACCTACGAGGAGACGGGAAGTGACGGCAACGGTTTACCCGAGCGCCTACGAGCGCGGATCAAGCGCGTCCTCCCGGCGGCGGCCGGCGGAAGCACAGCGCCCCCTGCTGGGCCGGCGCCCGCCTCGCCGCCTCGCGGGAAGGCGCAGGCGGCCTGAGCGCTGGGACTGGTGGGGCGGGCGCCTTCGTTCCCGGGCGCTTCGCAGGCGGCGCCGGCTCTTGCGGAGAAAATACAGGGGGGGTGTAGCAGTAACGAGCGGCTGTCAAAGGGGAGCTTGCCACGAACCTCTTCCCTACGCTTCCTTGCTGCTCTGCGGGGTGCCAGAATAAGCGGTGCCCGAGAGCAGGGCTGCCCGGGCAGCACTGCGAGCTCGCTTGGGACATGGAGGAGTCTCAAAACCTTGGAGGGACAGACAGCAGGTACCAGCGTTTGCCACGTTCCCGTGGTTGCAGAGATGGCTTTTGACCTCAGCTTAGCGCAGCGGTCGTGGCACAGAAGCTGCCCCGCTCTACTAACTTTAATAAAGAACAAATATTTCAACAGGTTTTCACCCTGCTCTTTTTTTTTTTTTTTTGGTACAGCTTTGAAATAGCTGCACTGATAAATTTTGTTATTATTCAGTTTTATGCTACAAAAGGTTACAAGGTTGTAAAGAAAGCCTTAAAGAAACACTCCCCGTTGGACAACCATCCACTCGCATTATTCAGCAGAGCCAAATGGGAGATGTTACTAGCATACACTGCAATCCAAAAGTAACCTGCCTCTGTGTTGTGTGCTAAATAAACAAGCCTGAATGAGGCACAGGGTTCACCATGCAGCCAGCAATATTACAGCTGTCATGTGTTTTACCGGACTAAGTACCATTGCTCAGAAAACCACAGCATCCTGCCATGCAGGTAACGTGAGCAGCTTATTTAAAAAATAAATTAAAACAAAAAAACACACACACAAACCCCAAAAAGCAGAAAACAAATAAACAAACAAAACCTCCAAAACCAGCCCACAATTCTCATTGGTGCACTGATTTCTGCAAACACCACATCAAAGTCAGTATCTTTCACGCTAACCTTCAAGATTCCCCAGTCAAATACTCCCGGAAAGGCTCATCTCCACTCACAAAGCCAACCCTGCTATTTGCTGCATTTCGCAGTAGTGTTGAATGGCATGGGCAGCCTCAACAAGCAGAGCCTGGAAGGTCAGGAGATGGGGTCTCTCCGCAATCGGGCAAAAGCTTTGAGCCTGTTACCGGAGACCAGTGTTCTGAAAGCTGTGAGGTTTGCAGTCAGAGAGGAAAACTCACATGGCTTATCTTTTTTGCAGAGCTACAGGTAGAAATAGCATAGAATACGAAAGGAAAGAAAAGGGGGAAAAGGGGGGAAAAAAGAGTAAAAGAGGAAAAGACATTAAAAAAAAAAAAGGAGCAAGGATTGAAAAATACCCTTAACTACTTCAAGGGAAATAGGAAAATCAGAATGTTGCCCTAACTTGCCTCTTAATACAGCAAAAGGGACATTATAGTGATCTCAGAGTTGATAAATCACCTGATACAGAATAAGTACTAGATTTGACTTCTGTTGAAAGTAATGGAGTGTCCACTGACACTGGATTATGAAATGTTCGACATTATGAAAGGTAAAATTATTTTGTTGAAGACTACTCATTTAGGTGAGTCAAGCACATATATGTCATTATTTAACAAGTGTAGCAGACCAAAACCCATGGTTTTGACCTGTTTTTCAGTGTTGCATTATATTTTATAATCATCAGCAATTGATTTTTAAAAAAATCCTATTGTTGCCTTTCAGACTATTTTCTTGTATTTACACAAATACATTTTCTTGCTTATAAATTCCAGAATGTAGGCAGATCACCATGATTTTTTTAAACACTCCAATAATCTGAGCAAGACCCAGCCACAGAATATAAAACAAATCTTCAGAGCTATTAGACTGACAACTGTAAGGATTAGCAATCTGTTTACAGCATACCAGGCAAATTCAAATCTCTATTCTATAGGCTACAGAAGACTACTGTCATCCTTCATTAGAAACACATACGTTTCCTAATTGCTCATAAAAGCAGATTTCCATTGTTGCACTGACATATTTAAGATGGTAAATAATATGAAGAATTAGCATTCACAGCCAATAAAATTAACTAGAATCACTACTCCAAAAACTGATCAGCTCCCACAAAAATATATGACACCATCTAGCATGATTTTTTTAAATTTTTTTTTTAACAAAATGGCAGCAATAGGTAGGTGTTATTCTTTAAACAATCCAAGTAAGTTATCAAGATTTTACAATACAAATTCCACTAGTGTAAAAACAAGACAGTGTTTCCATAGGAAACTGGTTTATTTTAAGGGGCTATTTTCTTGTCAGAGATGTTCAATTTCATGCATTTCAGCAAAAACAGATGCTTGCTTTTGTCAGTGCAGAAGATGATTAAAAACTTGTATTTTATACAATGGGCCACCTAGTTGGAAGGCATCTGATGAGAATTCACTGCCCAAGATCACTTCTTCTATTAACCCCCTTGACAGATGACAGCATGAAAGCCCAAGAGCAAAACAAATTTAACAGCTTTCTGGCCCCCAGACAAATCCTTAATGCTACCAGAAAGTTCTTAACCACAACAATTATACATCAACCGCTGGGTCTGAAACATTGATACATACCAGCATCTGATGCTAGTAGAATTTTTAGTCTAGTTATTATTAGAAATTAGCATACTGATGATTCTAATAAATTGTGAAATAATGTACTTTTCAAAGATAATAAATGTGTATTCACTCTAAAACTCACTGTTAAGTGCCTGTCATGTAATAATTGCACACGTGTTCTGTTTTGCTTCCGTTTATTTCCAAAAGGGCTTAGACCAGGATGAATATCCACAGGCCTAGCTAGGACAATCACATCTGCAGCTTTCCCAGGGACAAGAGGGACAAAGATTATTTCTCCTTGTACCAGTTAGGAGAGGAAGTTAATAGCAAACCAATGCAATTCTTTCCCTTCCACCCCTCATTTTATGTTGAAACTAGCTGTATATTTTGAAACATTCACATCCGTCTGAGGTTTGATTTTCCCAGTCATTAAGATAAACTCAGTTTATGTTTTATTTTCTAATTTGGTCATTCTTCCTGGCAAAATAATTTTAGTTGAAGCTATAAGTATTAGAAATGATTACTCAAACCCAAAATACACATAGATGCTGAAGTTACAAAGTGCAATAGAAATAAGCAGCTCGAAAGGAATAAAATGAAAACTCATGCTTCATGAATGAACAATCATGTACAGGCTGAAAGAAATTCACATTCTTGGCATAATATTAAATCCATGAACTAATCAAGATCTAATGCCAATTAATTTTGATTAGTATCTCAAACAAAGTATTTTTAAAACAGTCTATCCCCAGTAATACATGAACTGTCATTTTCACTTGTACCAATGAATAAATAAGACTGAGTTTGTAGATATAATTAGGGAGAGACAGGATACGTAAGTTCTATGATAAGTTGATTTTTGTTTCCTCATTTAAATAAAATATTTTAGATGAAAGCAACATTTCTCTGTAAAACCACATAAGTCTAGAAGTAGACATGTTCCTTCTCTTGCAAAAGTTTTAGATAAAAGAAGGAAGCTGGGCTTCCTATGTGTTTGAAGATTTCAGATATTTTATAAGAGCTAGCGGGAAGTTAAAAGATGATCTTTAACATTGATGATTAATGTGTCAGTCTGAACTGTCATCATGTATTTTTCTCTTGCCTCTTACTTAAGTAGTTTAGAATCACATTCTTCAGTAGTTTAGCACTGCACCTAAAAAAACCGAAGAGCTTATGACTATATAAAGGAAATTAATATAGCTATATAACGCTCAAAATCAACCCATTAGCAATTCCTCTGGGTTTGCCATACACCAGCCTAGGACATGCTTATACACAACTGAAACCATTCAGAAGATAAGAAACACACATATACAATAACGAGCTTGTGTCAAACAAGTTCTGAACAAATTTTGCCTTTTCCTTCCTCAGCTTTGGTTAAGATATAAAAAATTACATGACAGATCAAAACAGTGATACCACCAGACATATTTGTCTAGATCATTATAAGTCTGAGTCACCGCAGCAGTTGTCAAAAGTGGAGTTCCTTAATTAGAGCTCAGAGATAGACAGTTGTTTCGAACATTCCAACATTCAAGTCAAAATGGTACAATGCATTTATCTACCACAGTAGTTCTGCTCTACTTTCCTAACAGTATGTTTGATGTTGCAGTAAATTCTGAATAGTGACAGTACCTTCAAAACCGACCTTATCTCTGTTTCAAGTATGTCCAAGCAAAATCTTGCCCCCACTGAAATCAGTGACAAAACTTTTGCTTGATATAATGAAAGGCAGGATTCGTTACCCCTGGATCTTACTACTATAAAATTGTCTAAACGGCAGGGGTTTAAAATGCATTGCTTCTATAAAAATAGTTACAGTACTCTTTATTTTATGTAGATGCCATAATTTTCTGAATTTGAAAACAACAAGATCTCAGTTCTGGAACTTGGTCCTGTTCCAGTTACATCCACTATGTTGCTTTCCTGAAAACCACTGATTTAGCCTCTAGAGAAGAGTAAGCAAGCATGAAGAAATTATACCTGCATGAAAGCACCTGACAAGAAATATTATATCCTATTTTATTCAATGAAAACTGAAGGGTTTGAGTGGCACCGAGGGGGGACCAGGGGCAGGGAAGAAGATGGAAAGAAATGTGAATTAAGTGGAATTGTTCTTTAGTCTGCCATTCTCTGCATATGAAGGATTAATAGTCATAAGATCTTAGTACAGACAAGAAGAGTGTGTGAACTCTGACTTTTTAGTTCTTCAACAGAACTGTCACAGCCTGACATCACGTTACTACGTATTGACTAAGTTACCATCCCTTATTTAAAAGCTGTCAGCTTTTGACTTGTAATCAAGAGATAATGACAGAAGGTGAAAGAAAAGCAGAGAGAACTCCTGCCAAGGAGAGGCTACTACAAAGTAGATTTAAACACTGAGAAAAGCACGGTAAAGGAAGAAAGCTAGAAGCAAATAATTAGCTATGCATCTGGTCCCTGAAAGGCTACTCAAGGATAAAAAGATGCAGACGAGGGACTGAAAGAAGTTAGAAGCAGGCAGGACAGGAGGGGAGGACAGAAGTTCATGGAGGAGATGATAAGAGCAGCAGAGATGATTTCACAGATCCACAAGGGAAGAGATCAGACTGTAGCTCTGCAATTTAATGTACCAACAGTGAACAGGTCTACCTCAGAAATGAAGTTCCAGCATGAACGGAAAACCCTGAATCCAGGCAGTTTCCATTCTCCTTCTCCCAAAGTGGGGAGGTCTGCCCGCTTACATGCCACTCACTCTGCAGCGGCAGCATGCAGCACCATTGCACAGCCCCTGCCCACAGCACGCAGACCCACCACACGTCCCTGTCCCACGGCACACCCCAGGGAGTCCCATGGCCTGCACACCCATTGGCACTGGACATGGCACTGTATTTGAACTCACACACACCACAGCCCCGACAGCCGGGTGGGGTGTGAGGCACAGCACAGCACAGCACAGGCCCGCGCCTTCTCAGGTTCAGAGTTATCTGGGCCAGTAGCTCTGCGATATGCAATGGTCTTATGGTCAGAACCACTGCAGAGAGGTGGCATTACCTAGGCTAAAAGTCTGTTGCCAGTAAATATCTGGGGAGGGATTCAGATGGCTTAAATTTGGGGGTTTAAAATTCCCGTTATAGTCAATAATGATCTAATCAATATAGTCAATAAATTGCAGCAAACAATTCATTTTACCCTAAACCCCTAGTCTCTAGTAATCTGAGCTACGCTGTGAGAGACTGTGAAAGATCTTCTGGGAGTCCTGTGAGAAATTAATGGTAATGATAGTTTATATACCTGCTGGTCCAGTGCTTCAATGTAAGTGCCCCAGTCTCAAAGTGAATCTCACCCCAGTGCTATATTTTGTAACTAGAGCCTGTCTGCCAGCCAGTTCAGAGTAGTGAGCATCCTGTGTTGCTAAAAAAGCTGCTTTTTGAAAAATACCCGTAATCATAAGCCAGGAAGAGTCTGTTGCCTTGTACTTCCTCAGGTCCCACACAATTTCTCTGTTCAAAATCTACTCCGTACAAGTCACTAAGGGCAAGTGGAACTTTCTGCTTTCATCTGATCTCATCTGATCTCATTTGCAAATGTTGGACTCCGCGATAGATATTCCCTTTCCTGAAATTAATTCTAGGCAATCCTAATGCTGTTAGGATCATCAGCAACAGTGCCAGCACGATCAACATCAACAGCACTGCCAAGGCAGCAGTTCCTCCACTTAAAATAGCTTATTAAAACCTATTGATTTTAGCCATAGCAGAGACTGTATGCATCTAATAAAACAGCTGCATGAGTTAAGTGTAATGAATTAAACTTCTTTCAAGTATTCTCTTTTTCTGACAGCTTTCAGTAAGCACTTCTCAGCAAGAATGGAGAATAATAATCAGCAGCCTGAGTCCTACATGAAGTCCTTTGCTAGATGTAATTTGACAGTTAACATGAAGTAGAAAAGCATATGATCGCTGACAGGAAGCAGGCTAATAGTATTATAGGATCACTAGTGAAAAAAAAACATTCTTAGTGAGAAATTAAAACAAAATAATAGTTGCTGACTCCCACCAGAGGTCAGTCACATCATAGGAATAAAATTAAAGTTACCAAAATTCTAAGTACTCATCGATTTTACATATGATGGAAACTGAACCTCCATTTTTCACCCAATTTAAAGTTCTATTTCTACTTATTTTATTGTATTATCCATAGCTGGGATAAATTTATCCTGGTTTAATGACATCAAGCTGTGTGATGTGGTTGACTCGCTGGAGGGAAGGGATGCCATCCAGAGGGACCTTGACAGGCTCGAGAGGTGGGCCTGTGCAAACCTCATGAAGTTCAACAAGGCCAAGTGCAAGGTCCTGCACATGGTTCGGGGCAATCCCAAGCACAAATACTGGGCAATGAGTGGATCGAGAGCAGCCCTGAGGAGAAGGCCTCGAGCGTGTTGGTTCACAAGAAGCTCAACAAGACCTGGCAATGTGCATTTGCAGGCCAGAAGGCCAACCATACTGTGGGGTACATCAAGAGAAGTGGTTGAGGGAGGTGATTCTGCCCCTCTACTCTGCTCTCGTGAGACCCCACCTGTAGTACTGTGTTCAGCTCTCGGGCCCTGAACATAAGAAGGACATGGAGCTGTTGAAATGAGTCCAGAGGAGGGCCACAAAGATGATCAGAGGGCTGGAGCACCTCTCCTATGAAGACAAGATGAGAGTTGGGGTCGTTCAGCCTGGAGAACAGAAGGCTCTGGGGAGACCTTATAGCAGCCTTCCAGTACCTAAAGGGGGCCTACAAGAAAGTTGGGGAGGCATTTTTTACAAGGGCACAAAGTGATAGGACAGGGGTAATGGCTTTAAACTGAGATAGATTTAGATTAGCTAAATTAAATTTAGATTGAGGAAGAAATTCTTCACTGTGAGGGTGGTGAGGCACTGGAACAGGTTGCCCAGAGAGTTTGCAGATGCCCCATCCCTGGCAGTGTTCAAGGCCAGATTGGATGAGGCTTTGAGGAACCTGGCCTAGTGGAAGGTGTCCCTGCCCATGGCAGGGGGAGTGGAACTAGATGATCTTTAAGGTCCCTTCCAACCCAAACCATTCTATGATTCTATGATTCTAATAACATGAGTGCAGGAGAAAATACAGAGCTCTGGTAAGAAAAAGAAACAACTAGCTGAAAAAACTTCAGTTTAGCTTTCAGCAACTGAGAAAGAACAAGAAACAATTCTTTCAAAATCTAAGGCGTTGGTAACTATAACTAATGCTCTTGATAAGACTGTGTACAATGGACATGGATGGCAATAAGCTAGCACATTCCACCATAATACTCCCATTTCTTGAGCTGAAAGCCACAGAGAAGTTAGAAGCAGGATTTCATCTTAGTAGTGTGGTAGAACGAGACACTTTGCATAAAGGAGTTATTATGTATGCCTAGATTAATCAAGACTCCTAGTAGTAAAAATTGTATTACTTTTCTAACTAAAATAAAACACAATGTAACATCTCAGAATCCAGAGAAAATTACAACTTTATGAACTTAAATCTGAGTAGTCCTATTTAAAGAAAAGGTTTCTATCCTTAACATGTGAAAGAGTAAGTATTAAAACATTTTTATGTTATACATATTTAACTTTTTTTTTCTCTACTTAGCACTTCTTAGACCACACCTGTAATACTGCATCCAGTTTTGGGCCGCAACCCAAGAAAGGCATCGACAAAATGGAGTAAGTTCAGCAGACAGAGGACCACCAAGATAAAGCCATGAGCAGCCTGGTCTGACCTCATAGATCACCCTGCTTTGAACAGGAGGTTTGACTAGATTGTCTCAGAAGGCCCCTTCTAATCTGAGTCATCCTCTTGTACTATTTTATGATCCCATGAACCTGTCCTGTGACCCACAGACCATCTCTTTTCCAGGAGTAATCTTTAGGCTGTTCCAGTCACCCTATCTCAAAAGAATGAAGTAGAATTAGAAAAGATAAAGGCAATAAGGATGGTCATTTGAATTTATAAATTAGGTCATATACAAGAGACAAAATAGGCTAGGTCTCTTCAACCTGTGAAAGGGACGGCTGAAAGCAGCTATGAAAGCATGAATGATGCACAGAAATTGAATAGAAAATTATTATTTGCTACCTGTCATTAAAAAGGGAGGACATGGATTACCAGATAGATGTTTTAAAAGTAAAAAATGCAGATGCTTTTCTGCAGGACTTTAAAAATAGAATGCAGTGTGGTGGGATGTTTTGGAGATCAAAAGTTTAGGGGGATAGATAAATGCTGGGGCTACATAACCATGATCTGAATGTAACATTTAGTACAAGAATCTCATAGTTTATAATTGCCAAAAGACATAATGTCAAGAGGGAAAGAATACAATTTTTTCCTTATATTTTTTTGCACCTACCTCCCCTTGAAGCTTTTTTTGGAGATGGAACATAGTGCTTGTGGGACCTTTTGTATGACCAAGTCCTAATTCATGATTGTCAAAAAAAGCATAACATAAAGAGGGAAAGGCCGTACGGCTTTGTTCCTTACTCTCTCTGCACCTACTTCTTGTACTGACTATTATTGGATATGGAATATAGTGCTTGGGACTTCTGGTATGACCAAGTATCATTGTTATGGTCTTCAGGAAGATCATTTAGGTTAAAATTTAGCATATGCTTGTAAGGAAGGAAGCAAATTCAGCAAAAATTTTGCTGGCAGGTGATGTGTATTGGAGATGTACACTTTCCACCCAGTAAATCATATACAAAGTGATACCCTATCCACCTCTTCTCAGTTCCTTCTGCTAATGAAGAATCTGTTGGCAAGGTCAGGAATTACACTGTAGGACTGATCTCCTCAAGCAACACATTCTTTTTGTCCAGAGAACAGAGTAAGAAGACATTTTTTCTTATTTGAACATGCATAGATACCATCAACAGAGGGTTGAGTTAGCTTTAATGAAAGAAATCAAGAACTATCTTTGGAGTTGTAGTTCCACAATTCACGGGCTACCTCCCCACTATTTGCATTGCATTAGCACAAACACAGTAATGGTGTTGTAGTGAGTTGAATCAGGAAATTGTTCTGTCTGAAAAATAATTCAAGGAAAAATAGTTGTTCAGTAAACTAGTAAGTTCCATGCTGCAAGTCACCACCCAGCTGCACAAACAACTGGAGGATGGAAAAAGTGGAAGAGAAAACCAAGCAGATGTTGTCCAATAAATGTCTGTGGATTAAAAGCCCACCTATGTACCTGATGATGCTGGGCTGGCGGAGCTGGATCCAGCGGAATGCGTTTTGTGGCTCGTATTTGACGGGATTAGTGAGTGTGTAACGCGATAGTATGCAGTTCTTTTCAGTCCCTCAGCATGGAGCAACGGTCTCTACAAACGAGGCGCAGCCATAGCTAAACGGCTCAGAATTCATGCCATCTTAAAATGCTTAGCTTAACAACGGCGTCGTCCGGGGGTATGAGGCCAGCGCTCCCCGCAGACGCCCAGAGCCCGTAAAATGGGCCCTCCCCTCCCGACGCCGGTTTCGGATCCCCTCACGGTAACGGGGAAAGCGGCTGGCTAGCTCCGGAAAACCGCCCCTCTCTCAACCACCGTCCCCGGTCGAAACCCGCACGGAAGAGCAGAGCTGGGGCCGGGCTTCGCCCCCTCCGTGTCTCCCGGGTGACGCTGCCGTTAACGGCCGGGGCGCAGCTCCGCGGGGGGCCGCGCAGCAAGCCCCGCCCGCCGGCTCGCAGGTAGGGCCTCGCACCGGCCGCCCCGTTGCTAGGTAACGCGGTCTCCGCTTCCGCCCGCCGGCGTCTCCCTCCAATGAGCGCGCGGCGGGGGCGGGCTGGCAGGTCAACGCGGAGGTCCCGAGCCCAGCGCTGCGCACCCCGCGGCTGCGGCCCGCGCCCGCAGCGCTGGTCTCCGTGGACCGTGCGCTGGACACCGGCCGGCTGTCTATGCGCGGGTACGACCGGGTGGTGCGCACGGCCTGGACCATCGCCGACCTCGCCGGGCATCACAGCCCCGACCGCGACGACGTGGACCAGGCGCTGGCGCTGCGCGTCCCCGAGGGGGTGGCGGCGTGAGCCTGCCCGACCTGCCCGAGGACGACTGGGGGGCGAGGGCCCTGTGGAG
>JAVJGG010000054.1:8209094-8236931 GCA_035590195.1 Aviceda cuculoides
GGTAAACATAGGTTTTGGGTTTTTGTTTTGTTTTGTTTTTTTGGGGGGGGGTGGGGGGTGTTATTTTTTTTTAATTCTTGACCTTTGTACCGCTGAACTTTAACCACACATTGTAATGTTCTTATCCTAAAGCATCACAATTTACAGCATCACTTCCATTTTATCCTTCTGACTCTTTTAGGTTTTTTGTATTTATGCCTAGTCAATCAAACTTTAGGGCCAAGTATTTAGCTGTTCTATCTGTGGTACTGGAGGTAGTAACCTCCACTAACTGTCACTATTCTCAGGTTGCACAACCTTCCTTATTACCATATAAGGCAGAAACATTAAAAGCAGTTGGCAGAACCCAATTACTATCTTACTCCTGCTGGATCGTATGTTAGAGGAAATTTCATAGTGCTTGGGCTTTCTGTCCTGCCTAATGCCCACACTTAAGGTAACTGAAGGTTGTCATCATCAAAAAAGTAAGTCTTCACTTGGAATGAAAACCTCTCGTATTTGAAGCTAGAAGTTGTTTCTGACTCTGAAATAACAATGAACTGTTCAATATTCAACTTCTTTGACAATTGTTTGATTAGGAATCCAAATACGGATTAAAGAACCTTCTATTGGGGCTGGATTGATTCATTTTCAGTGTTCTTCAGACAGTGGTTCTGTGAATATGTACAATTTCTGTTATCCTTGACACATGATGGCTCAAACTTGAGAAGAAATTCCCTCTGCAATCTCAGTATTTTTGTGACTACATGTTACCAACTGGTAACACTGAAAAAAAAGATGTTTTTTCTTTTTAAATGTTTAGCATAGAGTATAGACCTTTTTTCCCCAGTATCTACACCTTATGTGAAGGATTCCCAAACTTATTTGTCCAGTTGCTGTATTCTACAGTGGCCCATAGCTGCTTGTGATGTCAGATCCTAGAATTGTGCTGGCTGCATGCATTATAGCCCTCATAGGAATTTCTTGTATGTGTAAGAGGAAACACCTTATATGGACAACGTTACCTCCAGTAATAATAAACTATGTACTCCATCCATCTCCTTCATCTGCCTTCTTTGAATCCCTGTAACTCATGGTTTCAGAGCTCGCAGCTGTGGGATCCAGTGCCTCTGCCATTTATACACCATTCTGCTGGTGGGCTTGGCTCACTGAGCATCCAGGCAGCTGTTGGTCTACTCTCGAGCTCCCCAGTCCCAGTCATTCCCCATCTTCACAGTGCTGCTTTCACCTTATGAACCATCTTTTGTTCCACTTCTGTCTGTCCTTCCCGCTCAAACTCACTTGAGGTTGTGAAGTTTATCAGAGCAATACCAGAAAAAACTGAGAAACGGTCTTCTAGAAGAACATTTTCTCTCTTCTCTCATGGTAACAAGATATAGGTTTTCATTATGCTGTTGGGATGGAGGACACCAGAGACTCGGTGAACAGAGGAAGTTTTCAGAACCTATGGCTAGCTGAATGTTGTTAGATTCTCAAAGGTAATACTGCCAGCTGCTTCCCACTACTGAGGATTATACTGTGAGAAGATAAAATTGGCCATAGGCATATTCAAACTGAGGCTATTTCTAGGTTAGAATGCCAGTGTAGTGACCTCTTGTGAGCTTACAAGACTCTCTGACCTGATGATGATATGGCATCCAGTGCTGCTCCTCTGCATCTTTCAATGCACAGGCTCTAATTGGCCTGACCAGCCCGTAACTCTTGCTCTGCAATCTCCAGCTTTACCCACTTTCCTCCCCATGCCAGGGGTTTAACTGTCTGTGTTCAAGGCAAGCTCTGCTATGCTGCAGTTATGTAACCTTGGGTCAGACTGTGTGAAAACAATGAAGTCAGAAGAAAGAGCCATGAGAAACCTTGTCTGGGACCTCCATCCATGCACCTTGTGCCCCCTGGCTCTAGAGCTGCACTGGAGCTCAAGCCCTTGCCTTGGTCTTTGCCTTTGTCATAGCCATACTGGGCCTGGCCTTAATGCCTTGTTGCTCCTGACCTTGCCTTGCTGAATTCCTGTCTTGATCTTGGATTTGCTTTGACACTGTGAACTTGTCTGGTGATCACTGGACTATCAGCTGAACCTTGTTACTGCTGCTCTTGAGTACTGAGGGACTGTGCCACTCATCAGCAAGGTCACACACACAGACACCCCCCACCCCCCCCAACCTGCTTTGTGGTCACCTTTGGCTCCTGGCTTCCATATTTTGCAAAGTAGCCTACTTGTGCTGCTCCTTGTTTGTCTT
This sequence comes from Aviceda cuculoides, assembly GCA_035590195.1. NCBI lineage: Eukaryota > Metazoa > Chordata > Aves > Accipitriformes > Accipitridae > Aviceda > Aviceda cuculoides. The sequence continues at coordinate 8,211,329 of JAVJGG010000054.1, forward strand.
ACCGCAGGCAGATAAGAGCCCTACTCCTAATGGAAAGCCTCCCTCAGAGTCCAGACTGAGAGATAAAGACTGCACAGTTGTGCAAAGGAGAGAAAACAGTCCATACTCCTGTATTGTCCGGCTGCCTCTGTAAAGGTAGAAGTTGGCCTTCTCCTGAGCAGGTTGGCTTATTCATAGCCCTGAGACACAACCTCAGTGTGACAGTGGGACTTGGTGAGAGCCGTGGACAGTCTGGACAATGCACTTGAATATGTGCTAATGTGACTGTGAACGCAGGAGGAGCTAAGCATTGTGAAATGACCCAGAACAGTATTAAAACTAGACTACTTTTGTATGCTTTTAGTTGGCTTATCTTGTATATCTCACTTGCCTTTTAAAATGCACACGGCAATGTAAAAAAGCTGAAGTGCTGAGCCTGGCAAGATATCTTGGGTTTCTCTAAGTATGTTCTTATAATTATATGTATTTCTCAAAGTCTTACATTACAACATTGATAGCTATTACAATTTCCACCTCAAATGATGAGAAAATGATGTTTGTGAGTGCTAAATAGTAACAGACCTTTTTGACTTGTAACATACATTGATAGTTTATTCTTGTGTTCTATCTTTACATATTAGTTATTGCATATGCATAACAACTCTAGGTTCTAAAATGTAGTTACTTTACCAGAGTCATTCCCTCTAGGAGTTAAGTCCTGACCCTGAAAATTGTAAAATGATTCTATCGCTTGCTGAAATGAGAGTGCCTAGTTCCAAAGAGAGGATTGTGAAATGTCTGCAGCATAGGCTGGATCATAGAATCACAGAATATCTCAAGTTGGAAGGGAGTCATAAGGATCATTGAGTCCAACTCCCTGCTCCTTGCAGGACTGCCTAAAACTCAACCATATGACTAAGAACATCATCCAGATGCTCTTCGAACTCTGACAGGCTTGGTGCTGTGACCAGTTTCCTGGTGACCCTGTTCTAGTGACTGACCACCCTCTCCATGACATTTTCCTAATGTCCAACCTGAACTTTTCCTGATGCAGCTTCATTCCATTTCCTCATGACAGCTCACAAATTAAACAATTGTTTCTGTATTAAATGAATAGAATCTGTTCTATCTTTTTATTCCCTCTGGAATATTGTGAATACATTTATTGGGCAATCTATTGTAAGGTTGTATATGCCTTAAAGATGTCTCTTTTGGTCTGTTCTATTAAAATTCCTTATTAACATTCAATGCTTGAACAAAAATTCCATTTTTTTACTTTGACATCATAGTACATTTTGTTGTCCTTGAAAATGAGAACAAAGAACACTTAACTAGATTTGCCAACTGGACTTTAGGTTAAGTGCATACTAATTATATATAAAACATTTAGTAAGATTAACCTTAATTACAAAAATTTAAGGGTTGGAATACTTCGAGATTTTTCATATTTTTATTGTAATATTTAGTACATGGAGTTTCATTCATCGTCCACTGGAGTATTATTATACCTATAGTATAATAGTTTTTCCAGCAGTTGGAGATGAATGATGGAGTAGGCAAACAAATATAATGGACCCATGATGCATTTGCCCCTAGTAGTCTTTCTTGTCTTTATTTTTCAAGTATAATCTAGCACAAAGCTTTTTACTTTACAGGTAATTGTAACAGATCATTTTTAGCAGTTTAAGTTCCTGTCCACTATCCTGTGAAGATTTTAATTGCATCTGTACCTTTGAGCTGAAGATATCATGAGTTTATTGAAAAGATAACACAGTATATATATTCATTTAGCCCATGCTTCCCTGATGATCCTGAAACTAAGCGTGAACCACGATGTTAGTCTCTCTTGAGAGACTCATTGTTCTAACAGGTTGGTATGGAGACTAGAAAATTCAGTTCACATACATTGTGGAACAGCTATAGGTGTAAAACAACAACAAATTTGTTATTGTTGAACTACATGTAATACTTTGGTCAAGATTCTGAATGATGCTATGTGCCCTTATAAAGAGACAGTGTAGCCTGAAAGCAAAGGCTTTCCTAAATGCACTAGTATTAATTTATTTGAAACCATGATATTGGGGTGTAACAAGCACTAAAAATGTGGATATGATTTGTTTAGCAAATTGTAAAATTTTTGTTCATAGGAGTGGTACATCAGTAACATTTTTGTCATTTAGTCATAGACCATGGATGTGGTCAGGCATTTCTTCAGCCATATGAATAGAGGTGTCTGAATTAATCCTATGTTTCCCATGTAGTTTATGAGACCATGCAATTCTGTGCACTTTGCATTGTTTATGTTTGAGCCAAAGTCTCAAAGGGCAAGTGATCTGAAAAATTTCAGTATTATGGTGCGAAGTTCCTCTGTGTGTTCTTGTGTATGTATCTGTTTACCTGGAGGACTGTATAACCACAAAAAAATCTGCTAATCTGGGAATGTTACTTCCCATAAATATAATGGGTGTCTTGATTTAAATTTTTATTATTTTCTGTATGTGCTTTGGGTTTTTTTTTTCCCTTGAATGTTATACTTTGAGTAAGAGATTGGAAAGCAAAACTATTGATGCTTCTCTTTATTTCCCTGCTGCGTATCTGAGAACGTAGCTTGCTTATACAATAGCCTTAATGGAAACTACTTGTGCTAGAGTAGGACTGGTAATGACACTGAATTGCTCTTTGGAAATAGTAATGTTGACCACTAACTCCAGGTTAATATCTGGTACTTCCAGCTGTTCTTTTCCTGCTTTGCTTTGTTTATTTCTTGATTGAACAATTGACTTAATAGTCTAGCTTTTGCATTTATTATATTATAAATTTTGGGAAACAGCTTGTTAATCCAGTATAGAAAGGCAGAGGCTGTCTGGGTTCTAGATTTCTTAAGAAACTGGCAGTTTTCAGGTCTCCATAACCTCTGTTGAGGATTTGATAGTTGCTGCAAGCATGCAGTCGAGGAGATTTGTATGATAATATCTCCTAAACAGTGCAGCTGATGAAGCGTGCAGTACTGAATTGTTGTGTGAACAGTACAGCTTTTATTTCTCTTTTTACCTCTTGTTTTCATTGCTATAATGCACTGTGAAATCTGGTGTGAAGACTGGGAGCATACCAGAAAAGGATAACTAGCTGCAGAAGGAATAAATACGGTCAGATACATGAAACTCTCCCAAGGGAGAGAAAAGAAGCAGATGCATTCTGATGAATTAGTGAAAATTAGGCTTCTTAAATTTCCCAGCCAGTGCTGATGGCTTTAGCTGAGCCTTTCAGGCTCTTCTGGCTGCGAACAATGGAGATGCAGATCTTTTTTTCTTCTTTTTTTCCCTTTTTTTTTTAATGATGATAAGCGTAAGATGTTAGGGACTTGTGATAATCATGGCCCCTCCTACCGTGCCAGTTGAAACCACTCCCTAGATAACCAAAACATCACTCCCCATGATTCTGAAAGTATTTTACATTTCAATACAAGCTTCTGTGCACTGAACCGCATTTCTTACAAACAGTACATTTGAGAGGAGAAAAAAACAAAAATTCATTTTTTAGGAGACAAATAAGAAGGACTCAGCACCTCATTTTCAGAGCTCAGAAGCACTGTAAAACTGAGCTTGAAGCACTAACCTGCTTTAATTAAAAATATTGGAATATATAATCTAGTAATTGTTTCAGTGCTGATTTCTGTTTTCCAGTTCAGAATCCAATACATATAGCTTTTAAATTGCTGTTAAAAATATTTCAAATTATATATTTATGAATGTAAAGCTTCTTAAGGTAGAATTATATCACAGAGTTCAGCTCTGATCTTTGGGTAGCTTGTTGTAGCATTGAGCAAATTTTAGCACAGGACTCATATGTGTTCAGTTCCTGTATTTTTTTTTTATTTCAACTGTGCCTTCTGTCATGGCTTGGATGACTTATATTTCCCACTGGTTTGAAGAAGATGATTGGTATGAAGGACAGCAACGAGTAAGAATTGTTTAAATTAATATTTTCTCTTTTACTTCCTCTATATTTTTCTTCTTTAAGCTGATGTTTATTATATTACTAGTACCAAAAGTAATATTCCCATAGTGGTACTAAGAAGGGCTTTTTAGTGGTTTTAATGAGGTCTCGAATCATAGATAAGCATATCTAAAATGAGTTTTTTGAAAATGAATGTTGCTAGCTGTATAAAAGATATTGGAAGTTTGGTGGCCACTTACTTGCATTTTTTAGGTTGCATAATTTAATAAATAGTAATTCTTTAATATGTAATGAGATAGAAATCAAACATTTATTTTTATTGTATTAGGAGGAATTAATACACTGTGCATGGAGTAAACTAAAATAATTATACGCAGTAATTGAGTAAAAAATATTTGGGAGATATTAAATCCACCTAGGGTCATTTCCAACTTGTACCTTGGATATCTGTATATTTTTATTAATATTTTTCCAAAGAGGAGGAGTTGTTACTGTAGCAACATTTGTAGGGGATCTTGGATTTTTTTTTTTTTCCAACATTTATTAACTGCATGCCTTCAGCATGCTTGATCTACTGCTGCTTTCATAGATTTTTGGTGGGAAGTGAATATAAGTTGCATTTCTTTCACTGTATCAAGCTCCTTTATGTAACCATATATTTCTATAATTTCTATCTCTTGTTTTAAGAGTATATTCGCAGCTAATGAATCAGAATGCAGGAGATGCTACTGAAACATAAGGGCCAGCAGCTGCTTTATATTATTGTGTATTATTTGGTAATGCCAGTTATATGCTCCTCAGTATTAAAAAACAGCAGTTTTTAATACTTTTCCACTGTTCTCATTTTACACATCACTCATGATATGAATGTTTCAGATGTGGAGTTATCTTTTAATAGCTGCTCATCAGGGATTCAGGTGTGAGATGTGTCAAGAGGTAACTTTATCTGAAATTAGAAGTGTCTTGGTAATTTGCCAGCAGAAGAGCAATCTTCTGTTGATTGTCGTAGCTCTGGGTTGGAAGACGAGAACAAATACTTATGGAGGCTCTTAGATGCTTTATATGGAGATCAGACATGGTCGTATGTATTTCTTTGTATTACATAGAGTATCTGAAAACTAGATTTCTGGTACCATATGACTATCCGATACTCTATAGATGATGGGTTTGTTACCACTGCTAATGATGTATCAGGTTGATTAGGTGTGTAGTTCAACATTGCTGGTGATGTATTGTTAGAAATACCAGCATTTTTGCATGCTCTGTTTCAAACCCTAGTATTGCTCTTTAGATTATTGTGTTAAAGTTGCACAATAAAGGATATTCTAGTTAAACTGTACAAGTAGTGTAGTCAAGACAGTCAAAAATACTCCTCAGTAAGACTTACCCCAAATTATGATATTTTTTTTTTTTTTTTTTTTTTATGTTAAATTTTTGTAAAATACAGTCTCAGGCTGTGATTTCAAATCCAATTTTTTTTCTAAACTTAAGCAAAAGGTCTACAACTTCTTTCCTTGTGAAGCCAGAGATACTGTGGTTAAATCAGTTCTAATAGTAATTTGGCTCCGAGTTTATTGTGGAGGTTTAAAATGGCTGTGAACACTAGTAGATTACTTGTTTGTTTAAAATTATCTTTTAAATATAATAGTGTTCTCTTCCTAGTCAGTGTTTGGATTACTGAATGCACTCATTTTGAACGCTTGCTAGGTTATCATAAGTTAGGATATGTCATCTGCAAATCCTGGTTTCAAGATGGTGGAAGGAGGTGGTTTCCGCTGTGTCTTGCAGACACACAGAAATTTCTTGGTAGGTTTGAAGACCTTCATGTTTTTAACAAGATAAATTCATTGTCCGTTATCTGGTGCTTCAAATGGGTCCCATTGGATAGGGTAATGAATTTGAAACTCTATGGTTCACAGGTTACATTTTCATCTCCAATGGATTTTCCCACAAAGATGGGTAAATATACCCGATGTCTTTAAGGAGACATCACTTTTATAACACTAAAGAAGATCTCTAATTATTACATTATCATTGACAAACTAACAAAAATACTGGCATCTGGTGACAGTAGTCTGGATGAGACATAAGTTTTATATGTCAAACATACAGGATGACAGCAAGCTTTCCACATAAGAAAACATACAGACTTAACTGGAAGATAGTGACGATAGAATGAACAGAAGCAGAGGAGACTAACACTTTACTATATATAGCTGTTCAGAAGCTAGGGGTTTGTATACACAGAAGGATATTGATTAGTGTAAAGCTACTGTAAATTCACTTTTGCGTGCATGCCATATTGCATATGTACTCATTTGGACAGGTCATACACCATATGGACCACAATTGCTAACAATATAAGCATACGTTATTGTTTGTGCTTGATGGTTATAAATTTATGAATATTTATAACATGCAAGCACACCTCTTGATAATTAAAGGATGCTAAGTGATGGATTTAAAGAGCTATTATTATTCTGTAAATATCATTGTAGTACAATCGGGAAATACAACGAGGAATGAAATACACTGAGCAGCTGAAGCAGAGAAAAAGGAGTTAGGTTAAAATTAAAATGGTGCCTATTAAAGAGCTGCAGTTGCCAGGCTACTGACACTGCCGTTTGGTGTGTGTGGTGTGACACAACGCTCAGGCTTTTCTCCTGCATCCTTTAGTAACTGTATTATTCTGTGAACATCAAGGTTTAGTTCCTTCATCTGTCAAGTAAAGTGATTTATTTCATTCTACGACCAGAGCAAGATTTTTGCATTTTGGGGATCAGCAAGGTATTGGAATGAACATGGAAATTCTTAAGTGGTTTGCAAAAAATGATACCTATGCTAAGGTAGGGATTATTAGGCATTTTTCTTTAAGTTATTGGTATATAGCCATGTCTACATATCTAATCCATTCAGTTGTGGGGGTTTTTTAAACAATATTAACTCTATGGTATACAAAATTTCAGTTTAATGTGGTGGGTTTTTTTTCCTATATTTAGCAACAAAGGAGGACTTAGAATGTTGCTGCTCATGTCAATTGAAAAGAAAGGTTTTTGTTGTCCTCCCTCTTCCCTTCATCTCCTTGGAAACTGTGGGCATCCTTTGATAGCTTTCCCAATGTGGTATAGGTTTTTTACATGCACTTTTTTTTTTTTTTTTCAACGTGTACTTAAGAGTTATTACTTGTACATTCCTTATTTTGAAATAAAATGCTTTTTCAACAAAGTATGAAAAATCTCCATTGTATAAAAATGCAACATGTGTGAAATCATACATATATATTTATTCAATTATACTGCATTTCTAGTTTTTCTGCCATTTTACTCAGGCTGTTTTGATGAATGCTGCTTTCTCCCTTGTACTCTAAGAATGTTCAACAGAAATCTATAATGTCTGAAAAGATCTGTAGGAAACTGTTTTAATGCATGATACAAAAGAATAACGGTCAGTATGCCACACAATTGTAATTTCTTCTTCTAGATACTGTTGTACTAAATTTCAAAGCAAATGCTTCTTCTTAATTACACTATTTTTTGTAAAACAGTACATATTACAAGGAGCAGGAAATATTAACAAGTTTAAAACAGCAAATATTAGTAAACAAAATGCAAATTTCTTTCTGTAGTACAGCTCAGAATATTTTACATATGTAATTTTTTTACATAAATAGGAAAAATATATATGAAGAATCAAAGTTTAATAATGCTTCTTAAGCATGAATTAACAACTCAGTGAAATAATGTTATATCACAAAGCAGCATTTTTCATCTAAATGTTGATCTTACTTAGGGACATTTTCATTTGAATATCAGACTTCAAGAAAAATAGTACATTATCAAAAAATGATTGTTTTACATTAAACTTGTGAATGAAGCTTCTGTTGGTGAATTTCTTCAAAAAACATTAACGTTACCTTTTATCTCTAATGTAAATGTGGAACAAAGAGGAGACGAATGTGTTCTATTTCAAATACAGTACTTAATATGACATATCCAGTAATGCCTACAGACATACATATAGAACTAGGCCGAAATAATTTTATAGCCATTTGGTGACAGTGATTTTTGGTCATGATTAATCTAGCCTGAATTCTGATCAGTGACATATGCATTTGGAAACCACTAAAATACCCTAAACTGTGCAGGTGTCCTGTTGATGTAAAAGCTTCTTCAGTGTTAATTGGCTGCATGGAAAACATGGAAATAGTAGTGCTGGTAGTGGAACTGTCTCCAAATCCAAAGTGCTAGTCTGTTCTGTGTGATCACGGTAATTCTAAAACCAGCGTAGAGGACCTTTTTCTTTTTGTTCTAGATTTCAGCACTTAGGCTTGGAATCCTCCTTGTTCTCAGCCACTTAGAATTGTATTTTCCTATAGACTAGATTTCATGTAGTCAGGAATAACTTCTGTCTCTCATATCAAGGCAAAAAGGAAGATCTACTAAATAGATTAAGAGGATTATTTTTTTTTAATACAGATTACTGCAGAATCCTGCAAGACAAATCTGTTTTTACTCTGAAAGAAACATTTTTGCAATTCTGTTTTAGCATCTGTAAGAGATCTTAATTTTACCTATAATCAAACCACAAATTGAACAAGAATTAAGATAATATTTTTCTTACAGATAAAACTTCATCAAATCAGGAACCTCTTAGCTCCCAATCTGTTATTACTATGAAATAAATATTTGTGCACTCTTAGTGTCTAAAGAGATGTTAACTTTTAGTCAATCTTACATGTGGTAAACCTACAAACTAAACCTATGATAATCCAATATTAGATATCTAAATCTCTTCTACTTCACCATGGCTTTTTTAATGTTCCTTATTAGTTTGCTGACACACCCAGTGTTTTAACCATCATTCTCCCTGGAATCAAGAGCGGAAACCGAGAGTTCTGGTTCTCAGTGTTATTCTGCGTTTTAGTAAATTGTTATGTAATCAACTGGGTGACTTTAATTTCAGAAAAAGTTGTTAATGGTGCCAGTTATTTTTTCATTGTGACTGGAAAAAGTCTGTGTTGCAGTTCTGAATGCCCCAAATCCAAATATTTCTGAATATATGTGATTGGTACTTCAATTGCACAGAAGGGACCTGTGGAATTTGTAATTTGTCTAAACAGTAAATGAACACTAAATGGCAAAATCAGAAATTTAGAGTCTATTTTTTGTCACTTTGGTTATGACGATGATTCTTTAAATAATAAGAGAAATTTCTTTCTGTGGGACTCATGTCATTTATGACATGAGATGGATTGCAAATGAACTGCAAGGTGATACAATTTATAGAACTGTTCGGTCTAGAATCTCTAATTTATTTGCTGCAGAAGTCAGAAGAATTAATATTGTTGGCAGAGAGAGAAAGAAAGTCTAATAGCCAAAGCAGAGCTGTATCTTGTAACTTGTTTTTCTGTGTATTTCTGTTCTGTTGTACAGTCTCCTTTACAAAAATTTTCAAAGGTTAAACATGGGTGTTTCATTTTCTTCAGTCGTTTAGAACTCAGAACCTTTAAGCACTATAACTACAGTCAGTGATATCTTTGAGATGATTAGTCAACATTCGATCTTATCCTGATCTTCTGCTAAAGAAGCACCCAAAATAAGTGTCTCAATTCCCCCCCACACTTTCCAAAGTGAAAGAGAGACTTATAATCTTATGGAGGTTGCTTCTTATATTTATTTATTACTGTTTATCTGCCAAGTAGATACCCCAAGCACATAAGAAGAATGGAAGATAAAATTGATCATTCAGCTTCATTTTCATCCCTTGTATATATGTATTAAAATGAAATTTTGTTAATATTTATATAAGCTTTTTGTCAATATTGACTGATAGCTTCCCTTGGGTACTATAGGTCACTATTACCATACAAATTTTTTTCTATATGCACCTTAATGGTATTGTAATTCAGAAAAATATTTCTTCCTCCGTATAGTTGATGTCAAGTAGGTGAAGAGTGATCTGCAGACATTATCTTTCCTAAAGCTGTTACGCAGCAATGCGCTGCGTAAACAACCCTTGCACTTAATCAACAGTTGTTCCCTCAAAATACTTGATTATGTTTTGAAGTATCCTTTTTTCTTTTTAATTCCCTTTCCTTTGTGGGGCTTGAAAATGTACCTAACACTCGGTAAATTGAACGTAACTCTCCTTGTCTTTAAAGATTATAGTCTCAGCTCTTTAACCTAGAGATCCCATCCTTCACACTCTAGGTAATGTTTTCCCACGTAATGTCCCTCAGTCCGTTAATCTATCCGTAGTATAAATGTGTCCATAAATGAGACATTTTCTAACATAGTTGCAGGAGTAAATTTTTATGTCTGGACCTTACCTTAGCCCATGCTGAAGCACTCAGTGGTATGGTGAAACTCAGCAGGATTGTCCTTCACCAATCTGCCCAAGAAGATTCTTTGCTGTAGGAGCTCTCACTGACACAAGTACAATTGTTTTCCTGTATTAGGATTCTGCTGCTAGCCCAGCTGAAGTCATACGTATTAAAAGGTTTCGGCTATGGGCTATCTAAATATCCTGTGTTTGGGTAGTACTTTCAGTCGTGCTCACACAGCCTTGTTTGGATTGATTTAACTTCTGTGCAGAAGTGGTGAATCCTTTTTGCAGCTATTTGAACCTTGTTCTGCCATTTGGATCACCACACCATTGCAGGCTGTCATCTACCTAGCCATCCTTGTCAACCTCAGTTGCAGTTGTTTGACCGCTGGAGGCTTCTAAAGCCACAATTATTTCTGCAGGTTAATGGAGTGGGCATTGCATCAGTTGACAGTTGGCTTGAACCTGGGACGTTTGTATCACATGAAGACTGGTTTCTAAGTTAATTCAGAAATTCTGTAAAAAACGATGGCTTTCCCTACTTGTCTGCGGTAAATAAATGCAACAAGTCTCATTTTGAATGTTTTCTTAAATCACAGAACGGTTGAGGTTGGAAGGGACTTCTGGAGGTCATCTTGTACAACCCACCCAGGAGTTAAGTTTTGAGAATATCTTTGCAAATGTGTGTACTCTTGGTTGTAGTAGAGTATGTAAATGGGTCAGAAAAATGGCCAGGCTCATGTGCTGTAAGTAACATTTTGACATTATCGTGAATCAAATGTGGGCTAGGTCTGGCCTAGCAAAGCATTTCTTGTGTTTTGATGTTAAAGTCAGTTGTTGCCTCATTCTGAGTAGAGCTGGTAGTTTTGAGACTTGTTTTGGACAGTAAAGGTATAGTCTTCTGTACAGTAATACAGAATGTTAGACTAAGCTTTGCTTTTTATTTACCACAGTTTAACTTTTTTTGTTAAACAGTAATTATTAAGAAAATTTAGAAAGCTTCTCTAAAAAGGATGATGATAATAAGTAATGCATAGTTTTTTCTATGCAAGTGGCTTGAAGACGCTTTTAGACATGTTGCTTAACTTAAAACAAAAGTATTAGCATATGGTTTATTTTGTCCAGCTGTCTTTGTGGGGGATGAAGGTAAAAAGAGAGCAGAGAGGGTATTGCACTGTAATACAGAAAGTGTTGAACCAGACTGCAGGAGAAAATGAAAGTGATGAAGAACAGCTTCAGCTAGTACAAATCAAGAACTACTCAAGTCTTCATGTGCTGTCCCCCCACTTTTTTTCTCCCAAACGGATTCCTGTGAATGGTATTAAAATCCTTTTCTTGTGTAGCACTGAAGCCTCTGAGCATCTGCTTGGCTTTATTTTGGATACATTCTTCTATGCCTCATAAACACAAGATGTTGCTGTTAAAAATATAGGTCCCCTTTATGTTTTAAGGTACATATGTATACGTTATTTATGGGAACAAAATGTGTAATTCTGTTCTTTAACATTTTGTTGTCTTGTTGTAGCCTAATGCATTTCTGTTTTAAAGGCAAAAATGTCACAGGTTAAACAAGTGGGACTTTTAGCTGCTGGATGTCAGCCATGGAATAAGGATGTATGTGCTGCTAGTGGGGACAGATTTGCTTACTGTGCTACCCTTGCTATTTATATTTATCAGGTAAGATTATTTAACAAACTTGTTACATGTTTACATTGTTCTCTATCTCACTTTTAACCCTTTCAGTAAAAGTTCCTACAATGCTTTTTGAAGTACGATTGCTGCTGAGATGTCTATGTAAAGCTCAATCTTCCATTCGAGATACCCCTTCCAAATTATTTTTTTTTTCTTGTTACAGCTAGTGGAGAAGATTGATGTAAACTTTATATTTGAAGTTGTGTCAAGAATTACTCTTAAAAGACAGGCTCTCAATCCAGCAAACACTTGAGCTGAATGAAGTGCAGTGATAGAATAGTGGGTTCTGAAGGAGAAGTGAAGCAATTCCACAGCTTCATTTGAAGCTGTAGTATAAAAGTAGTCTTATGAAGTAGTTTAATCCACTGTGCAAAGTTGTGGATTCAGTGGCCTGCCTTTCTTTGATTTGGAACAAATTACTACTTTCCTAATTTCTGAACTGCTCCGCACCATGGTCTTCTGAAGCTCACAGTTACTATACATTAACACCTAACAAAAAAAAAAAAAAGAAATGCTGTGACGTGTAATTTTCAGACTGAGAAATATGTCAGGAAATTAAGCATGAGCTTATTTTAACTTCAGGAGTTATACCGCTAGTAGGATTAAAATAAATAAAATTTACTGTGTAAGGTTTGGACATTTTTTTTTTTTTTTTTTAATTGTACTAAGTGATTTAAGAAATGAGAAGGATTTCAAATTAATTTTCATATTCTGTCCTGTTTAACCCCTTGCAGATTATTTATAGGCATGGTAATAATTATTTAGTAAAGTATTTTAGGATTGTGTTTGAATACAGTTATTAATGGAATATAATAGTTTATAGGTGACAAGAGGATAGACCAGTGTTAATACTGGTTGGGTTAACTGAATATTTGTCAACTTTTCTGTCCAAGTCAAATGTATGAGAATTTAAATTATTGAGATGTCAGTTACTGACGATTGTTAAATCCACTGTAAATTCATCTGTAAGCCTAGTATTGTTATATGAACTATTCTCCAACCCAACAGTACTTAAAGTGAGTTTACAAAATACATATTTCTAAAATAAATTTTACTTTTTATTTAGCTGGATCACCGATACAATGAATTCAAGCTTCGGGCAATTATGTCAGAGCACAAGAAGACAATCACAGCCATATCTTGGTGTCCCCACAATCCTGACATGTTTGCAAGTGCCAGTGCAGATAGTTTAGTGATTATTTGGAATGTGACTGAACAGAAAGTTGTGGCCAAACTGGACAATACAAAAGGTATTTCAGACGTGGAGATATATTTGATCCATACAGCTTTTTCATCCACAGGTATCACAAATACTTGATATAGAGTAAACTCTAAGCAGTTGGTAGGCCAGAGGTTTAACAATTGCATAACACCATATTCTTGTCAGATTGTTGCAATTCGTTTTAGAAAACAATGGTAATGTGTTTGAGTAAATTGCTCTGAACCATATAGTAATTGGTAAAGAAAGACATTATTCTTTTTTTCTAAAGTACTTGATCAATTCAAGAATTTACTTTGCCATTGATTTCTTGTTGAGAAGGGAAAAAAAAAATCATTTTTTCCATCACTGTATAAAAGGATAAATAACTAAGTTTTAAACCTTGTGTGTTTTCATAACTTTACCGAAGTGAAAGCAAATAAAATGTAGCCTTCGACAGATTCAAGTATAAATTATCAGTGAATTTGAAAAACAGTTTTTGTTTAAATGCCCTAATGCTTTTCTACCTGCATCTTTTCTCAGGACTTGAAACTGCTGATTTGGAGATTATAATAGAAGTCTAGGGGCTTAAAAGTCTGTCTGTCACTTTTCCCTGCCCAGTTCTGATTCATTCACTTCAGTCAAAACCAATACCTGTATTTCTGTTCTTGCAGTCGATCTCTGTCAGGTGTCCTTAACTCCTACATTTGCATTCTTGGAAAAAAGGTGCAACCCAAGAACAGTCAGTATCTCGGGATCTTCTAGAGCATTTTGAGACCTCTGCTTTGCTCTTTCCAGAGCACATAGGATACCTCTGAAAATCTTGTATATCTAGCATATCCTGCAAAAGGAATAAGCAGGAAAACCTCCACACTGATTTGATCTATTCTAAAAGGAATATTGTATCAGTTTATGCATTAATATAAAAACTGATACTTATTTTTCAATACATTGCTTGTTTAAAAATCATCTTCAGCCAATGACTACATGTGAAAAAATTGTTACTATTATTTTAAACTTTTTAGAAGCTAATTTACTTTTAGGATAATATGTTTAAACCTATTAATGCTGCCTTTACTCTCTTTGATGCTGCCATATTAAAGTGTCTAAATGCAAAGAGTTTTGAATTTCCAACTTGAGGAGTTTGTCTTACCATAATTTATTCTTTCAGACACACATTATTAAGTTATGAGGACAATGAGGGTTGGAGACATTAAGGTCAAAAGCCTTAAACTGGAATGCCTACAATTAGGTATTAGGCAACTGAATTAAAACTGTCATATATCCAGAGGGAAGCTGCCAAGAGTTCCCTTTGATTACAGAGCTACCTTTCCAATTTTATCACAAATATCTGCCTCCGTTGTATTTACCTTTGAATTAAATTTCATTATGTTTTGCAAAAAGAGACATTTTAAAGTTTTCAATATTTTACCAGCTTAATAGCAAATAGCTTACAGTAAAACAATGATGAATGGAATTGTGAATGAATGAAAGTATTGTTTACAGGATCAGGTTTATCCTCTTTCATATGTGTGATTGTCTTTGGCGCTAATGAATTATAGGTATCATAAAATACAGCCTATCAAAGTGATATCAAAATACTTTGGGAGACAATTCTACTTCCTGACTATGGATATGTGTAGTTTACTTTTACACAGCAAGATTTTCACACAGTTATCTAAATTTCAGTTTAATCATTTTTATGTAGAATAATTATTTCTACAGCTTTTCAAGACAATTCCTGATACTGGGTCAAGCAGTAATACACTGAATTTCCTATCTCAGTTCTTATAAGGTTTACCTGTATGTTTCAGGAATTCCTGCCTCACTTAGCTGGTGCTGGAATGCAGGTGATGCGGTTGCATTTGTGTCCCACAGAGGTCCGTTGTACATTTGGACTATCTCAGGACCTGACAGCGGAGTAACTGTACATAGAGAAGCACATAGTTTCTTGGCAGATATCAGTCTGTTTAGATGGCATCCAAAGAAAAAAGGAAAAGTAGTATTCGGACATACTGATGGAAGCCTATCTATTTTTCAGCCAGGTAAAAACTGATATAGTAGAATATTTATTTATATATATATATATCTTGTCTCTTCATACACATGTAATTCTGCACTTTTTCATTTAGGTTTTATAATGTATGTACATATATAAAACTTATTCTTAGTTCATTGTATTCCTACTCCTTCCATGTTTTCTTAGATAAAGAGTGCAGAGCATTTTCTTTCTATCTTTGCCCTTTTGTGACCAAGATAACATTGCAGTTTGACAAGTGCAATAAAACTGGTTTTTTTTAGGGAATGATAACACACCCTGATCTTCTACTGAACTGTGTTTTGCAACAAGTTTGTTCTGAACAGACTGACTTGAATATTTGGCTTAGTCTCTTCATTTGCTTGCATTTGTTCTAGAGTCCTCTGCTTCGTATTCCAGAGTCCTATGCACTTTTGTAGGTAGAATCTCATGGCTTCATATTATCTCCAAGATTCTGTACTGTCAAAGACAATATGGGAAATATTTATCTCTTTTTGTCTGAAATCCACCAAGCACATTTTTGCATACTTTATAAATAGTCCAGTACTCTGCTAATGAAGGTGTCTTGTGGATAAGCTCATTTGAAGCTAAAATTTAGCATGCTTTCATAAATAGTTTTCTACAAAGACAGGTATCTGTATTAGGTGGGCTATTTCAAATTTTTTCTGGCTACTTCTTTTTCCTCCAGTAAAAACTGATTTTCAACTTTGTGAGAGAAGTAGTTCTTTAAATAATGCATTAATTTTACATAGTATTATGCTCCAACAGCTTTCCAAAATTTATTCTCCTTCTGTTCACTTTACTAAGTAATAATTCAGGATGTCACAGAGAATAGATTCCCTTGCTTCTGTAGTGCTGGCTGAATTAGTATAGGCATTGGGAAAATAAATTCTATTTTAATATGATAACCTCTAAATATGTATCAAACTGAGACTTTTCATGAAGCTTGTCTAGAACGATTTGAATATGAAAATATGTGTCTTCACATTCAGATATAATTCAAAAAGTAGGCTTATCCAAGTTATCTATTTTATCAACTGCTTCTTTCTGGTTGGCAATTTATAGTCAAAATTCATCTGACTTTTGTATTTGGTAGCTTTTAAAAAATAACAATACATAAAGAAAGTGGTATTAGTAGGATGAATATAGGCCCTCAAAAAAACCCCCAAACCAAATACAGGGGGGAAGGGACACAAAGAATTGGTACTTTTCAATAAGGAATATAAAGCTGATTTTTTTGCTTTGAGATTGAAGTTCAGCCCTCATCTACCTCATGTCAGAATGTGTAAAATGACTTGTTATTGGACAAGAACTTAGTTTGTTACCGTGTGTGTGTGTGGGGGGGAATCCTTTTCCTTACTTTTACAGTTTTTGGTCCTTTTGTAGGATATCCTACAAAACACTATCTTGAGAGAACCTGAACATCCCCAGGTTCCTGTTAATTGCTTGAAAGTTCAGTGTGATTGACTCCTTGAATGCTCTAGTCTTTAAGTGTGAGTCACTGCCACATAATTAGCAGACTACACAACTTTTTTTTTTTTTTTCTCCTATTATTGTTATCTAGTTAGGTTTTTCTCTTGTGGCTGTATTTTCTTTTTATTAGCTCCAGACTATCTGTTAATGTAGCAGAACATTTAGTGTGATGAAAAAATATGCAAGGATTTAAGATAGGTACCCTGTTTTAAAAGAAATACAGTCCAGTCATGTAGAGCTAAATGTTCTGTACTAGTTTACCTTTCATTTGTTCTCAGAATAAGTGCAGTTTACTTAAATGACCTGTGACTCAGTTGCATGATTCACAGCACTGTTGTCTTCTTTTAACGGAAAATAAAATTTAACAGTTAGGGTTTCCATGAGCTTTGCTTCTGGACTCTTGTGAAGCAGAGGTAAAACTGAATAGCTCCTAGATACCCATACTCTCCCACCAGTTTATTGTGCTTTCTTGGGTCTGAAGTGTTTGAACATGACTGGCTTTGAGCAACTGAGGACTTTTTGCCTTTAGTTATTGTAAAGCTAACTGAAAAATAACAACTGAAAAATGACAATTCTGCTTTTTTGTCAGTTCTTGGTTTTCATTTGAATGTTGATTTTTCATTCACCAAAAAAATCTGACCTGAAATGTAAGCAGGGGACATTGTTAAAGAAGGTGGGAATCACAAAGTTTTGGGCGAATTTAAAGCAGCTATCTGATGATATTTCTGATGTTATCCCTGTTGTTATTCCTGATGCTTCAAAAGAGACAACTGTACATTTGCAGTTATCTTATATACAAACATAAATGGAATGGAGAAATCAGTTTATGCTATTAATTGTTGTGAAGTCTTAAATTATTTCCTCCATTTCTGGTAATTTATTTATAAAGTTACCCTAGATATAATGTGCACTAATAGCGTTTTTCCCTGGAAAATCATAATGAGAGTTATTTTAATATTCAGAATGTTTCCCGGTGAACGAAAACTTTTCAGCATTTTTTTTTTTTTGGTAAGTATTGGAATAGGATTTCTTCTACATGAATCATTAAGGAATATAGGTAGGTCTTGGCGTTTATCATAATATGACTAATTATATTCTTTAGTATCAAAATTGAAAACTAGATTAAAAACTGAATAATGGAAGATGTCAATTCCTTATTTCTAGAAAAGGCGTACAAAATTAATTTGTTTTTTTAATGCAAAATCACAACTTCAGAAATACAGATCTGTGTTGTTAATTAATCCTTTGGACTGTATGCTATCTTATGAAACTAAGAGCCATAAAAACATAAAAGTGGGAAATAAGCATGGTGTTAAAAATTGCAGTTCTTGATAATATGGATGGATCATCAAGTGAAATATGTCTTCTGTTATGCAGATGTCAAATTAGATATTTAATGGCCTGTTCTGGCTTCAAAATCCATGAACGCTTCATAATTGCACACATAGTTTTGAGGAAGAAAAAAATCTAAAGGCAGTTGTTCATAAATACGTTTTTGACTGCCACAATTTTTTTTCTAGTTCATACTGCCTTTATTTTGCCTGTATTTGCTGTGGTACACAGATTTACTTAAATAACTTGTATTTTAGGCTGTGCTGCAGGCCTTTACTCATGGAAATTGTTAAGACAATATATATGATTTAACATACTTTTCTTTAGTATAAAATTATGTTAATAAACCTGGCAGCTGCTTCTGTTTTCTGCTGTATTAAAAGGAAGTCAGATCTCATGGAGCCAGGACTACTTTAAGTCAAATATTGCAAAGCCAGCTTCATTAATTTCACTAGTGCAGACAGTAGAGCAGGCTACTAAATATTTCAGGGAGAGATAAAAATGATGTTTTCAAACCTTGTAACTGTTGAAAGGATATACTTGACTTAATTTTGAAATAACCTGTTTTCTTGTGCCCTTTAAAGGTTCTAAAAATCAGAAACATGTCTTGAGACCAGAGTCTCTTGAAGGAACAGATGAAGAGGATCCAGTTACAGCGCTGGAGTGGGACCCTTTGTCAACTGACTACCTTCTTGTTGCTAATTTACATAATGGTATTCGACTAGTTGATTCTGAATCCCTGTCCTGTATCACAACTTTTAATTTTCCCAGTGCAGCAGCATCTGTTCAGTGTTTAGCCTGGGTTTCTAGTGCACCTGGAATGTTTATAACTGGAGGTAAGCCTTTTATTTCCTGATTTATACAAAGGTAATAAATATAGGACTGAGTCTTCAAAATTGATACTTCAGGTTTGATCTTTCTGTTTCGTAACATTTCTACAAATAAAAGCATACATGCATTGTACAAAAAAAATACATAAAACTGTTGAAAAGAACAGAAAACTACACTGAGCAGTTTTTACTTCTTTTATATTCGCTGGGTACATAAACAAGTGACTTAACTTTTTTTTTATACTAAATCATTTCCTCATGCACACTTAAGCAACAAATATGAGAGTTACTTTGGGAATGGGAATAGAAATGCATTGTACTAGTGGATGTCATTTCTTAATCCCCTTTCTCTATTTTTAGAATTTAAAAAAAAAAAAAAATCTATTCACTGCCTCTTTTCTACACCATAGACGTTTCTGCTCAGGTTCAACAAATGAATAAGGAAAGTGAGACTGTGAGCATATTTTTTAATGAGATTTTCCATAGAGTTTATCTACTGAAGTTTAAATAACTAATGTTAATAATTATTGCTGTTAATAGTGATATTACCATGGAGATGACAGTGCCTGCTTATAAAATTATTCTTAGGATTCTAAGTTTAATTAATTGTTGTATTTTTGCTCAAATTAGTCCTTAAACTGCATACCTCTGTGTACAGTAAAAAGAGGATAATAAAAAAAATAAATGTTTCTGTATGCTTTTTTAAACCTCAGATTCTCAGGTCGGTGTGTTACGTATTTGGAATGTTTCACGTACAACACCTATAGATAATTTTAAATTGAAGAAAACTGGTTTCCATGGTTTGCATGTGCTAAGTTCTCCTCCAAAGAAAAAGTGTAAGTGTAATTTTGATTGGTTTTCGTTGCAATGGCTGCTAGCTAAGAAAATCTCGTTTATGAATCTTGTTATATCCGAGTCAATCTCTGTAAGTTTGTGTCAGCTCTGTAGTTCTTAATTAAGCAAAGTACCCTCTGGTGCCAGCAGACTAGACAAATGTGTAAAGGATCAAGGACTTTATAAAGCCCTTCTTTAGTAGGCCAGGCTTCATACAGGAATTCTCCATT
Organism: Aviceda cuculoides; assembly: GCA_035590195.1. Classification (NCBI taxonomy): domain Eukaryota; kingdom Metazoa; phylum Chordata; class Aves; order Accipitriformes; family Accipitridae; genus Aviceda; species Aviceda cuculoides. The sequence continues at coordinate 8,231,216 of JAVJGG010000054.1, forward strand.
TCTTTTGGTTTTAATCTCATTGGAATATAAAGCATTTTACTCTTTATAATTGTTACTTGTTATTAAATGAAAAAAAAATCTTACCTGTTTATATCTTTTGCTTTATTTTGTTAAGCATGTTTATCACAGTATCCTACTAAACATCACCATACGTCCTCAACAAGTGAGGCTGTTCCTCCTCCAACTTTAACCCAAAACCAAGCATATTCTCTTCCTCCTGGTCATGTTGTCTGTTGCTTCATGGATGGTGGAGTGGGGCTTTATGACATGGGAGCCAAAAAGTGGGATTTCCTTAGAGATTTGGTATGTTTCATCTCTGTCTTTGGAATGAGAGTTTATTTGGCTTATAAACTTTCTTTTAACACCAAAAAATGGAGGATGAAGTCTTTGCAGCACTGTAAAAGAGTTCCTGTCATTAAAAAGGGTCTGAATTTCTAGGAAACCAAAACAGGACAGTTGTGAAGTTGAAAGTAATTCTTTATTGCAAAAGTCTGAATCCTTTTGGAAGTATTCTGGCAATTTGTTTTCATCCAGAAATAAAGATTTAAAGGCTTGGGGGTTTTTTTGTTGGTTTTTGTTGGTTTTTTGTTTTGTTTTGTTTTGTTTTTTGGTTTTTTTTAACTTAAATTTTAATTTGATGGCCTTCTCAGAAATATTATCTGGAAGGTTTTCCATAATCAAGAATGAAAGTTCTAGTCAAATCAGAGAGAAAAATATATGTAACTCGGATGTGAGGTCACTCAGTTTAAAATTACAAAGACTGTATTATTAAATCTTCTTTGAAGCGGAAATTAAAAACTGGGTTTATCACATATTAGGTGAGCCTCTTATTCACTGGGCTTTTAGTTATTCTTGAGGATTTTTCTTTTTTCCCCTTTCCCTGTTTCCTTTTCATTGGAAAAACTTGAATAATTTTCAGGTGTACTCCCACACATGTTTGAATAGAGGCTGCTGGCTGGTGTTCTTCCATTTTTGATGGTTTTGGTCCTGTAAAGCAACTAAGGCTTAAAAAATTTCTTATATATTATCTGTTTCTCATATATTTGTCAGGCTAAATTCTACAAATGCATGTCTTTGAAAACAAGCAATTGGCATGTGAAATTTCTAATGGATTGAAGTTTAAACCACAACAGAGCATAGACTGTATTTAGAAACACAGAAAACTCAATGAAATACTAGAAAACTTGTAGAACATGTTCAACATACCAAACTTTATTTTTTCAGTCAGATACTTTTTACCTAATGGGCAAAATTATTTCTGTTTTAAAAAATTAACTTTTCTTGGTTGTTTTTTTAAAATTTTTTTTTTTTTTTTTTTTGCAACTCAGTTCCAATGGAAAATGCTAACAAGCTCCTGGCTTTGCATCGCCCTGTTGTTCCAGGGCAGAATTTTTCTGGTTTTAATAATGATCTATGAAAGGGAGGTGTGTAATAGTCCGAGCTAATTTATGCCTGTTAATTTTGACTGATGAGCCATAACACACAGGTGTTTTGGAACTCATAATTGACCTGATGGGTTATAATACAGTGTATTTTAGAGTTTGATCTAGACTTGGACTTCTGAATGAAATGAAAATGAAATGTAATAAAAATGGATTAAATATTTGTTTCATTTAAGGGACATGTTGAGACCATCTTTGATTGCAAATTCAAACCTGATAACCCTGATCTTCTTGCTACAGCTTCATTTGATGGCACAATAAAAGTTTGGGACATAAATACTTTAACAGCAGTTTACACATCTCCTGGTAATGAGGGAGTTATTTATTCCCTTTCTTGGGCTCCAGGTAAGAATATTTTGCTTTAGGTCTAAATGTTCTTTGAATTAGCATTGACTAGCAGAATTTGTGTTATAAAAGTTGTAGTTTTAGATAGGAGGGTATCTAATAATGTCTAAACATAACTGAACTATTATCTGTGAAACCTGTAGAATTCAATGCTTCAGACCTTGTTGAGGCTTAGCCTTATGAGGAATGGACTCAGTATTTCATACTGAGTCAGAATGGAGGGAGGAAGATCTCCAGAACCTTTCTAGCATTACATTTTGCAGACAATGAAAGGGCTTTCTTTGCACGGGAAGCAGCTAATTAAAGGAATTCAGATTCTATTTTGTGCTGAAGAAGCAGAACATTTGTGTTTAGTTCTTTCTCTTCCTTTTTTGTGTAGGATTCTAATCACTGAAGAGCTCTGTTTTTACTTTATTAGAATAGGGAGTACCTTTTCTGCAAAGCATCTACCTTTTCTTGGAGAAGTCACTTAAGTCAGTGGGAAACTTTCTTCTTATAACTGTTCTGCAACCTGCTTAGGTGAACCTGGGATTACATTTCTGATAGTTACTAATGTCAATAGTTGATGATAGGTAGGCATTCTTGTTCTGTTTTAATTCTTTGGAAAGCAGATGCAATTTTTAAAAAGTCTAAATAATTCAGCTCACTGCTGTTCTCTCCTATGCTTTTAAACTCTAAGAAATAATAGCTGACATAGAAAAAAAAAAAAAAAAAAAGTACTGTAGTGGGAAGCTGAATGTAGTCTGTCTATGTGAAATGAATTTGCACTTTTTTCATTTCAGGTAGTCTCTCGCACCTTGTTCCTCTTCACAGATTATTCATCTTGCTAGATGGAAATTGTGGCAAAATGAAATATGGTGTTTTCTTTTATGTTATTTTGTTTTGAAACTTAAATTCAGTTGTTCACTGTGAGGGGTGCTTTTCAAGTCTTATATTCTGATTTAAAAAAAAAAAAAAAAAGTAATTTTAAGCTAACTGGAAGCATGTGCTTCAACTTCAGTTCCTTACCATCCTGTCCAAAGGTTCCTGTCCATTCCAGACAGAACTTCTGCTTCTTTCACATCCCTTACTCCTAGAGAGTTCCTCTCTGCCTTGTACTTTATTCCTAATGTATAATCCAGTGCATGCCATCATTTTTATTTGATCTCAAAAGACCTTTGAACATACTGATTACTTTCTTTTTTTCTTTTTCTTTTTTTTTCCTCCTGTCATTCTCCTACCTGAATCTCTTTCCATCTTATATATATGCACTTGTCTAGATCTCTCCTGACTTTTCCACCTCTGAAGTGTGGCATAAAATAACAGTCAAAACTTTTATATAAATGTGCCATATAGCTATTTAGGGAAAAGTGTAGCTATATTGGGATAGAGGGTCACTGTGGTGAGGAGAATTTGGTGCCTTTTAGATTAGGCCTGAATGGAGTCATATATTCGGTTTTTCCACCCTGTAGAGTGTGGTTACAGATTCAGGTACGTTCTTGATGGGCTCGGGTGCTGCAGTGGTGCAAGATTAAGAAGACAAAGTACTGTTGTATGTTCTATTGCATTCTTCCTGCTTTGTCTTAGTAGGTAGGGAACTTTAAAAGAAAATGCTGCAGTTGCTACAACTTTAAGCTTGAAACATTGATACTATATCTCTTTTTTCAGTTTGTCATATGCATCATGGACATTATTTTCTTTTCACTTTAACTGCAAGACTTTCAGCAGTCATTGAGAATACTTTTTACAACAATACAACTTTTATTTTGCCCTTTCCTCAAAAATAGGAATGTAGAAAAGCAGGTCAGGCTTTTACTGAAATTGGTATTTGTGACTTAGTATCGAATGCTGGCCTTAAACTATGAAAAACTCTTGTTTATGTGCCATTGATGTCTTCTGTTTATATTACGTTTCTTGAATTTAAAGTAGAAACACACTAGTCAAACAATATTGTGATCTTATATTTATGTGAGATCTTACAAATGTTTTTCTCTAAAGGAGATCTGAACTGCATAGCAGGTGCAACATCCAGAAATGGTGGCTTCATCTGGGATGTCCCAAAAGGCAAAATGATAACCAGATTCAGTGAGGTAAGATGAGATTGCTTCTTCTTTTGTCTATATGAAATGTAAGTTAGTCATTCCCTCTACTGTCAACAAATAAAGATGGGTCAAAGTTCTATGTTTTTAAAAGGTGCTATAATATAAAAATTTATAGAAAGAATTATGTGGGTGCCAGTTTATATCTAAGGCAGAAGTATTTTTATTTCCTCAGACTGGGTTTGTGACATGAGAATGATGAAGCACCAAATGGTCTCCATTATCTTAAAATTGGTCCTGTAGTGATACACAGCAAAAGCATAGCTAATTTTTTCTTAAATGTGTAAATGTATATGGACATACAGACTTTAAACTGGGTATCAAAATGTAAAATGATGTTCTGTATTTTCAAACAAGGCTCAGAAAAAATTTTCAGTCCCTGAAGTCCAGACCAATAAAGCTCCATTTTGCAGCACACTAAACAGTATGTCTTATTTAGAATCTTGCCTTGTATTACCTGAAATCCGTGCAGGCATTTGCAAGTCCTGAAACAGTAGCATAATTGTTATTGGCAGAAGGAGCTATTTAATACTATGTTGTAGTAGTCTATACTATTTTTTGTATTCTTAGTATACAGCTATAATCTTTGAATTATACAGACATAATTAACTGTGGCATCTGCATCAGAGGATAAAGGATGCTCTTTAAGAAGACAGAGTTGGTGGGGCGGGGGGGCTGGCAGAAAACAAATATACATACATACATTCAGGAGTTCCTGAGTTCTAACACTCAGATTTGCACTTGTACTACTAAACATCTTTTCTCAAACACTTGTCGTGATACACGTCCCACTTAAGTTTTCACATAGCACAATTATTCATGCCCCATTAACTTCATTATTCCAACAAGAAGCTAACCTTTATTCAAGCTTCAGGTTTATATAGTTAAGGATTTCTCATTCTTCAACTTGACCCAGTTTTGTCTTTTGGATCCTGGAGAGTATGGCAGTTTTACTGTCTGTCTCCTCGGTCTCAATTTTTTTGGATCGTCAAATATCCCAGCTATATTGGGTGCTCATCATGTGATTTTGTACAGTGTACTTTACTGGGATAAAAGGGCTGAAGCCCATAGGAGAATAAAATAAAAAAGATGAGTCAATAGATGGGAGAAAAAGGGGTGAATTATTTCTTATTGATAGGTATTTTGCATTTTTTGAAGCATGGAAAGAATGGAATCTTCTGCATTGCCTGGAGTCATAAAGATTCCAAAAGAATAGCAACCTGCAGCAGTGATGGATTTTGGTGAGTGTTATTGGAAGAAAAAAAAAATTGCGAAATGCACTTCTCAAGTCAGTAAACTTTGACAGTACTATCAGTGACTAGTTTTAAAACTTTTCGTACTGGACAAAACTTGGATTCTATTAATCTCCTGTACTTGTTAGGATATATTTTTCATGATTTTAAGGGGAAATAAAAGGGAAACATTTGCAAAAAGAATAGTATCTAAGACAGTGTGATAGTGAAACTGAATATTGATTTTTATTTAGCCATGAATATTCTTCTAGGTTTCTTATTTGTAGATATGGAGGACACTTTTCAAAAGCTATCCCGCTATCCCACTTTACTTAATTTTTAAATTTTTTTTACATTTGTTGTTTCAAGGACTGGAAATCGCTATTTTCAAACAAAAATAGTTGTAATTATACCATTACAGGAGTGTAATAGCTTATTTGTAAAAACTTGCAAATGCCCATTGAGAACAATTTTGTGTTTATTTCGTTTCAGTACATTTTAAAATCCTTGTTCATTCTTTTCCTTTGCTACCCATGTTATTTCTGCTCAAATGTAATGAGCATGAATTTTAGAAAACAAATTAGTCAACTTTTTTTTTTTCTACTTTTGTTTGTTTGTT
>JAVJGG010000054.1:8237031-8250435 GCA_035590195.1 Aviceda cuculoides
CAAATTAGTCAACTTTTTTTTCTACTTTTGTTTGTTTGTTTGTTTTCTAAACATCTATTTTTACCTTAAAGCCATAGCTGCAATTTAGATTTTGGGCTATGAGGATCCTTTCAGCGAGCGAGGTACTGCAGTGGACATCTTTACAGCCTCTCTGAAGGAACATGGACTCTAAAGTCCAATTAAATGTTTTGCTGGGAAACAAGCACTTGTACTTGAGGGGCTGTAGGAATAAAGATTTCTCATATTCTTTCTATGTACTTTTTTTGCCGTCTGATTTATTTGCACAGAATCAAATTTGACTTTTGGATAGGCTACTTGGAATGCTTTTTTCCTTATAATATTATATTGTGATTGGTTTCAGTATTATTCGAACTATTGATGGCAAGGTTCTTCACAAGTACAAACATCCAGCTGCAGTGTTTGGCTGTGACTGGAGTCAAAACAACAAGTAAGTAAAAAATTATCCCAAAGAATTGATAATATTTACTATTTAAATTGATTACCAATAAAGTAACACAGAATTTAGAATGTGATATTTACCATGATATTAGAGCACTGAATTTTTTTTTCTGTTCAACAGTAGGATATGTGTGTAGCCCCTCTATGTTCCCAGTAGTGGATTTCATTGCCCAGCATGAACTTACTTAACTTTCAAAAGAGGATCTTTTCATATTGATGAGAAAAAAAAAAAAAATTCTCTGGCTGAATATATAATAGGGGAAAAAAAAAGACGACATTCAGCAAAGAGGGCTTTAGATTGGCTTCCTTTTAATGACTACTAAGCTGAAGATATAGCAGGCAACTAAATACACTGTGATATATGTTAATTTTGCAGGTAATTCCTAACACGAGAACTTTTTGTCAAAAAACAATTATACAGGAATTCAGTCTATTAATAGTTGTGTGTTGGGTGCTTGGTCAGACTAGTGCAAATACTGTTCCCTATTGCAACTAATGGATCTTTATCAGGTTTTTTTCTGATTTAGTATATTAAATTGGGTTATCAATAATTACATCATAAAGACACAAAGGAGAAGCAAAAATATGCAGTTTTTTTAAAGTAAATTGCAAAAATACCCATCATATCTATTTTTAAACTAAAAAAACATGAGTACATTTGATCTCTGTGACCGAGGATTTTACTATTTTTATTTTGCAGAGATATGATAGCTACTGGTTGTGAGGACAAAAATGTTCGTGTTTACTACTTGGCAACCAGCTCTGATCAGCCACTGAAAGTTTTTACAGGGCATACTGCAAAGGTGTTTCATGTACGGTGGTCTCCTCTGAGAGAAGGAATCCTCTGCAGTGGCTCTGATGATGGGTATGTATTTCTGAAGTATTAGAAAATTTAAAACCTCAGGCTGGACTATTAGAGAAACTTAAGATCTTTAGTTGTGCTGGTGCTGGCACCTTTGAAAACTCTGAATAATATGATAATCTAAATCTCTGCCTTGTTCAGATTCAGGCTGTAGCTTTGCTGTTAGCTTAATATAGTATTTGGATCATTAGCAGCAGGATCATTATCTAAAATTGTCACAGCTGCTGTAGCAATGCAACTTTTTGATGCTTTCCCAAGAGTATAGTCAGTGACTGATACCTATAATTCCTGGGAGTAATATAAGGAGGATACCATGTGTTTACATTATGTCTAAAGATATGGGCACAAGACCTGCTCTTACCTAATGTCTTTCAAAAGTATAATTAAGTAGAATCTGTGGAGATTTTTAGTGAGTGCGAAGTACTTCTGTTTTGTTGGTTTTGATGACATTTTTTTGAGGGAGAGCACATCCGTCTATGGTAAGCAGGAGAGGAAGGATTTTTCTATGATTCTAAGCCACTTACCTGCAGAGTGTACAAAACATCTTTGTAAGGATCACGGGTTTGGTGTATTGGCTTCTATTGCTTTCCCCTCTATCATTCATTAGATGTCTATGCTTGCAGCAAAATCTGTTAGTTCATAGTATAATGATTCATGAAAGAAACCAACTTGACAACAAACTTTTTACATGTAAATCCTCTCTATTTCACATGAGCAAGAAATAGTGAATCCAAAATTCTGTCATAGTGTCGTTATGAGATATTTTGATTTTATTAACAAACATGGCTATGTAATAAAACTTGATTACAGAGGGATTTCCAGAATGCAGTCACACTTTCAGTTTGAGGGAAGGGGATCGTTGAATAACTTAGTCCCAGGTAACACAGAAAGTAAGCAGTTTTTTGAGTTTATTGTACTTGGTAACACTCCTGTTCATAGTCAAACTCAGAGCTATTTCAGATGACCTGTTGAGCACCTAGGCTTATACAGTACATTGGAACAGTAAGCAAGGGTCGCACTTGAGCACATATTGCTGTAGGACTATACATATGTAAATATATAAAATGGCCTTCTAACTTGTGGATTCTCCTTTGTGGCAAGGTCTATCAAATGGCCCCTTTGCAGCACTGGAGAAACTTTAACAGGTGGCTTTGCCATGAGTGAGCTTTGGTAACATGTTTGATAATGCAATAAAATTTAGCCAGAATTACAATGATCTTTTCAAGAAACTGAACTTTTAATTTCCTAATTCTGTAGTCTGCTCAATTGGCTCTACCCAGAGATAGCAACTACTGAAAATAAAAGGAAATGTTAGAAACTTACTTGGTTAAAAGGGAAGAAAAAAATAGTGAGAAAGCTGGTATGAGTTCTTCCTCATTACTTGTGTAATCGTGATGGGAGTTTCACAATTTAAGATAGTGTGGTGTCCATTTCTGCCATGTGACAAATGCTTTGTTCAAAGGGGAGAATAGAATAGAATAGCTTAGTTGAAGGGACCTACAACAATCATGTAGTCCAACTGCCTGACCACTTCAGGGCTGACCAAAAGTTGAAGCATGTTGTTAAGGGCATTGTCCAAATGCCTCTCACACACGGACAGGCTTGGGGCATCAACCACCTCTCTTGTAAGCCTGTTCCAGTGTTTGACCACCCTCTTGGTAAAGAAATGCTTCCTAACGTCCAGTCTAAACCTCCCCTGGTGCAGCTTTGAATCATTCCCATGTGTCTGACCCCTGGATCCCAGGGAGAAGAGATGAGCACCTCCCTGTCTGCGTCCCCTCCTCAGGAAGCTGTAGAGAGCAATGAGGTCGCCCCTCAGCCTCCTTTTCTCCAAACCAGACAACCCCAAAGTCCTCAGCCCTTCCTCACAGGACTTTCCTCATAGGAAAGTGCCTTCCAGCACTTTCACCAGCTTTGTTGCCCCTCTCTGGATGCATTCAAGGACCTTCACATCCTTCTTAAACTGTGTGGCCCAGAACTGCACACAGTCCTCAAGGGGAGGCCACACGAGGGCTGAATACAGTGGGATGATCACCTCTTTTGTTTTGATGCCTCCCAGGATGGGGTTTTCCCCTTTGGCTGCCAACCAGCACCCCCAGATCCCTTTCTGCAGGGCTGCTCTCCAGCCACTCCTCTCCCGATTTGTGCAGAAACTGGCATTTGGAGTTGTTAAATTTCATCCCATTAATCACTGCCCAACGCTCCAATCTATCTAGATCCCTCTGCAAGGCATCTTGTCCGTCAAGAGAGTCAACAGTTCCTCCCAGTTTGGTAACATTAGCAGACTTGCTAATGGTGTATTCAAATCCTACATCCAGATCATTGGTAATGTATTGAACAGAACTGGCCCTAGAACTGAACCCTGAGGAACACTGCTGGTGACTGGTCGCCAGCCAGATGTTGTCCCATTCACTACAACCCTTTGAGCCCTGCTGTTCAGCCAGTTCTTCACTCAGTGCACTGTGAACACGCTTGTCCCACCATTGGAGAGCTTGTCCAGAAGGATGCTGTGAGGGACAGTATCAAAAGCCTTACTAAATTCCAGAAAAACTACATCCACCACCTTCTATTCATCCACTAGGAGGGTAATCTTATCATAGAAGAATAGCGAATTAGTTAAACAGGACTTTCCCTTTGTGAACCCATGTTGGCTGTGTCTGATGATTGCATTATTCTTTAAATGCCTTTCAATAGTACCCAGTATGATCTTCATAATTTTCTAGGAACAGAGGTTAGACTAACCGGTCTGTAGTTTCCTGGGTCTGTTTAGAGGGCTGTTAAAGCCATAGAAAAGATAGATCTTAAAGTTCTGTTTTGTTTTTCTTTCATCCTTTTCCCCTTGAGAGTCCTAACAGACAAATATAATACACATGCAGGCATGTGGGCAAACCTCTTTTCTCTCACTGACATGTAAGATAATGGTGCATATGAGATTTTTGAAAGACTATGAGGTGGATGGAATAGTTTCTTGCCTGGTAAACTGCCTTTGGTGTATTTTGTACCCCTTCCTAAACATGAAGGGCATTGGCTCCTACCTCTGTTATTACAACTTCTATAAACATATTGCAAATAAATATTCTGATAAATTTGAAGCTTAGAATGTTGCTGAAGTAGACAGATAATCATATTTCAGTAGGTGATTTGATGGACATAGGTTTTTTGTTTTTTTTTTTTTGTTTTTTTTTTTTTTCTGTTTCAGTACTGTTCGAATATGGGATTATACACAGGATGCTTGTATAAATGTTCTTAGTGGACATACAGCTCCAGTACGGGGACTGATGTGGAATCCTGAAATTCCTTACCTTCTAATATCTGGCAGTTGGGACTATACAATTCGAGTCTGGGACACAAGAGATGGAACATGTTTGGACACAGTTTATGATCATGGTGCAGATGTATATGGTAATATTATAAAATTTTGTTTTATTTCTGTATTGAAATGCATTTTAAAATATCTTAAAATTTATAAAATAATGTAAACTGGTTATTAGATAAAATTAATTATTTGACTACTTTTTTAAATGCCTTCTCTACTAGGATTAACATGTCATCCTAGTCGTCCATTTACTATGGCATCTTGCTCTCGTGACTCTACTGTGAGACTCTGGTCATTGACACCTCTTATAAACCCTCTACAAATAAATATCTTAGCAGATAGATGTTGGGATGAGATTATCGGTAATACCGGTAAGTAAATTGTATATACTGTTGTTTTAATTTTCTGTATGTACTATACTTTTTTTCTTTTTTCTTGTTTTTTTAATTTTCATGTATAAATCTTTGTGTGTGTTAGATCGTGCTGTGGAATCTGGTGCTCCTCCTTTGCTGTGTGGTAAAGTTTCCAGGGATATTAAACAAGAAGTGGAAAAATTGTCAGGAAATCCTCGAGGAAAAAAACTAAGGTGGTTTTCAGAATGTTTTTCAGTAAGTACTCTGCAAATTTAAGGATGTTGTCCGTGTACATGACTTTCTCTTCTGAAGTCGATCTCCAAAACTGAAATTAATTTCTTCTCTACCATTTTTTTCTCTTTCTTAAAGAGGGCTCAGAAAATATGCAGAAATCAATTCAGTCTCTTAGAAGTTCTTCATGTAAAAATGTCCATGACTGAATTGTTTGTCAGTTGCGAACACCAATTTTTCACAAAGTGAAATAGGTGGGATAATTCATTTTCCATAGGAAAAGTTTGATTTGACAGGAATTTTCTATTGAAGAAAATGAAAATATGTGTTTTATCAAACTACATTTGGAATTTTTAATTTTAAACCATCAAAGGGACACCCTCATTACAGATAAGGTTTGAACTGCCCAAGTGCCTGTGCCAAAACTGCTCTATCACCTTCTAGGAGCTATAGATCTGGATGAGCCATGCCCCAGTATCCATCAATTGCCTTTGCTTCCATTGTACACTAGTATTTCCTATAAATCACTGCAGCCTCTTTGTGCAATTGGGTTAAAAATATAAACCACTGGGTTCCTGTGAGTGCTTATCTGCATAGGAACTGAAGTTGAGGTAGAACAAGGACAAAAATGACCTGGAACTACAGCTAGTGTCAAGCACTGTTGTGATTTAAGTCAATACACTGATCTACAAAGACCTAGTTCATCCAAAATACTTGTTTTGATTTCTAGCGAAGTTGAAGTCTATGATTTAGAAATGCTGAAACAGTCTTCCTCAGTTACAAATCTTGAAACTTCAAGTTTTATTAAAAATATTTTTTTATGGATTTCCTTGTTTTACAGAAGTTATGGATTTTGATGTCCCATGTTGATTCGAGAGTAAAACTGTTTATAAGATTAGAGTTTTCCAAGAACAAAAACTTTTTTTTGATCAGTTTTGTGTTCAGTGCTTTTTGAGTTCAGAAAATAGTGTTGTGCTTAAACTATAGGGAGTCAAGAGGTTTAAGGGACTGAAAAAAAGAGGGAATAGTCTCTTTTTTTTTTTTTTTTTTTTTTTTCTCTCTCTCCCCTAGCAGGATCTCCTGCTTTTTACCAGCTCAGGAATAATTGGACTTCTAAACTTGTAATCCTGTTATTCTTAGAAAAGCTCCTTCAGTTCAAAGGTTTAATGATTTTTTTTTTTTTAAGCTTCTAATTACTCACTCTCTTCTAGACCTCGTTCAATGTTAAACCATTGTCCTAGCTCTACAGAAGGATTGATTCAAATGTTACACCAATAAAAATGCTTAAAATGTATTTTAAAAAAAATTGTCTTGATGGCCTGCAAGATTTTGCGCATATACAGTTATACCATATGTGTCTGTTTTAAGATTTAATATTAAAATAGTAACCCAGATTGTGGAAGTCGAGCCTTGAAGTTGTTTTTTACCTGGCCCATGCCTTTTGCTCTACAGGAAATGCTAAAATAGTACTGGGGCAGCTCAGGCATCCCAGCAGCTGAATGTTGTTTTATGCCAGCAGTAGCCACCAGATAGCTTGTATTCCTTTGGGAGCAAAAGGGAAAACTCTAATGGCAAGCCATCAACTATGTCCACACATAACCAAATACTTATGTCCACAGATCTTGCTCTATCTTCACAGCCTTCAAGAAGACTGAAGGAGTTGTAGCATCTTGAACTAATTCATGTCTTCATAGTAAAGCTTCTAATATTGAAATGGTCTGAAATTGTATTTCTTGGAATTGACTGACAAATATTTTCCAATGTCTTTGTAAGTTCAAGTTTCAATCTTGAACATTACTGTAATACAACTCTTTTCTTCCCTAACAATTTTAGCCTCCAGGAGGCAGCAAAAATTTATGGGATTTGGTTGCTGTAATAAAAGGACAGGATGACAGTTTGCTTCCACAAAACTACTGCAAAGGAATTATGCATATGAAGCATCTCATTAGATTTAGAACGGTAAGTGAAGCATAAACGGTATGTGAAAATGGTTGTTAATCCATATAGTATTTCACTCTTTAATATTTAATGTTTTGCAAAAGGGTCACAATTTATTTCATGTCCAAAGATATTTGTGCAATGTCGGTTCTCTGTGCAATACTGGTCTGTTAGAATAATAGCATCAAGCTAAGTCTGCGTGACTTCATGCATACTCAGTGTTAAAAGGCTAGGTTACAGTTGTTAGCTAGAAAAGCAGTTTTCAAAAAAATTAAGAGAAATGGTAAAGCAAGCATCGCTACAGCTTGAGCTATGAAGCAAGCTTGTCTTCCCTATTATATATACTGTACTTCTACATTCAGTAAAGCCAAATTATTTGGTTGTATAAGCAGAAAGTTTGTAGTTACGTTCAGATGCAGGGTCAGGGGAATTCATGTCTGAAAATGGAGGAGAGTCAGCAGACATACACTCTGTAGCTGTCTGGAAGGAGCGGAAAAACACGAACCTGCCATTAATACAGATATGCAGCTGAAGAGTGACTCATGTGAATGTGAAATTCAAGTATTAGCCCATAAATTTATTAGTAGCTGTGTGTGTGAATATGCAACCTGACATTAAAATCTGTGCAGAATATGGGAATACGTGGTTCTGTCAGGGACTTCTTAGGGATACTAATGCATCTCATACTCTAATGACTGGGTTGTAAATAGAGGAAAGATATCTTTTGGTATGGAGCAGGAAGTGTGTAACTCCCCACTTGCCACCCCCAGAGCTAAATACCTGCCAGGTATCACCTGTTGTTTGCTGTTGCAGGCTGTCTCTTGCAGAATCACAGACTCTTTAAGAGTGTCCTACATACCTTATGACTTCAGCATGAAAATGATAAAAAAGATAGATGAGCCAAGTAAAAAAGTAACATTATTTTTTTAAAAAATAGATCCTTTCTCAGCAGCTGCTATTGGGTATACATTGCAGTTTACTTTGGTGAAGAATGTTCGAAATTCGTTCTCCATCCTCCATATATGGTATTGTAAAGCCATGAATAGCCAAACACCATCTCACATATATTGATGATAGAGTTAAACTAATAATTCTTGAAATGTGAAGTGAAGCTCCTCTCGCCTTTTTTTACATTAAATGTGATCCTGTTGCAGCTTGTTTCTTAAACTGTCAGATGGAAAATTTAGTCGTCTTTCTTCAACTAATATAAAAATTGCAGTGATTGTGAATATAAATCATTTATTGGTCATAAGGTTAATGGGGTATGACAGATCATGACACAAGTTGAGCCTACTGTATTCTTTCTTTATGTGGACATCATTATAATGGTAATAAGTACAATTTCCAGCTATTTTCTCACAAGGATTTTTTTCTTAAATGGTAGCATTTATATTCCATTGTAATGTTTGACACTAATTCATTCTTAAGAAAACTTGTTTTCATCGCACTGTGCTATTTATTTTTAAAACTTTTTTAAACTCTTTTTTTTTTTTTTCCCCCCCCTTAGTCCAAGGCACAAGAATTGACAACAGTAAAAATGTCCAAGTTTGGAGGTGGTATTGGTGCACCAAGCAAAGAGGAGAGGCTTAAAGAAGCTGCAGAAATACATTTAAGATTAGGACAAATTCAGCGCTATTGTGAACTAATGGTAGAACTTGGAGAGGTAAAATATCAGAACATTATTGAAGAACAATATAATATGAAGTTTTCTGAAAACCAGCTATCCTAGCAAAGACGGGGTAGCAACAAAATGGGTCATAAGTCCAGAAAAGAATAACCTTGTTCTAGTTATATTAACATATGCAGTCTAATGCATAGCTCATTCCTTATTTAACCTTTTGATAAATTTAATGGAAGAAACATGAAGCTAGTTAAAAATACAGTTGTTTCTCAAAATACAGTGATCAGGTGAAATGTATTGCTGCTTTCTTCTAGTGGGACAAAGCTCTCTCAGTTGCACCTGGTGTATCGATGAAATATTGGAGGAAGTTAATGCAAAGGTAAGGTAGTAAAAATATGATGCTGAAGTGTAGCTTCTGTCCATAAAAGGACACAGACAAGTAGGAAGGATGGATACTATTATCAGTTGTATTTGGCTTTTGTTACAGCGTTCTAGTGATGTTACTTTTTGTTCAATAAGCTTTGAGATGGAACTGGGGAAGATTTCAACAATGATCTTGCGTGCAGGAATCAAGTTAAAGGGTTCAGAATAAATTGCAAATTTAACTGGAAACTCTTTGGTGCAGTATCCACATTTTGCAAGTCTTCTGAGGTCTGGAAAGGCAGACGGGTTTTAGTGTAACACCTAGACCATAGTGATAAGTTTAGTGATATATGTAGATCTTTCTTGCTTATTTATTCATTTGTTTAATTAGGAGAGCTGATCAGTTAATTCAGGAAGAAAATGATGATGTCATCCCATACTGTATAGCTATTGGAGATGTGAAGAAACTAGTTTCTTTCTTTACTTCAAGAGGCCAGCTTAAAGAGGCTCTTCTTGTTGCACAGGTATTGTTATGTATAACAATGTGGGAGATGTATTTAGCTCTTTGTTTCTAACTGGAAAGATGACAAGCATATTTAAAAAGCTAGCACTCTTCGCTTTTGCAAAATGGCTAAGTAATGATACCCTACTCCTTATTTCTGTATTGTATTGACCAGGTTTTATGCAGAAATCATAAAAAGGTATCTCGTGTTTACAGATTTTTAAGCCTGATTCTTCTAAATTGCAATTACATACCCATCATAAAAACTGATGTATTCGTTTTTGGTTGAAGTAGAAAATTAACCTGATTTTCAGCAGTCAATATTGCCCTTAACATCAAAGACATGTAGGATTTCTCTTGCATTTCTGCTGAGGTCTTTGTTATACTACTGCCTATACAATCTTTGAGTGAAACTGCTCATTTGCAGTAGTAATCCGTATAGGAAGTAAAACTTTCAAATTAATACAAAAAACAGCGCAAGAGATTACCAAAAGCACATATGTCCCTTCTGCTTCCTAATGTAAACACAAGTTAAAGGGCATGCAAAACATGCGAGACTGATACTTTGTTTCACTCTTTCTCACTATTCCTTTATTCTTTCTGAATAATTTCTGGATACTTAATATAGTTTGTTAAATGTACCAGGGACAAATCTTGACAGTTTATTTTCTCATGCCTACCTGTCTTGGAATGTTCAATTACCTCAGGGATAAGAACTCTAATAATGTATGTGAATTTGTGCTTTGGAAGTTGTCTATCTGTATGTAGTTCTAATAGTAGCTGAATAGTGCACAGAATGTAACTTTGAGGTATGCTTGAGTTTAACAAGTTATAATGCTTGAATCTTAAAGCACCTTAAAGCTTTAGAAAGATCTTCATTTTTCTTGTGAGACAGACATTGCAGGGGTTGCTTTTATTACAATTCATAGAATAGTCTTTGTCTCAAAGGTTCAATTGGGTAATATTAAGCAATAAAATATCGTGCTTTCTTTCCCTTTTAATTTAGCCCTGAGTTTTAATGTTGTTACCCCAGCTACACCTTAAAACACATAAAGAATTTCCTTTTAAACCACACCAATCTCTTCTTGTTTAATATTAGAAATAATTTATTGCCAGACATGAAAAATGTTGAGCTTATGCCACTATATAAACCTTTCCAGATTTGCTGGTATACCTCCTGAGAAGTATCTACAGAGTTCATGCTTCACTCGCAGCCACTTGCTCCTTAGGGTGTAAAAATCAAGGTTGTAGCCATCACTGTCCATTTTAAGCATATGCTTAAATTTCAAATGCTGGAAAAATCCTGTACAAATGCATAGGAAGGAAGAGGTCTCTTGCTTCTGTAGAATTTCTTGTATGGACGGATGAAACTAGGCTAAGATTTAGCTATGAATAAGTTCATTGGTTTAAACATTGCATTTGTTATAGCTGGGCTTTAGAAAGATTTTTATCAGCCTTAAGTTATTTTTTTGTTGTTGAAAAATCACATTTCATATTCAGTTTGATTGGTGGATTAATTAATCCATTTTTTAATTAACTTCTAGGCAGCTTGTGAGGGAAATATACAGATGTCGCCACTCTCCACAGCAAGTGGATCTTCAAATTCTGGTGGAAACAATACAGATGATTATAACGAGTAAGTTGTTCTATTTTATATCTAAAGCCTCATTTGAGTGCAGGATGTAAAGTCATTAAGGGAGATAAATCTTAGTGGTTTAATTTGGCATCAGCAATGTAGAATTCGACAACAAAATAATACATCTTCTAGTACTTAGTTGATAGAGTTACTAACTGATGCTACACTGAATAATTCCCCATTGTGCCACCTTCTAGCACCAAATGGATTTTTCATGTGTGTCGTGGTTTAACCCCAGCCAGTAACTAAGCATCATGCAGCCGCTTGCTCACTCCCCCCTCCACCCAGTGGGATGGGGGAGAGAATCAGAAGGAAAAAGGTAAAACTCGAAGGTTGGGTTAAGAACAATTTAATAGAACAGAAAGGAAGAAACTAATAATGACAATAATAACAATACTAAAATGGCAATACTAATAAAAGGATTGGAATATACAAAACAAATGAGGTGAGCAATTGCTCACCGCCTGCCGACTGATGCCCAGTAAGTCCCAGAGCAGTGATCCCCCCAGGCTGACTTCCCCCAGTTTACATACTGGGCATGTCATCACATGGTATGGAATACCCGGTTGTCCAGTTTGGGTCAGCTGCCCTGGCTGTGTCCCCTCCCATCTTCTTGTGCCCCTCTAGCCTTCTTGCTGGCTGGGCATGAGAAGCTGAAAAATTCTTGACTTAGTCTAAACACTACTTAGCATATTAACTTAGCACTTTTGGTAAGGAGAGTAAGATTTAGCATTAGCAAGTATCTGCAAGACCCTATGTTTTGTGCATCTTCTCCTCCTGAAGCTTTGCTCTTTATTATCGGTGAAGTTTCTGACAACATACACTTAATGGCCATATTTTCACTGTATGTGCCCATAAAAGAAACAATGCATCTCTCCTTGTTTAGAACAGTGCTCAAAACCTAAATTACATTATGAAGTTATATGTGTAGTAACAAAAGTAGCTTGGAGGCTATGTAGCTACTTAATTTACCTGTGCAATTTTTGAGCAGTTAGAGAGATATTTATGCAGAGTTCACAGGTACAGAATGAATATCCAAATATTTGTTTTTTCTTCTGTCAATCTGAAGAGACATTTCCATACTGATGTAGATTTTGGGAAACTGACCCACCTGAATATGCACCAGCGTAAGTGGTGCATGAAGCTCAAACTGATTGCATTTTGAAAGCTAGTGGTGTCATTATCTGTAAGTCAAATATAGAAATTTTAGGGTACAGAAGCGAATGTGTTGACTTGTACTTAAATTAAGAACCAAAGAACTCCAACCTTTAAGTGACCTTGAATAATTCATGTTGCGTTCTTGCAGGCTCCTGCACAAGGTCAGTAAAGAACTGGCAGAATGGTATTTCCAGGATGGCCATGCAGTGCTTGCAGCATGTTGCCATCTGGCTGTTGAAAATATAGAGGTAATTTTTTTTTTTTTTTCTCTTTAACTATGGAGGGGCCAACACTGACTTCCTTTTTCCATGTCCATGTGATAACTGTTTTTTAAAATGTGTGTACCACATTCTAAAATGTATTATACTTGGTATTTGCTTTGTATATATTTATATAGGGAGTTTGATCCTTACAGTATTAAAGTTAGTAGCAAAACTCCCCTGATTCTATTAAAGATTTGTCATGCACAGGAAGTAGTATGTTGTTATTTAATTGTATTTTCATATATGCAGTATCTTGTTATAATAGAAAATGTAAGGTACCTAAGTACTTTACATATACACATAAGTATTACTGCTTACTGTTTATGGTGACTCAAAAGAGCCATTCAGAACTGGAACTTCATTGTGCTGCAAAAGATGCAATCTCTACCTTGAAGAATTTGCAGTCTAAATGATGATGTAAATAACAAAAAAAACCCCTACCCCTCAGTACAAAAATAGGGCTGACGTATAGGAAACATTTTATTAGATTTTTCATTTTGTTTGTAGTTTTACAAATTGTTTCTTTTCTCTCTGGATTTTGTTGTTGCTGACTCAATATATTCTTTCTGCTCTATCCCCCAAAATGAGTAAAATTCCATCTCAATGAGCTGTTCAGAGAGAAAGCAATAATCAGTTAATTCCTGTATTATAGACATGAATAGACATATTTCAAGTTGTTATGTAGTCTCTTACTATTTAATA
>JAVJGG010000054.1:8250535-8279148 GCA_035590195.1 Aviceda cuculoides
GCCTTCTTGGCCACCTGGGCACACTGCTGGCTCATATTCAGCTGGCTGTCAACCAGCACCCCCAGGTCTTTTTCTGCCAGGCAGCTTTCCAGCCACTCTTCCCCAAGCCTGTAGCTGCATGGGGAATCCCTGCATGGTATTGTTGTGTCCTAAGTGCAGGACCCAGCACTTGGCCTTATTGAACGTGTGTGTGTGGGGGGGTGTTCCAAAATTGTGAACACAGTGTCAAAATTACTTGTTGGCATACTGTTAACTCAGAGTTGGATTAATTCTCTGTCTTTGCCAATGATAAGGTGGCATTTCGGCTAAACATAGTGGCAAACAGTGTTTTGGAACTGAACACAATCGAGTTCCTTCTTTGGTATAGCTTCATTGGTTAATTGCATGTATTGAGAAAAAGAGACGATAACTTTCTGTTGTTTACCTTTAAATACTCAATGCCTTGGTGATGATTTATGAGAATTTTTCTTGACTCTCCTAGGACAACAGCGTTCTCGCATGCTTGCTACACTCTTCAAGGATGAGAGATGCCAGCAGCTTGCAGCCTATGGCATCTTGGAGAAAATGTATCTTGACAGAATTATCCGTGGAAATCAACTGCAAGAGTTTGCAGCTATGCTAATGCCTCACCAGAAAGCAACTACAGCTGATGGTACGTATTTCTCTGAAGCCTTGTAATGCTAGGTGTTCATTCACAGCAGTTAGACTTGCCCAATGCAGTCAAGAAATGAGATGGAAAAGAATTTAGTATTGCTTATATGATTGTTTTAAAATTTATTTTAAAATCTCCCAGCATGTTACCCTCCTGAGTATAGTTTAATAGCAATGCTTCTTAGCCATAGTTTGTCTTTCTGATTGGCTATTAAAGTTTTGAAATACTCTTCTAGAAAAGATAACTTGTAAAAATCTTGTTCCTTTGTCCATGTACAGTCCTCCTCACTGACCAACTCCCAGTATTTCTAACCTTGCCTCATAGTTTGAGTCTCTGTCCTTTTGAGCTTCTCCAGTTCTAAGGCACTGTTATAAATAGGATGCCTAGAAACACATGACGTGTGTAGGCCATAAACGGTCTGTGTGGATGATAAATTTATTTGAACTACTTCCTGACTTGACAGGAAGATGACAAATAGTGAGAGGGATGACTTGGACCTCACACTGCCTCCAAATTGTTTTCTGATCCATCTCGCTGATGTCTTATTACCTCTGTTCTTCCTGGAACATCTGAAGAGTGAGAAATAATGTAAAGCAATGACTTCACTGGAATCCTAAACACACTGGTCTCAATTTTCTAAACTGGAACAATATTGAAGTGGAAAAATACATAGGCGTGGCATCCCTTTTAACAAGGAAAATCTTCCCAGTGAACAATACTTATTGATTAAGGACAAATAAACAACTGTGTAATTGCAGAAGTGAAAACCGGTTAAAGGTACTTTCTAACAATAAGCTGCAGTCCTTTCCTTGGGTCAATTTGTTGTTTATTTATAACCTGTACTGTTTGTCCATATAAGTTAAAGAATGCAGGTTAGTTGGTATTTAATAATGTCCTTATCTTCAACTAGAGGTTAAAGGGCAAATGAGCTGAATTGTTAAATCAAAAAGAGAGAAATTGGATGAAGGTTTATCACCTTACAAGCATAGTAAGACAGAGGTTAGTTGTACACCTAAGAACTGTAATGAATAAAAGAAAAAACAATGGTCTTTCCATTTGGCAAGCTAGGAACTGATCACAGGAGGTCAAACTCCCTCAGTTCAGATATTGACTCTTGTAGCAAAATGAAGGGCTCCACTTGATTGTTCTACAAATTAAGTAAAAGGGTTTAAGCTGCCTGTCTTAAAATCAACCACGTGCCTTGCATTTCTTTTTGTTCACTTTATTTTGCGTAGCATAACGCTAATGCAAGGCAGATGCATCTGGACTTTATGCACATGTAACCCTTGGGGGGAAAAAAACATTTTCCATCTGCTCTACAATATAAACCAAGTATTTCAATCCAATAGTAATGGATTTTTTTTTCTCATCTAACCCTTAAGGCTCCAGTATCCTGGACAGAGCTGTTATTGAACACAACTTACTATCTGCGAGCAAACTTTACAACAACATTACTTTTGAAGAGCTTGGAGCGTTACTAGAGATCCCTGCAGCTAAGGTATCAGTTTTCTACATCTTTTGTGAAAACGGGGAGCATCAGAGACGTGAGAAAATAGCTATGGTAAATATTAGGAAAATCAGTTCAATATTACAAAATAATTAATTATTCCATATTATGAGGAAGGTTAAATATCTAGCACATCTTATGAGAAGGAAGGGTACATAATATGGAATGAACAATAGTGGAGTTAGATGCCACTGATAGTATGCTAATAATTTCATGATTAGTGTTGTCTGTAGGTTCCCGCCTGCAATGTGTGAAGAAGTTGAAAAACCTGTAAGGAGTATTAAGTCTTAATCATTTTTAACTTCTTTCAGAATGGAAGAAATTTCTAACCTCTTTTCATTATTTCAGGCAGAAAAGATAGCTTCTCAGATGATAACCGAGGGTCGCATGAATGGATTCATTGATCAGATTGACGGAATTGTTCATTTCGAGAGTAAGTTCAACCACGGTTTATTTTTTTTTAGCACCATTCAGGTGAGCTTTTTGAGTTGCTGCTTACAGGATAAGGAAACTAAGTTTGATATCTTGTCTGAAATGAGTTTGTTGTGTGTTGCTGTGGCCAGGAGGTGGCAGAGTTTGCCTTAATGGAAGACCACACTTCACCCACCCTCCCTACTATGCATTCTCTTACCCACAGGGAAGTGTGAATTTATTCCATCAGTCTCCTTGTAGGAGCAGGTCCACCAGGAAGTTCTCTGTTCAATTCTACTTTGCAATGCAGGAGTTAGGCTTGTAACAGACAGCCAAAATCATTGTAGCTTTTGAATTCAGAAACAAGCGTGATGTAGCTCAAGGAAGGCTTCCTCTGTGAGGTAGGTGAGGGCAGTGGCAGGAAAAAAAGGTTGCAGTTGAAAAGGCAAGGGAATTGTTAAGACTTTGTCTTCTATGGGTTGTTTTTTGTTGGTTTTTTTTTTCAGCCCGTGAAGCTTTGCCAACTTGGGACAAGCAGATTCAGTCACTGTGTTTCCAGGTTAACAACCTGCTGGAGAAGATAAGTCAGACAGCCCCAGAATGGACAGCGCAGGCAATGGAGGCCCAGATGGCTCAGTGACTGTGCAGCCATTGTCTGAATGGAGGGAATCGACTGCCTGCTGTGCTGGAAGAAGGGAACTGAGGAGGACTGTGAACCAAACGAATAACCCACCTTCATTTCCGCACCTTCTGCTTTCACTCTGGCTTAGGAGACAATTAGGTGATACCATGTTTGGTGTGACAGTCCCTCAGTTCTCTGAGCATAGAATGATGCTGTTGCTGCCTCTGCATTGCACTCTGCTGTCCTGAAAGCTGTGGCTTCCATGTAGAAGAAGCTGTAAGGTCTGCAGCAAGCTTTGGTTTTGGTTTATTTAATTTTATTTTTTTTCCACTGCATTGCTATAGCTTTGTAGCCCATTATGTCCTGTGATGCTTGTCCTGCTGTGAAAATACAAGTGCCATGTTTCTTTTAGTTGTAATTATTCTAATAAAGGCTGGAATGAGCCCCTTGGTTTAAGTGTTGCAGAGACCTGGGTTTTGGAGGGTTTTTTTCTTAAGCAGGAATTTGAAATAAGTTGAATTTTTGGAATTGTCATTTTCAGCCCCTGAAAACGTTAAATCAAAACCAGCTTTTTTTCTTTCTGTGTTTATAAAATGCAAGTCTTAAATCTTAACTGAAGGAAATACTGACCCTTCTGCATTGGTGCAGCAGGGCACAGAGTTATCTGTGCTGAGAGATGGAGTGTCTGAGAGGGACACTGTCTGAGAGACCAGTGTTCCCAAGAGAGCTTGTTGCAATGATACGGTAAGTGATGAGAACATAGCACATGCCAAGCATGCTTTTTGTTTTATTTTCTAGGTCAGCATGAATTGGTAATTTTACAAAAGTATCCATAGTGGTTTTTTGGAACTGGAGGTGTAACGAGAGACTCTGACAAGTAGGGATTCTACACTACAAAAGATTAAACACCTTCTGAAACTGGGGTGGTTGGAGAATACTGTGCAGTTTACTTACATAATGAGATACAAGGACTAGGTGAACATGTCATGTGATAAGCAGGTCTAACTTGAAATGCTTAAGGACAGCAACAGAGTATCAAAGTGGCCCTTCTGATGTTCATCATTCTGGAATTGTGCACTCTTTACCCATCCGTGTGGTCTGCCAGATATACAAGTTTTATTGTGTGATTTTCTGGAGAATTTTTCACAGAGAGCTCTTCTGGTAATGGAGAGCCAAGGCAGAGTTTCATCAACAGCTGTCCCGGTCCAGAGGTTATGTTTTAGTTTGAGGTGATCTCATTCAGGTTGTAATTCCAACTTTGGTGTGAATTACCTTAGCTCCTTTTTCATTTCAGTCAAGTAATAATACTATTAATTAGTTTTCAGTCTACGTTCATCCTAGTCTTTTTGTCTCAAAATCTGGAGGATGCTGATGTCTTCTCGAGTCAAAGTTTTTGGCTTAATCCACAATGCCTTCATTTTTGTTTGCCCCCTTTTTTTTTTCCTTTGAAAAATTGTACTTATGCATTTAGATATGTAGTGCTTTAAAAAAGCCAGGAGCCTAGTGAAGCGTGGTTCATCCGTAAGTAGGGTGGACTTCTGTCAACCTGGCAGGTGATATTTCTGAGTCCCAAAGTAATTGGCCAAGTAAGTTATGAGGACTCCCAGTGGGTAGCATCCTTTAGTTTCTCTGTGAGGGGGAGTGGTAACAGAGCAGCTGTGGGAGCAGGAAGGGAGCTGCCCACTTCTTAACAAGTTTACTAGAAAAGAGCAGAGGTGGAAGATTTTCCAGATCCTCATTACGCACAGAGGTTGGGTGGCCGTTGTCCTTCAGTGTGGGCTGACATAGTCCAGTATAAGGGTCTCTGTCTACTAGGGTTGATGTCTGGCACTCTGGATGCCCGCCTCCACAAGGGTCATCTCTCTTACTAAATAGCCTCCTGCATTACCCTGTAACGTGGCAGATGTAAGTAATTTATTGGCTATGGGAGACATGTTGGTATTTCAGTAGATGGCAGTAAAAGCCAGGCTGACCACAAGCAAGTTCTGAGTGCACTGTACAGATCTTTGCTGTACTGCTTTTTCCAAGTCAACAGTGTTAGAACTCGGACTGGCTTGGGCTATTCATTGGGTAGCTTATTTCCAGATGACCTTTTTTTCTCTCAACTCCCAATTAGTTTAAAGGCAACTAGTGTCAAAACATTTATGTAGACCATGTAAGACAGTTAAATACACAGTATCTAATTAGTAATTACTCAAGTAGTAATCTAGTATCAGTAGAAAAAAATATACCATTCAAAAATTTGTGATTAGGCTTTTGATCAGTTCATCGAAATGCAGGGACTTGCTTCATAATTAAAATAGAAACTTCAAGTGATGTAGTAAATTTACTCCCATAACTAGTCATACCAATACACCTTGAGATTTGCAGTGTAACCTTGATTAACAGCTGTTCTGCAGAGGATCAGACATCCTGTCTCATTTCTTCAGAGCAGGTTCATTGTTTGCCTGGCTTATCCAGAAATTGTCACTGATGTTTTGACTTCATGTATGTTCTCTGTTGCCCTGGAATACTTCAGTGACCCATGAAACATGTTACTTAACCCCAAATCCTTAAGTTGACTGCACAAGCTCTTACCTGGTGAATCCTACAAGGAGATGAATTTGTGTGTTTGCAGTAGCGAAAAGTTAGCCCTATTGCAACAAAATATTCATTGCCAAGATTTTACTCATTTCACTGTTCTGATCTGGAATAAAAAAAACCAATTTCAGAAGCCTCTAAGTATGAAAGCAACGGTTGTATAGGAAGCCACCATTTCTCAAACAAAAACAAATAACAAAGACTTGCCTTGTACTGGAACCAACGTGAAAGATTGCAGCCTGAAAATTTTATATTTGGTATTAGTAAATATCTCATGTAACTTTTAGTAAACATCTTATGTAACTTTTTTTAAAAACAAAGTGAAACATACAGTGATATCGGCATTCACAGAATTTTAATAGACTTAGCTACTTTTTTTTTTCCATTTCTGCTGTTGATGTTTAAAAAACATGACAAATGCTGGTATCTTCAGAGGCTTTTATGCTTTATTCTCTTGGAAACTCCACTTACTCAATTGCGTATCTAGCTGCATACCTTGGATCCAAGCAACTTCATACTTTTCAATTCTTTAACTGCTTACAGAAACAAAACTGAGTTGGTTGACAAGGCAAAAATCCCTCAAGAAAGGAATTCACAAGGCTTCAGGATGTCAAGCTCAGGGTGACAGCACATCACTGCTTTTTCAGATAATTTTACAGCAGCAAGTACTTGCTATCAAGTTCTTCAATACAGGAAAGAACATCGAGAGCATGCACAGTTGCTGTACTTACTATTCTTGTCTAGACTCATAAAGAGGTATCTTATTTCAAGGCACCTTGCTACTACTACTCAGAAACTGTCAAGTGAGTTTAGACTCAATTATAACGTTATTCTTCACTATGCACGTATCCTTGCACATCTTGGTCCAACAGCATCAGAAAAGGAAGAGCAAAATGGTGTTGCTTTTCAAGGCTGAAGAGTATTTTGACCGCATATTTTCAAGTGAAATTACTTGTAACTTGTTCAAAGTGGTACTGGATGAGAATTTTCTCTCCAAGATGAATGTGGACAGTCACTATTAGTCCGTAGCCTGTGGTTTTCTTCTTACTTGTCTTACAGGTGTTTTGTTTTTTTTTTTTTATATTGAAGTCACACTGACTTCTGCACACAGCTCTTCTCTTGGGAGCATGCCCTTTGCAGACTGAGGTGTGCTGTGTATGCCATTCATATACATGCCGCTTTAGGGCATTTGCTGCTTCACTCTGCTACTTATGGGAGAAGACGGTTCTAAAAAGCCGTAACAGAGTGTGTTCACAGCTGCTTTGTGGAGTATCTCTTCTCCTTGTGGGCCAGGAGTGACTTCTGGAAAGCAATAAACAGATTCCCACTTCAGCCAGGGCCTGCCCTAATGCAGGAGCTAAAACCAGCAGCTTCCCACTAGATGGAGAGCTAAGCACACATAATCAACGTAGAGGCCACAGCTCTTGTGGAAGACTACCAGCACATTCTCAGTTCTATTTGGTGATTAAACTCTGTTTATCCGTAGCAATCACAGAAGAACAAATTAATCAGCCTCTGGGCTTTTTAGACTTCCGAGCCTTTACCTGTACTCAAAGCATGTTACAAAACTTGCTTCCCATATGCATGGCTTAGGTTGTACTTCTGTACTTCAACTAATGGGTCACTTGGTACCAGAAATTTTTCCTGCCACCAGAGGAAAAAACCAAAAAGAATAGGACTTAACTGAGAAAAATGGAGTAAACATTACCACTGGGGTTTGCAGTCTGATTCAAAGCAATATATAATATGTTTTTAAGTATAGTGTGGGACTGAACTTAGGATTCATGAGGTCTTGGTGGTTTTACAGTTTGGGTTTTTTTGTTTTTCAATAAAAGCTTAGTACACTGAATTGCATTTATCTGGTAAAAAGGGCTTTTATGAAGAAACCTGAAAACAATCTGTCATCTGTTAGGGAGACAAGACACATGCAAATCCCTCTATTTTTTTTTTTTTTTTTTTTTTTGAGCTTAGAGACTTGACTTTACACATCATAAATGACTTCTGTATGAAATGATGTTTTTATTCTTTACAATAGTTACTACTCAAACTTTGTTATTCATTGCAAAAGGTAATCCAAAAGCAAAGTAAGAAAAATCTGCCAGACTAAAACCATTAGACTAAAAAATAGGCAGCCTTGATTGATTCTTAGTGAGTGTACAACACTCATTTTATTACAACAGCATAAACTTGAAATTATGACTATTTATCTAAGAAAAAACAGAACCAGAATATTTGCAGAAAACAGCTTTGCTTTTTTTTTTTTTTTTTTTTAAACACAACATTTGAAAACTAACCTGGATAGCTAATCTGGTAGTAGGGCTTTTTGTGCTGTTTTGCCAAAAAGTTTTTATTGTTTGAGTAACTAGGCATATTCCTGTCACAGTTTAAAAAAATATTCAATAGAAAAATAAAAAGATATGTTCAAATAGTCTAGCATTTCATTGCCAGCTGTGAATGCTTTTTTTTTATTTCAGATCTTCTTAACAATCTCAAAACACCTAATATAAAATCCAAAATAAATAAACCAGGAAACAAAGTTGAATATTTACATAGAACATGCTACTTTTTATGTGCTGCATACTAATAAAACAATATCCATACTTACATTCTTCCTCCCCATTCTACTAATTATTAGTCTAAAACAAATACCTGTAAATGAACTATTCCTCTTATAACAAGACTAAGTTTTTATCAACCATCTAATACAATTAAAATTAAAAAAAGTCACACATGGTAACAACCTTAGCAATAGTTTACTGCTTGAAAAAAACAGTAGTTTTATTCGACTTTTATCATATGTTAAACTATGACAACATATCACTCACCTCTTTAAAACCTATAAAATCATAACATGACCTAAATAGTCTCTTTCTCAAAGAATTTATTTGAGTCTTTCTCCTGCTGATTTTAACTGGTCTGCCCCTCCTGTTAATCAATGCCTTGGCTTTGGGCGAAATTACTCTAAGTGTATATAAGCTTGCAGTGTGGGGTATGTAGAGTTTTTCTGAGGTTGGTTACTATATTGTTCTTTTTTCTGTTTTAGAGGATAATCAGGTATGTTTTTGAAGTATCTTTTTCATTATTTTCTTAGGGTTTTTTTATGCCACCCTAAGCTACTTAGTCTTTTTTTCTAAAGCTCTAGGAAGAAAAAATTTTTCCTAGTGCTCTATGTATGCTAAGTGCTGAGTTTCTTTAGGGAGGGGATTTTCTGAATCTGGAGCATTTTATGACGGGTCTTCAATCAAGAGTAGGGTGCTGAATAGCTTTACACTCGTTTTTAGCTACCTGCATCTTTATCAGTGTGTTCATTATATTTATAGGAGAACTGATAATATGGTGCAGATGTACTTGTACATGATAAGAGGAGGTTTGAAAGATGAGTTTGTGTATAACGAGGAAAGATCTAAAGTATTCAACATATTCTACTCTTGTTTTTATTTAAGGAACAGTTTATTTTATCAACTGTGCTGAGTTGATTCAAATGTACTTTAATTACGTTGTTTGCCTGAAACGATGCAGTAAGCTACCTGCCCATGCGTCTCAAGCTCAGTGGCTTCTGCTAAACTTTGATGGCAAAGAGCAAAGAAAGCAGTCCTTTTTTATGTGTATATTCAGCATTTGCTGTTTCTTGCTTTCATTAATGCAAGATTTGTTTAGCTTCATTTTTTTTGTTAAATGCAAAGATAAATTCTTTGCTCTAACATTAATACCATGGCAGTCTCAGTTCCTGTTTTCCAGGGAGAAACAAGTTGACAGGGTATTTATTCTGGGTTAAATCAGAAGTGCTTCATAATTTCCTTTTTGTTTGTTACCATGATACAAAACAAAGCAGTTGATAAAATATTTTCACAGTATAGCCTGTGTGGAATATTTTGGGGAATGATTGAGGAAAACGTGTATTCACAGTTACCATGTAATTCAGGGTGAGGCCTGGTGTGGTTATCTTTTTGTTGGCTCTCAAGTGCTGCAACCATCATTGCAACTTCTACACTTGGCAGTACATACATGCTTCCATTTTTGTCTGTATGGGATTTCAGAGAATGATATGTGAGTATACCTGATCATTTCTGGATGCAAAACACTGCACTGCTGCAGTGACTTTGCTTTTAAAACATGCACTGCAGTTACACACCTGAGCACCATTAAAGCATTGTGTAATGATTTGCAGTAATTGAGTAATTGTTACTGAGTGTTTTCAAAAGCCAGGAAGCATGAAGACTGCATTCTCCACCATAACCTGCCTCCACTCTGCTACTGTTTTGGGTTTGTGTGGCAGGGTTTGGGGAGCGGGGGAGGGTTGACTCTCCTTTCATCAAAAGAGAGGGTAAATATGTACTCTGAAAGGTAGTGTCCTTAAGACTAGAAGGAATTGTTATCACTTTTAGGGTATGATATTTATATAATCTCTTTGGTTGATTAAAGGAAGTGTCTGCTAACAGAAATATATTTGGTTATTTAAAATCTGATTAACATGTGGTGCACAATTATTTACTTGTTCAAGAGACCCAAATTATATACAAGTTGCTTTAACTAATACATATTTTGTCCTTCCGTAAAAAGCAGTCTCATAAATGAATGTCATGTGCTTAACATGGTGAATCCCTAAAGTGCTTGTGTCCCTTAATGATATAATTTTTTCATTGAGCAAGCTTGCGATGGCAAACCTGATTCGTGGAAATGAACTGGAGTTGGCAATCAGTGTGGGTACTGTCTTAGGAGAAAGTGCAGCACAAGCAACACATTATGCCCTAGAATTACTAGCAAGAAAATGTATGACAGTAACAACATGGTAAGAATTTCTTAATCCAAAGAAGATTCCTCACCCCCACCCTCCCCATCCCCCCTGGACAAAATGATAAAGGTGTGTGTTTCTGAAACTTTATAGACACCAAACCACCATGGGTAGGTAGAATAAGAATTGCTGCTTGAATAAGAATTGCTATATTAGACCTTCAAAGTATAGGGCATGCAAATGTTCTGCTTTAATCTCAAAATACATTATGTATGCATTGTAAATGAGAGAAGAGTCATTGT
Organism: Aviceda cuculoides; assembly: GCA_035590195.1. NCBI lineage: Eukaryota > Metazoa > Chordata > Aves > Accipitriformes > Accipitridae > Aviceda > Aviceda cuculoides. The sequence goes on from JAVJGG010000054.1 coordinate 8,261,342, forward strand.
CAAACAGTATGAAACCCACTGAAAAAAACCTAGGTACTTGGGCAATAGGTAGCATAGAAGTCCTAGTCTCTACTGAGTAAAAATGACTGCTTCAGACAAAGTAAGGCTAGAACTGAATTATAAAGTCAAAAGGAACAGAAGCTTAAGTAGGATCTGTGAAGTGAATTTTAAGTACTTGCTTGCTTGAAAAATATAAAAACCTAAGAGGCTGGGGAATTATTGTATATTGGTATTAGGAATACAAGACAGCTGACAAGATTTAAGGAAACAGGATTACTGTTTAATTCTGCAGGAGTAAGTCATTTCTGTGTTGCATATAGGGGAAACTATCTCTGCTACATTTTCTTTTCCTCCTTGTGGTGGTTTTACTTTGAGGGACAGTTTTGGTCTGTTTTTTGTCTACCAGTGAAAAGCAGAAAATCTTCCTAAGGTATATTTGGCAGCTGTACAGGTGTTTCAGAATTAACATTTCACAGAAAATGTATGCTTAAACAGATACTGCAATTAAGCATCAGTTTTTCTGCTGCAGTTGGTATTTGTGTAAGTATCTAGAGGTAGCCTGAGAGAAACGTAGTGGAACTCCTCTCAGAGCATGTAACCTGCCTTAGACAATGAAGCATTGTAGAAAAAGATAAAACAAGAAATGGATGACTTGCTGGTTTGGTTTTGCAATGATTTAGCATGTTTTCATTGCACCAGTTCTAACAGGGTTGTTTTGGCAACTCCATCCGCAGCTTTTAAAGTCTCCGAAGCTCTTTCTCTGATCTCCCTGCCTTCATTGTGAAGAGTGATTTTTATGCCATTACAGCATATTTTTCTGTTCTGTAGGAAGAGATCAGAGATACAGGAATGTCTTCATACTTTGTAATAAAGAGATAGTGGCACAGCATAATACCCCTTGGACCACTGCATGTGTAAGATCATGTATAGGGAAGCTGGAGTTCAAGGGCCTCTGATATTTGAAGGGCTCCCTTTTTTGTTTTACTCGTTGTTATGCTTAGGGATATCCATCAATTGGAAACATTTCACTGCAGAAAGACACTTAATTATAGACACTTCAAGGAATACCAAAATGACCTTGATGGGTTAACAATGAAATCAGTTATTGGTGGAATGTATTTTGGGTCTTGAGGTGTTTGTTTGGTTGGTTGGTTTGGTTGGGGGTTTTTGTTTGTTTGCTTGTTTGTTTTTTAAAGTGCTCTGAAATATAAAATCAAAACCAAAAAGTCAAAATGAAACATTTATGCCCTTCCCCATCTTTCCAAATCTACAGCCTTGGGAAAATGTGTGAGTGTTTAAGATACCATTTTAGTTTTATTTGTGTTTAGCACCTAAATACTGTTAAAAGCAACCTTCTGCTATTCAGAAGGCTAGTGGTATTTTACTTGAGATACTGAATTCTGCATATGCAAACTCAGCCACTTGATTTTGTTCTTTATACTGACAGTGTTTTCAGTTTGATTCTTAAAGAAACATTCCAGGTAACACAATTTGTAGGCCATTATATGAGGGCTTCTTTGGATTTTTTTAAATAAACATTTGATTTCAGTTTTTTGGCTGAGCAACTTCTAATCACTTTTAAAAAAAGTTTAAATTCCCTATGAAGATGAGTACATGTGAGTAACTGATCTTGAAAATAGTTTAAGAACTTGTGAAATATCCTATATTCTGAAAGAGCCTTTCTGTAACTTGGAAAATTGGCTATTGCATGGTAATAGTATAACTGATTTTCCAAAGACCTTTTGGCATTAACTACTTTAGGTTTTCAAAAGGCATTAGAAAGCTATTTTTTTGTTGTTAAAGTTGGTTAACCTGACCCTTGTATTTGCTGTTGTAGTTTAATTATTTTCTATTAGATTTTTTTCTCTGTAAAGCAAGAATATAAAACAAAGTTTTGTTCATTACTGTTTCAATGTCTTCCTTTTAGCTTTCCATCACTTGGATACAGGTATTTTGCTTGTTTACAGAGAGATTTGAAAAGTGTGTGGCTTTACTAATGATAAAAATAAGCTTAAACTAAGTGTTCTAATTTTTAATTGTGATAAATACTTGAAAGTGGGATAGAAAACAGTTGCAAATATTGGTCAGTAGCTTACTCGAACATTTTTTTTAAGCCAAGGACCACATTCTGAAAATCCAGGGGAACTCAGTAGGAGTTTTTGCCTTACACAGGGGCAAGTCAGTCTTGTGGGTCACAGGAGAAATGATGTCTGCATGTACAGAAGAGCCACAGAGCAACCTGAATAATCAGTTATTAAAAACTCAATAGAATAATTGTTTCAAAATAATTTCTTAATATTTACATATGTTCCCTCCAGCTGCTTGTTGTGTTAAGGAGGGGATAACAAATGGTAAAAAGTTAGGAATATTTCAGAAATGTCAGTTTGCTAAAACACAGTTTTCCTTTCAGAAGGATGAAAATAGGTATCACATTCTTTTCTTGTATAATGTCTCTTTTGAAACGTCACAGAAGCACTAGCCATTCTGGATGACTGAGAGATGCTTTATGCTGATGTCATGGAACTCTAGAAGCCTGGAAGTTTGAGGATGGTTTCATGATACAGAGCCACATTAACTTCTTTCCTTCTTTCAAATTGGATAGGTCCTACTTCCTCCTTCCCATCCCTGCTCACATACTCTTCCATCTCACTTTGAGGTGGTTCTGATGCTTTAGGATTGCACAGCTGTTTAATTCAACCAACTAAAGCAACAGAAAATTAACATATGACTTCCCCAAAAAGATGAACAGATTAAGCCACATTTATTGTACCAAAATAGTCTTAGAGACTGAGGTTGCGTCTGCTCTTCTCTGGAAGTAGTATTTTTTTCAGTAAACTCTTCTTTATAAAAGGGATGTAAAAGAGAAAACAGTTTCCTCCTATTACAAACCATTAAGAGTAACTACGTGTCATCTTTTGTTTGTGCAGGAATTTAGCAGCTGATCTTCTTATGATGATTCCTGATAATAAATTGCAGTTAGTAAAACTGTGTGCTTTTTATCCTGGATGCGTAGCAGAAATAAATGACCTGCATGAAAAGGTACAATGAAAAAGAATTTACCTGAACACTAACAAGCTTATGTATTGATTTGTTTATTAATTTCAGAAAACTATAGGCCAAATAGGATGACTTTTTCACTAACAGTCTTACATGTTACATATCCTTTTTTGCTCTTTTAGTCTTCATTGACTTTATTTTCAGTATTGCACAAGAAGGACTTTAGTTCTTCAATTCTATTCTGTGTGTAGTCTTTCAATGACACAGGTTACTTCCTGAAGTAGCATATGATCTTCAGAATTACCTGTCAGTATGATTTATAACCTCATCATCACTGAAGTGCAGCCTAATCATGTCTTGGCAGATCAGCTTCCTGTGCTATCCTGAATTGTTTTACATCTTATGCCTGTAATCTCCTTAAATCCCCCCTTTCCTTTTCAGCAGCAGAAGGGCCTGCTCCACTAACTCCCTTAAGGTTCAACTCAGACTGCACATCTATTAAGCCATAGTAAAAAGTTCACAAAAACAACAGTGATGGAAACTAATACTGCTTAAATTAAAGTTACAGAACCTTCTCCTGTGTTGTTCTCTGGTCTAGATAGCTTTCATAATGCGCATTATATGCAAGTATGTCTGTCCAACAATGACTCTTCTTTCACAGAGTTTGATCTTGTTATGTGGAAACTTCAGTATTTCTCTGCATCTTAGAGAATCGTTTGAACATTATGGTAATTCTTTGGCAAAATCTTTGTTTTCCAGTGTAATCTTCCTGATGTAGAAGAATGCATGCGGTTGGCAGAGACAGTTCAGGCAGATGGGGATATATTTGAAACTATAAAGTACTATCTGTTAAGCACGGAACCTGAAAAGGCTCTCCCTATTGGCATTCAGTATGTGAAAGGTAGGTCTTTGGACAAAGAAACCTTTTAAAGCATAAATTATTTGTATAGCTTGCCTCTTGAGATACTTTTGTTTCTATTTTTCAACAGAACAACTTTGCGGCTCAGATTGGACTTTAGATTCAGTCTGTCCGTATCTTGATCTTCTAAGTTACATACGTACTGAACGATTAGTGCTGCATACATGTAGTGAGTGAGTATATTTTCCTTACTTATAAAAGTGGAATCTCCATTAAAGGAAACTTTGGGAATTAAAAAAATACATGTGCACACTGTTGCTATCATTTTTGTTTACCAGAAGAGGGGTACAAAAAATTTCAGCAAGCAAGCTAGTTCCCAATTGGGAGAATAGAATATGGAATTTTCCTAAATATTCAAGGTTTAGCAAGAAGAAAAAAAGACATTTTACTGCTGCTTTCTCTGTGAGGCATTTACAATGGAGGAATCAATATCGGTCTTACTTGAAGAATCTAACTTTGATCAGCTGTGGTTTCAGTTTCCTGAAGGAAGAGAGCAGGGGTACCACACATAATATGGGTTTTTATGTCAAAGTGTTAAGGAAATGTGAGCTGTCACTCTCAGAATTAACTCTAAAATAGTTGGATAGCTGTGGTTCACCATCATGACAGATGGCTGAAGCTAGGCCTGGGTGCCTGCACAGGTATAAGTGTCAAGAACTAAAAAGTTGCAAAAAGCTTACCTGTGGTCTGTGGGGAAACTTGGTGAAACTGAAGTCCACACTAATATGTGGAGCAATTTTATTTACATTTAGAGTTTTATCACGTTAAAAGGTCTAGAGTGACATTGGTTTTGTAACTTTATATGATTTTGCTTAATAACTATGTGTTGTACATGCTATTTAAAATTTAATAATTGAGATCAATATAAAGCAGATGGAGTCTGTTTTAACAATTACATCGCGCTGTAAGTAAGCACAATCAGCAAACATATTATCCACAAAAGATGGATGGATGAATTAGGCTTTAAAGTGATCATTTGATTATGAGTTTGTTTAATGATTTGTTATTGTTCATGATTAATACTTGTTCATTTATAGACTTCGGAATGAGTTGCTGATTTTGTGTGGTTACATTGGTGCTCTACTTGCTATCAGAAGACAGTACAATAGCATCGTACCTGCACTTTATGAGTATACAAGGTAATATGTTTTCAGTAACACTGGAAAATCTCAGTCCCTATTATGATGTATGCCATACGTTGTCCCCACATCCCCTTCCCCCTACCAAAAAAAAAAAAAAATTATACACAGAAGTTTCTGAGGTAATGCAACAAATTGTGAATCCAGGATTTCAGTCAAACTCTTAGTTCTGCAAGAAAAAAAATTTTTAGAAATAGATGAGTATTCAGCATTACCTCCATGCATGATCATGTGTTGATAATAACAGTTCTAATTTTGTATCTATGTGTAGACCATTTGCCAAGACTTGCTCGGTAGCAACAGTGACAAGCTTTGAATTTAGAGTTCATGATAGGGCACTAGCTTGATTCCCACCAAGAAACCTGACTTGACCTTCTGTTACTCAGGGAGCTAATAATCCCAGGCATTAATACACTTTTGACCTGGCCCACTTGATCTGGCCTGGCCTGGTCCTGCCCAGTTGGCCCAGCTCAACCGCAACCAGTCACCTGACTTGACTTGACTTGACCTGACCTAAGCCCACCTGACGACTTGAATGACTTACCCAGCTCAGCCTGACCCATTTGATTTGACTGACTCGAACCAGCTCAGCCTAACCCAACTGACTTGACTTAACCTCACCCACTTCACGTGACCTGACTTGGCCCACTTGACGTGACTGGACTTGGCTTGACTTTACCCAGCCCACTTGACTTGACCAGACTTGGCTTGATCCAGCCCAGTCTGGCTTGGCCCAACCCACTTGACCCTACTCAACCTGACCCACTTGATTACACTAGGTACACCTGACTTACCTGACCCCTCTTGTCCCACTTGGACTTGAAAGGAGAAAGATTAAGATAATAATCTTTATCTTACCTAGTAAATAAAATAGGGTTACGTACAATACTTTAAATTCCTTCCTCAGAGTATAACCATGATTGTTTAGTCTTCCTGTCTGGTTTGGTAACAATACTGCTAACCAGCTGACTTACTTCTGTTTCTCCCTCACAATTTGGGATTGTCAAATCCTTCTGGTTTTGTCACCTGACTTGCTGAGTAGCAAGGCCAGCTCCAAGATGTCACTGATTTCATAGTGCAAGCTGTGTTGGCATTGTTCTCGCTGTTACTGCTCCAGCTGCTCTAACTGACCACTGTAGCTTTGCTAACAATTTCAGCTCATTTACCTCTTCATCAAGAATAAATGTTGTGTATATTGTCCAGTGCTTTCGCACCTTACTAGAACTGTGAGCTGTCCTACACCTCCTGATATTTTATCAGAATTGCCTATCAAGGATAATTAAACTACATAAATTTAACATGTCTCAGAACTATGTGTTTGCCCCTTTTCTTTTACACCTCTCCATCAGATGTCTGTCTCAACAGCACTCCTTTCCTCTTAGCCATCCTCATCTCTGAAACTTGGTGATATGGTGGGGAAAAGGACTGTTTGTTTCTTTCTTTCTTTCTTTTGTGAGCCACCAGACTTGGGTATGGAAAACAACAAGATGAAATACAAGCTTTTACAGAAGGGCACTTCTGATATGAAAATTAATAGACTAGTTACAAGCTGTCTTTGAGACTCAGTTTGTGATACTTCAGCTGTCAAGCTTTAAGTTTTCCTGAGATTTAAAGAACCACAGAAAAACACCTGTCTCAATTTTTTTTCTCAGATTGCCCAGTATTTTCAGGATTCATAGATTTTTAGATTCCAGCCCATCTTAAACTGGACACTTACATGCTTAAGCTGAACATTTTTAAGGCATCCCAACACAAATGGAAGTTTGCTGAATTAGGTCAGGCAATAACTGTCCTTTGTATTATGTTTTGATAAATAAAAAATACATCTACTTGCAAGGATTTGATACTGTTTTCTGCAAGTAATCAGGTGAAACAAGGCTGTCCCAGAGCATGTATTGAACTGTCTGTCTTTAACTGTATTTTTTTATCATGTCTACTAAATATAGGCAAAATGGGTCCTTAATTTTAGTAAAGTTGTCATTATCAAGAAATGAGAATGCATATAGCCATAAAATATAGAACAGCCTCAAATTAAAAACAATACAGCTAATTAAAGACAAGCTTAAATAAGGTGTAAATAGGGATAATTAAAATCAAACTTAAATGAAAAGGTATACTTCTATATCTAGTAATTTCATATTTCTAAGGTTTAATATAGCGATTATTGTTGAAGAATCAATTTATTTCCATAAAGTTATTTCCATATGCAATCAAAAATAATTTTATTACTACTGTCTACCTTGTTTTTATTTTAAGAAAATATTCATTGTTAGAATTAATTTGGACTTTAATTACTTGCATTCCTTTTCAGTCAGCTTTTAAAAAGACGGGAGGTATCTGTACCTTTGAAAATTGAACAGCTTTCTGAGGAACTAGATGCATGGAGAGCTTGTACTCAGTTTAACAAGTAGGTGGAAAAATATAAAATTACCATGAATGAGACTATTAGTATCTGACTGTTTAGTTGTAAATACAGTATTTATTTCCTTTGTAAAATCTGAATATGAATGTAAAAAATGAGTACTTTGTGGCTTTTAATTTCTAACAGAAATTAAGATGTAGAGCTGAAAAAGAAGTGTCTTTTGTTCATAGGCCTACCGATGAATTGCCATGCACCCCGCCATCTGAGTCGCAGAGAACGGTGTATTCAATACTTGTATCACGAATACAAGAGGAGCCTCTGAAAGGAATGGTTGGGCCAGACTATGTCACTGGATCAAATCTTCCTAGTCATTCAGATGTTCACGTCTCTTGTTTGACAGGGCTAAGGATACAGGTATGGTTTTAGAGAGCTGAGGTGTTTTTTTTTTTCTTGGTGATAGCATTGACTAGTTGTGAGGTTACAGTAAATCTAAGGTCCCTCCCGTCATTTGGGAGGAAAAATGTTTTCCCTGTTTTCACAGTAGCAGAAGTTAAAGGGAGTAAGTGCTGACATCTGCTATATAAAAAAGGCTATATAAAGAATTGTCCAATCAAGTAATTGCCCAGTTTCCCAATCCAAAATTTTTAATTTCCGTGGGAAAGACAGATTTCCTTTGCCAAATGTTCTGTCTAAAGTGCATGTACCTTATTGCCTACTACCTCACCACAGCTTGAATAAAAACCAGGAAATATTTCTCTTCAATCACATACTAACGTTATTCTGTTGTTAGTATTTATCATTATGGAAATGCATACTATAAAACTTGTAATTCATGATTAAAGAAGATATTAGAAGACTAAGTGTTCAAATATATTTATTCATCATTCACATAGAGCTTTATGATGAAAACATAAGTCCTTATAACATCTCTTTGGTATATGTTGTTATTTCCATAAAGGGAATATTGACAGAGCCTGAAAACACAACTCTCGGGCTCCTGTCTCCAGACGGTGCCTCAGGTGAATTTACTCTCTTACATGAGATTGAGTCTGTTTCCCCTATGTAGTGCAAGATGCCAGCCCAAAGAGTAACAGGGTTGTTCAGGGATAAAGAGGGGTAGTTTTGTGTCAGAAATTGGAGACTGCAAAATGCTAGTGGGATTTCTGAGCTAAACAAAATTCACAACTGCACACTGTCAAGTCTGAAAAAAACCTCGCTGCCAATGCTTCCACATTAGACCAATGGTCTCTGGCTATGGCTATACTCTCAACGTTTGCTAACTGCCATGTAAAGCTGCCATTGTTATAATCCATTCAACGAGAATAACAAATATGGTGCCACCAGCTTGTCATAAACAATATCCTTATTTCTGGATTAGTTAATACTAAGGTATAGTGGCCTAACTGGGTGGGTTCACAAGTTTTAAGTAGCAAGTTCAGAGAGCACAACTCTTAAGAAGGCCCTTAAACTGAATTGCAGCTTTGAGGCCATATTTTGTCAAATGACGAAATTAGCAAAAATAGCTCTTCCTCCACCAGATAAACTAGTGTTTTTATCTTTTTCATGGTGAACCTTTGAAATTGTTCTGTAGACTGCATGTAGGCTCCATGTTTTCAAAGAATTCATGGAGACATTATGTTGGGTTTTTTGTAGACAGGGTAACATGCAGATTAACACAGATAATGACAGAGACACAATGAAGTATGTACAATATTCTGAAGGAAAAAACTTGTTACCTCGGTTTCTAACTCAGGCTAGATATAACTGTGGAATAATTGACAAACATATGATACCACCATTATTAAAAATCAAACTATAAATTTAAGGATTATGAAATGTTGGGTCTCCAGATTTTGGAACGTAACAAGTTCACTCAATTTATAGTGTGTAACTACTATCAAAGCCTTAAGTTGGTGGGGTACAATTTTTGCACAAGCGTAGATGATAGTTGTAAATCAGGTTTTCATGCTCTCGGATAAAACAAAACGCGCTTTCTGTTGTGGTAGCCTTTACACAATACGTGTGTACATCCTTTTTCTTTCCTTCCCCAAACATTTTTGCCGTACAGGGTCCAGTGTTCTTCCTTGAAGATGGAAAATCTGCTATTTCACTGAATGATGCTTTGATGTGGGCTAAAGTGAATCCTTTTTCACCACTAGGAACCGGAATACGACTTAACCCATTTTGATGAGGTGTTTTCCTCTGTACTGCTTAAAATAACACTCTGGGGATTAATACCGATTTAACCTTGATTGTCAAAGGACAGAAAGATGGCAGTTGACTCCTCCTGAAGGGTGATTACTTGGACTTTGAAAATTGTAAAATGAGAACAAGAAAAAGATTTCTATACAAATGTTTGTTGATAATCCAAAGAAAAAGTTATTTGAGAATCCAAAGAAAAAAAAAGTCCTAATTTCATAGACAGCCATGTCTTTTTTTTTTTTTTTTTAAGAATAGTGTTGCCAGACAATAGACATATTTCAGTCAACTCTGTGTAAACAGATGTCTTGTAAAGGAAGTAAGCAACTATATGCATGTTATCAAAATATTGATAACAAACTGTGAAATCCACAAACACACTTTCAAATACCTAGTAATAGAATGACTTTATTGATAGCCACTGCGACCTGTTTTTAGAATGACTGGAATCCTGCAGCTGTTTCGTGCATTGTGTCCCCCTTTTTAATTTTAACTAATTTTTTACACACAGGATTCTGTAGCAAAAGTAAAATTTAAAAAGTGCTCAGATGATATTTTTTTCATCCATTAGTTATTGTGCTTTAATAGCAGTACAAAGCTGTTTGTTAATGTTTTGTTTAGATGGGTTGGAATATCTAGATTATAAAATTCTATTTTCTAATAAGTTCATCTTTGGCAACTGTCCCCCTTATACTTTCACTGGAAGCTAAAATGTATTTATAAATTTATTTATTTATTTTTTTAGAAAAACAACAAAGGGTTTGTAAGGAACAAACAGCAAATGTATTGAAGTTATTTAAATATATTATGTACATTTGAAATACTTGTTTTTGTTTTTACATTTTGTATGAGTTACAAACATACCTACAGTATGACAGACCAGAAGTAAACACTTGTGCATATATTTTTATTTACTAAAGCTGTGCTCAAATTAAAAGAAAATTACGGCAACAGAATACTACAAATATTTAAATTTTAAAGCTGTGTATAGTATGGAATTTAATCATAAGGCAAATCTTATGCTTAATAATTATTCTTATTATATAATTCTTAGAATTACTTACCTGTAGAAAAGATGCCTTGGTTATAATATTCTTTGTTAGCTTAATTGATGGCACACAAGCAGAAATCTACTTTATCTCTTGTTATGTTTTTCGCTGCTGCTTTAAAATAAATTTTAAAATCATGATAGTTACATAAAATGTAAAGAAATTGCAATTAAAAATTGGCAGAACTATTTCTAGAGAAACTGTTGTAAAACTGGAAATAACACAAGGTCTCTTTTAGCAGACCCTATTGAAGAAAATCCTGAATACATAGGTAAGCAACGCCCTCATTTAACTAGAAATTACAATGCCACCATGCTGGAAAGGTGGGATGGAGATTAGAAATAAAAAATTCCTGTCTTCCCTCCCTTTAAAAACTTAAAATTTCATTCTGTCAATGTTCTAGAGTATTATTACAGGGTTTCTGGTGTAAGAGTATATGAGGGCGGAAGCTTAGCTGTTTTGTGACATGTAGAAAAACATTGTTGTACATACTTGGATGCTGGAACAGAATGTTTTATTTTTTGCAGGTATTGTTTGGGAAATGTTTTCCTTTGTTTACCCTGTGGAGCATGGGGAATAAGAGTTGGCTTTCAGGAATAAAAATTCATAGTTTTTGAAAGAATGTTCCAGTGGTCAGTATCCAATGTGTTGCTTCTGTCAAATGAAAGACTAGCTATCTTTTAGCACGTAAATTGTACAACCTTCTATGTAAAAGTTGTTAATGCAGAGCTGGAGAGCAAAGGTAAGAACTGAACATGCAGCCCCATGACTGATGATTGGGATCTGAAGGATTGACTCAACTGCCACTCTACTTTATTTAAAATCTTCTGCTGTGTCCGAAGGATTTTTACTGAAGTTTCACACTTTAAATATCTTACAATACGTAGTATAACTGCATCAAATCGTTGCACATAAACTGTGCCTTAACATGGAATCTTAGATAAATCTACTCCCTCTTTATATTAGGGAGTGAGGGTTAAGACCTCTTTCATTGCTGAAATACAGAAATTAAATCAAAGGGCACTTTTTATATGGGGAATCCATCAGGTAACAGTCATTGTGTATAAAATGAGGTTGCATTTTCTTCAAGGTGGTTATACCTCATGTTGTGAGTGAGGAGAACATGCAGAGAAGGTTGTAATTGTGTCTACTGCTACAACTGTGGTTGAAACTGTCAAACTATAGACTCATCACTTTCAAAAATAATTTCAGATTGTTTGCTAATGTGTGACTTCATTGTCTGGCACAGCTAGTCAAATACAGATACTTCCCCTTAATATTAAAGAATCCTTTGTCTTCAAATGATTGTTTGACTCTTCTGTAAAAGTCATATTTCTGTTTGAATGAAGAAATTTATCAAGCTATACAGCTAGTGCTTTCCAATACTATTAATTCTCAGTTAAGTTTAAAATCACTTTATCCCTACAAAATCAAAGTCATTGTTCTGCTGACAGTATCTGACCAACATTACTGACGTGTTCATAAGCTTCACAGACTGCAGTCACGTGTGATACTTTCCTAGGTGGATTCCAAAACAATAAAATTAAAAAAAAATCTATCATGCTATAAACTCTTCCCATTACCAAGACTGCCTTTAAAATGAGATATGACACTTTAAATCCATGGCGTTGAATATCCTCATTGGGTAAAATCATTTAAATCCAGAATTACAACAATTTAAGATGATACTAATGCAAGAAACTCCTTCATTATCTACACAGAAAACAAACTACTGAGTCTAGATGTTTTTCAGTATAGGCATTAGTGGGTTTGGTTTGGTTTTTTAAACTTGAAGCTTCCTACATAAAAGCGTAAGGAAATAAAATCCACAATCATCTATGCTCTAGATAAAACTTACCAAAAACACGAGGTAGGAAATATATATAGAAAAGCAGTTGTAAAGACCAGTATGCATTTGCACAATAGGTCAAGATATGAAGACATGAAGTATGCTTTCAGATTTAGTGAATATTTCACATGCAACAGTTATACCTTGTGGCTTCCAATGTTGTGTCAGTAACACTTCTGTCTGAAAAATTCACTGATAAAATAGTAAAACAGCTGTAGGAAGAAATGGAGCTGAAAAGGAAGCAAGGCAATGTTATAGAAACAAGTAAATTACAGTATTGCAGAAGTTAAGAAATAATAACAAAAGCTGCATTTTATAGAATACAGTGATTTCAAAGAGGTTTTCAATTTATTTGCTTAAAAAAGAATTGTTCCCTAACAGACAGTAAACTTAAAAACTTAAATTTCTTTTTGTTGATTATGCAGTCAACACTACTGCAATCAGAATGGGGTTTGTGTTCCAGTGTTCCACTCTAGGTAACCCTTTCACTGGCCTCCTGGGAGGTACCAAGGATCCTTCGTAAGAGGATCTGTCAGCTTGTTTCACCTGGTTTTCTTTAAAATGAACACCGGGTTTGCCTCTTGTTTCTGAGGAATCTAGATGCGGGGGGGGAGAGGGGAACTGGAAAACTGTATTAAAGGAAACAGTAGCTTTGAAGATTCAAACTATTAAAACTGCATAATTTAAAAGTGACAGTGCTGTTTTAATCGCCTTTTAGTTTAAGTTTAGTGTACAATTTTATAGTTAAACAGTGAAAGAAGGCCTCATCTTTTGCCATGAAAGCAGCATTTTACTCTTGTATATACATAAAGCCAAAGCACTGCCATCTTCTGAAGGTATGATTATTTGAACTGGCTGTAGACTGTTGTTGTTGGGAAAAGGGAAAAATACATACAAAACCTGAAAGCTGATCAGAGTTTGGGACTATTGCTACCAGCATCCAAACCAGCCAAACACGTTGGTGCCTGTGTGCATCGGGCCATCGTGTGGTTCAGCAGGATGCCTACAACCAGGACTCTGACTTGCTACAGAGCTGACTCTTCCTGTCCCACTTTTCCTGCACCATATCCTACGGTTCCCTACACAGTCAAGATGTCTGTCAGTGCTGTGGGAATTATTGCTTAAGTAAGGACTGGAGCACCTGCTCAATCACATGTGCATCAACAAAATGAAGATCTCCTCCATTACATAAATGGAGGGAGGAAAACTGCTTTCGATATGGTGAAAGTATCCAGAATAAACCAAAGCTCCAAGGAGGGCAATAGAAGCACTTTTGAATATTAGAATAATTTCTACAGGTGCCATGCCAGGGAAAAACTCAAAGCAATTTTACATTAAAAATAAAAATTACTGGAAACCCCCTCCAAACTTCCTGTTTTCTAAGATGTTGTATCTGATGTCTTCAAATTTTAAACACAAAATCTCTTTATTGCCTTTATAGCAAAAGTAAACCAAAACCACACACCATTACAATCTGAATAGATTAAAATGAAGACTTATGTGATGTGAGAAACTCACACGATGTGGCAAACAGTTTTTCCTTTGGGATATGAGCTGTGTTCTCAGAGGGTATGGAGCAACAAAGATGGTGAACCGCATGTTGTCCCAAATTTGGTTTAATGTTAAACTGCCCTTTAAAGCAAAAATCTCAAGATGTTCATTTCAGCACCATGTTAAGCATATGATCAGTTAGTTGTTCAGTTTTCTAGTTTATTTGCAGTTATTGTCCCCCCTTGACTGACACCCAGATGATTTGGCAGCTGCATAAAATGAATACTACACAAAAAAAACCCCAAACCCAAACAAACCAAAACAAAAAAACAAAACCAAAAACCCAAAACCTAAAGAGAAGGGGAAACATTAAACAGGTTGTATGGTAAAAGTGCACTATATCTTCTTTTCAAATCAAACATCTTGCATATGTTGAAAAAAAAACTAAAACAAGAGGGCTTCAGCATTTTGGGGGCATAACATGCGAGATCACATAAATAAGCATGAAATAGAATGTTGAGAGATTACACAGTATGTCTTGAAACTACACAGGCTGAATTTGAACAACTTTAAGTATTTGAAGAGTAAAATCATTCAGTCATTCCAGTTAAACAAACATCTTACTTGGCAAAGTAGGTCCAATATTGAAGAAAAGCAGAAAACCCAACCTCTGACAAACTGTGATCATATACATCCTTCTGATGATTCAGAACAAATTTTTCATTTGATGTCTGTCAATCAGTATACTTTATTCTCTTCAGAAATGTTAAAAGATGCAGCTAAAAGACTGACTGACCTGAAGTTCAGTGTCTAAATTCTGTTTGCATATGCTTCATTTACTCCTGCGACTACCACTGACATCAAGAAGCTGGAAGAACTTGTACAGTCCCAGTACATGGAACACATGGTACATTTAAAAAAATGAGAGATTTTTTTTTTACCTCGGCCTGTGGCACAGAAGAGACTTAGATGGGACTGTTAGGTTCCATGTTGGTGCCAGCATTTTGAGAAGTACGCTGAGAACCCACAGGAGTGCAGAAAAGGGCTCCAAAATTAAACAAACCAGAGAACTCAATCTCATTTGGGAAACATCACTGATACGGCCCTGATGTCTTTTAACTGAGACAGAGCATCTCATGAAAAAAAGACACGCTTTAGTTAACACACTGGTTAGGAAGTTGAATGTAAGATAATTCAAGTGAAATGCAGTGGCCTGTGAGACAGAGAAGGTCAAATTAGACAGGCTAATGATCTCTTTAGACCTCCGAATAGCTGAACTGGTTGCAGTAAGACCAATACATGTACAAATATTTGCAAGATTGGATTGACAGAAGAGTATTTTTTTTTAAAGGTCTTACAGTTTGTCTCACAGAAGAGAGGAGTAATAACATTGAAATTAATACAATATAAACTCAGACTGATTTGAAAATATCCTTTTACTCTTGAAGACCGTCTGATAATATCACTGATCCAATTCCTAACACTCGTCATCCACATAATTTAAATTAACCTAATTAGCAGAAGAAGGAAATAATAAGCTACTGCATTATCACTTCACCTGCTTTTCCTAAGGCTGAACAAACCCAATCTTCTCGGCCACTCCTTGTACATGAGCCCACTAACCACCTTGGTGACCCCTCCTGGACTTGCTCCGGTATGTTTTGTGCCGGCTGGTCCAACACTGAGTGCGGTCACCCAGGTGCAGTCTCACAAGTGCCCTAAGGAGGGTCAGAATCACTTCCAAAAGTGCTGGCGTATTACACCCTTACTAGCTAACACAGCCCAAGATGCTGCTGGCTTCCACTGCTGCCAGGGCACTGGTCAAGTTGTTTTCCACCAGGAACCCTACGGCCTTTCCCGCAAAGGTCCTTTCTAACCAGATGGCCGCAGCCTGTAGTGGTGCAGGGGTTGCTCCAGCACCAGTTCTGGGCTTTGTCTTCGCTGAAGGTCATGTCCTGTCAGCCCATTTCTCCACCCTGTTGCAGCCCCTTGGAACCTGGAGGGACCTCCAGCATGTTAGTCACTCCCCTATTTGCTACACGTGTCCTCCGTCCCATTGTCCCAGGTCATGACTAAAGACATTAAGCAATACTGGCCCAAGAAATGATCCCTAAGGGAGATCATTTGTAACCGGCCATCAGCTAGACATCATCTACAACCCTTTGGTCACAGCCGTTTGAATATGACAGTCAGGCAATTTTCCATCCATCTCATCAACCACTTATCCACCCTATGACTCGGTAGTTTGACTACAAGGACACTGTACACATCCACCACTATCTTGAACCCAGAGCCATTTATTTCTTCAAAGAATATCAGTGACAAGTTATACCATCTCTACTATAGATATAATGATTCAGCCAAGAAAAGCTAAGGAACTCAGCAGCTTTTCTTAGTAATAAGGAGTAGCAGAGGGGAGTATCTATCAACAACGTGTTAACCGTGGAAGTCCCATTTATTAAATTTAAATTTTACCCCAGTAGCATAACACTGATACACTACCCAAGGAATGTTGAATGTAGCCACACAGCAGTCATCGAACATCATGAAACACCAGGAAAAATCCAGAAGACTGTACGTATGACCCAATTCATGTTATCAATCACCTGTCCAGTTCTAATGGTACTCACCAACCACGTTTTGGCAAGGCAGCCGAAGGAGGCCTGCTGCTCGCTGCCTTCAGTTGTCATTCTGACACTTAGCACTGTAGCTGTGGTAAAACACGGCTGTCCCAAGCTCTGGTCCCACCTTTCTGCTTATTAAGAAAATAAAAACCAACAACAAAAACACTCACATGGATCCTCTTCCCTCTCTTGCATTCTCATGTGCATATTAATGATGGCATTAACCTTCTGTCTAAGTTAATACTAGGCTCCATCATTATTTCTGTTAGCCTGATGTTACTCTTGGTAGCCTTTGAAGCTGTTGATCTATGACCATGGGTAACTGTGCCTGGTAATAGTAGTCAGTAAAATCAACTTCCCTGTCTTGAAGGTTTTTTTAATTCTGAAGGAAAAAAAAAAAAAAAAAAAAAAAATTTTTAAGCAATTGATTAAATTAAAAAAAAAATCACTCAGTTGTAGTTATTTAGTTTTTACAGGTCTATAACATGTAATTACTTTTATTTTGAACACAGGGAAAGCAATATACGATCATCTTAAATAGCTTGACCAAAGCTATTTGGTCAAGCTGAAGGGAATCAAACAGCAGTCGATATCCAGGCCTGTGAGCACCATTGGCAAAGTCAAAGCTTCTCAAACTCTTCTTCCAGAATCAAATTTCACTCTAAACCACATTTTTCATTTATGACTGTGCTAGTTCTTGCCAAATCAGGATAAAATATGACAGATAATGAGAAATAGGTCAGTGCCAGTAACAAGCGGCGACAAAACCACCTGTAGGCATCACCAGCTCACCCTCTATTAGTTAGCATCACCTAGACGTCCTCCACCTGAGCCTCTGCGGCTCCTGACTTACAGTGAATTGTTCCCTCTATCAGCTCCTGGGCAAGGTTACGCTTCAGTTTTGCAAAAAAAACCCTTTATGCAACAGGAAAAAAAGTTTTGGCTTTGAGCAGGTGTGAAGAAGATGCCTGTGCAGTTTAGGTATCCAAACCGAGATTTCTTGCTGCTCCCCAAACCCCTTTAATTCACCTTTCAGCACAAAGACCAAATTAGCACGAACACAAAACCAAGCCGAATCTTGCCGAAAGCAACGGCGTAGCCTTGTTTCTTAAATTATCACCTATGTCAGTAAGTTGAACAGATTTGTGTAACTGTTTATTAACCAGATCTTTTTAAAT
>JAVJGG010000054.1:8279567-8298742 GCA_035590195.1 Aviceda cuculoides
TGGGGCGGGGGCAGCCCCGGCGGTAAAGGCCCGGCAGGGCCGGTATTGCCGGCGGCTTCCGAGACGCCCGTGCGGCTCCGCTGGTGCGGCTCGAGCGCTTTATCAGCGAGCCCGCAGGATTTCACAGCTGGGCTCCTTGGCAGAATTGAGATATCACACTACGGTTGGGGGGGGGCTGGTTGTTTTGGTCGGTGGGGTTTTTTTGTTTGGTTGGTTGGGGTTTTTTTCCTGAAAATGCCTTATGATACTCTTTTGCTGGTATTATCATTCATGCAGTAAGAGACACTTCAGCCAGTAAAGAAGGCTCCTTCTAAACTTGGGTGTGCAGTAGTAGTGTTTGACCGTGCTCTGACATGGTTCAATGGTTGTTTCAGTTCCCGGTTCCTAATACTTCATTACTCAACATTTATTTCATACTAAGAATGCAACCCGTCAGAGCCCCACGGTAATGGGACCCCCACATAATGAGAACAATAACAAGCCTGTTTTCTTTCATTTCTGGCTAAACAAGGGATCGTTTTTTGGAAAGAATTTTACCAAACACTAATGCCAGGTATTTCGTTGCTATGTATTTTTGGTATGTGGCATTAGCATAGTCTGATCTGCCAGAGACCTCTTCCCGTACACAGATAGTCCTGCCAGGGCAACAACATCCATTCCCTATTTTGTTTGTTCCTGTTACATAGTAACAGAAGTGATGCCCATCCAACTTGGCTCAGCTTGCCAAAGTGACTCTATTTTCATATAGTTATCTGGTAGCAAAAGATTAAAGATTATACTGAGAACTGCATAGTGGCTGAGATTCAAGTCATAATAAGCTAGTTCTGGATTACTCTTCCGGCTAGTCTACCATTCCATAGAATTAAAGAGAAAGTAGTACCAAATACCTGTAAACTCTTAAGAGGGTCTTGTTTGCTCTTCGGATGATGGCAAGCGTCAGTGGGAATGGTGGGAACAGACGTTGCAAATGCCACAGGAGCATGAACACACCTATTTGTAAAGTTGCGGCTTGGATTCCGTCGTGGTTCGCAGCAAAACTTCTCACATCATCTAGTTTTGTCTCAAACAGGTGTTTCGCAGGAGAGCTGTACTTGCTGAAAACTGATCTCATTGTATAGGACATGAGAGCTTTTTTTTTTTTCTTGACGCTTTTCCTGAGTCAAACTTGAAAAGTGCTGTGTACACCTGAAGGTGAGGGTCTAAATGATCTCATTCTACATAGAGTGGTTGGCTTGGCACTTCCTTGTTTCTTGAAGTAATACACAGTAATGGTATTTTACATAAAACCACAAATTACTAGTTTCTGGATGAAAACCAAAACCACCCAACTTGCTCCATTACAGAGTATGTGCATTATGACTCCTAAGCAGTTCCTCTTACTTGCACCTGACTTATGCTTTACAGGGAATCCAGAAGAGGCCCTCACTTGAGTTTTTGCAGGGAACAGAAGCAAATTAAGATTACGTTTAACAAGGGCAAGTGTCAGAGAGCTGCATTTTGTTAGGATACAATTTAGCAACTGAGTAAGCATTCTTCTATGTGAAAACTTCCTCTGTAGCCAGTTCCTCACTTAGCATCTTTCCAGCTGGAACATACATACTGAGTTACTGAAAAGGAGTGGAAGAGGGTGAGAATCACCAAGGGCAAGGGGTAAATTTGCAGCTGTCTCCTGCTTCGGTCTGCAGGAATTGAGTATCAGTCACTGGAGAAGTATCCTGTTCTCAAAGGAAGACCAAATGAAAAGGCTGCCATGAGTGAGGCAGAAATCATTTGGGTTTTCTGATGTCTCTTGGGGGTGTCAGCATTCCTTCTCTGGCTAGAGAGCTGAACAATAAAATTTCAACCTGATCACAGAAATGCCTGCTACAGCATTCTGGGATTCTGCAACTTGATTTTTGGAGCTGGGTAACTGTTTATAAACCAAACAGCAAGAGAAATAAGGTCGTTTTCAGAGTGATACCTGTCCTGATACAGGGAACTGATGCATTTCTGTATCTACCTCCTGAACTTGAGGTTGAAGATTACAGTATCCACATCTCCATGATATGCCTTCAGAACCCTCACAGAAAATATACAATAATATATGCCTTTCTTGGAGGCAAATCATTATTCAGTACGCCCATGAGTTGTGATACAGCATTGTTATGAAAAGATAAGAAAAGAGCCCAGATAATTCTGTTTTACAAGAGGAGATCAAAAGTATGTCAGCATAAAGGCTTTTTGAGGAATATTGCTCTGGAATTTTTGAAGTTACTAACTGTACTAATGAACAGAGACTCTATAAACTGTGCATGGCTGAAAAAATTGTGATTATGTTCACGGCAGCATAATTCCAATTCACAGCACAGGCAGTGAGGAAGAATAAAGGAAGTTTCTCACTGTCATTAATGAATTGTCTGTATAAAGAAAAAGAAGAAAAATGGACATCTATTTGCTTTATTTTTACCAACGTATATAGTGTACCTATCACCAAATATTTTTAGGTACACAAAAAATAGAAATTTAAAAACACATAAAATAATGACTCTAAATGGACAAACTTAACAAATAATAATGAAGAAACTCTTTGTGGTTCAGGTGTGTCAAACAGATTTTAAAAGTATAAATACAATTAAAATTAACAGCACTAAAGCTATTTAGTAAGTGTTAAGCTAAAGCTATACAATCATTTCCCAGAGTATCAGCACACTAATTCAATTCAGCCTTATTAGCACCTTGGTACCAGTTGCTGAATGGCTCCCAATTATTATTATTATTATATACCAACACCAGGTGTCAAAGATATATATTTTTTTAAGTAATATGCAAAAGGCTTTTTTTCCGCCCAGCAGTTCTTTAGATAAAACGTACAATAAACAGAAAGAAGAAAAAGTACTTGTTATTTGAGTTTCTAAAGGTTAATTACAATGTTATCTATACTGTAAGAAATTCTTCAGTATTGTTGGCAGCTGGAGTTGTGGGACAAGATGCAGTCTCGCTCTTCCTAGGTAATTTCGGATACATAGTCGGCAGAGCTGACAAAGAGAAGATGGTGTGGCTGCAAACAGAAAAGAAAGGAGTTTAATTATACAATTATAAAAGCCACTACTTTGTTTTACAACAGTCTTGCACAATAATGGGATTTTTAAAAAAAAAACCAAACCAAACAAACCCAAACCCAACAGTTCACATTTTGCAAATTTGTTCTTTTCCTTCCTTCCTTTTGCCCTCAAAGATAAAGACTGGGGCTGCTGAAACCTTATTATTAATCAGGGAAATTCTCAAAAAAACCAAGGTCAGGTCAGCAAATAATTTGTGTTTTTAAAATAAAAACCTGCTCCCAGAAAATAACTTTAAAAACGGCAGGATTTTTTTTATTCATAGAACAGGTGAAATACATGCTACAGCACTACAAGCTACACTACCAATGCATCACTGCAACAACAATAAGCAGCCAAAATACCCCAAGATCCTGGACCACGTTTAGCGGTCTTACTAGCTCATGATAATGCCTTTGTCCCTCTACACCCCCCCACTCCCTCAAAATGGACACATTGCTGTGTTTCTCTGGGCAATAAAACCATGCACGTTTCATGCCAATTCTTTTTTTTTTTTTTTACATCTTTGCTGTGGCTTTTAACAATCTTACTAGTCTTGGTGATTTTGTGATAACCAACTGTTTTTAGAGGGTTTTTTAATCAGCATTCAGACTACGGAGATGTTTTCTGGAGGAAAACATTAATCAAGGCTACTTGTCAGTTCACCTCTGAAGAGATGCTCACGGTTATTGCAATAGTGCCTCTGCTTATCTCCCACCTTTGTCTTGTGGCTTATTTTTACGCTGTACATAGGTCAGTCTGAACAAATCCAGTTCCCTTTGGGATATTCTCCTCTCTCTCTCTCTCTCTCTGGCAACAGACCTTTAAGAGTTTTAAGGGACTCTTGAGTGTCGACTCCTATTTCTCAGGTACTTATAACACAGTAAAGAAAATTTAGAAAATGAAACTTATTATACCTTTTGCCTATAATCAAATAAAGTGCTTTATATGCACTTAAAAATATAGTTTTAAAATTATTGGGACAGCTGCCCAAAACTAAATGTATTTTTAATCTGAAATATTCTGTTTCTTTTTAACAAGGTCTGTAACAGCCAATAAAAATGTAGCTTTAATGTCTAATTGTTTAAACAGCCACTAAATATAAGATGATACTTTTTCAGCTTGTATAAATTCTGATGCTGCCTGGTCAACAGGCTCTGGTCTGAGACTAAATATTACTGGGTATTTTTATATTTAGAAAGGAATTTACTGAATGTTAATATATTCATTTCATAAAGCACAATGATAGCTTCTCTAACATGCATTGTTTGGGCTGTTGGGTTTTGGGGGCGGGTGTTTTGTTTTTCTTTGGTTGGGATTTTTTAAGAATACAAGTTATAGTTGCAAAAACACACATGTAAAACTTACCTTCATGGAGGAGCAGCAGTCTCTCCACTAAACTGCTTGGAGCAGCTAAATCAACAGGCCTCTCAAAATCTGTATTTTTGGCATTTATGTCTGCCCCAAATTCAAGGAGTAAGTTTACGATCTCTGTACTAGAATGCTGGGCAGCAGCATGGAGTGGAGTTTCCAAATGCTTTCCTTTCTGCACATTGGCACCTGGTGAGTAGATGCACGTAAAGAGATGTAAGAAGAGACTAATTAAAATTGTCATTGAGTAAAGACGATGTTACAAAACAAACAAAAAAACCCCACTGTCCTAGAACACCACAGTGAATTTAGCCACTTTATTAAGTTTATTGCACGGCACTATAGCTAATCATATCAGTGGGGGTTTTTTCAACCCATACGCTTATCCTAGGTTTTATTACCAAAGCACAACTAGATTTTAAAGGAAAATACTTTATAAAAAGAAGGAAAAGAAAAATTAAATTAGGTCACGTGAGCATCATTGTTGCCCTAATTATAAGAAAAGGTACATTTTGAACCTGTTTAAGAAAATTTGCACTACATAAAAATACACTTTCCTTATTTGTCTTTAAAAAGAATCACTAAACTGAAGTTTAGTATTTATATTTTTGTAAGTACACTAACTCAAGAAGGAATCTAACTTGGACGCTTTATAGTTTTTCATGTGTTGGAACTGGCAAAGGGTTGAAATAGATTCCCATCCGATCCAACCTTTATCAAGGATTTTTCTATAAAGGACTTAATTTTAATTAAGGTGGGGTATGCAGTCAAGAAAGCTAATAGCAAAAAAACCCCAAACCATTAATTCTCTCAATCCACAGAATTCTAATTATTACACTTTTGTATTAATAAGGAACTGCTAATTTATTTTAAATTAAAATGGACTAAATTAATTTGCAATAATGCATTCATATTCAAGAAAAAATTACCTATACAAGATTTAAACAAAACAAGCTAGTGTGGAAGAATTTCCCTTATAGGCAAGCTATTAGTCCCCCTAAAACTGGGTTTGCCCCAACAGTTTTCTAGACTATTCTAATAGAAGAAAAACCCAGACTTCTTAAGAGAGCTTTACTGGTCTTGTGAGACCAAAAATTAGCTTGCGTACCAACTTTTCTCCCTGAGTCAATGATTTTTGCCTTTTTAACTCCCATTTGAGTAAAATAATTTAATAATATCACAGGCCTAGCAATTCAATTTGAAGTCTGAATAACTCACTGTTCTCAGTATTAACAATTTGAGAATACTTCCACAGTATCATTCTCTTGCCTATTTCATTGTTTACTTACTTTTCAACTTCTAATATATTCTCATAAACTGATAAAATATGAAAAAAATCAGACTGACATAAGTAGTTACTTATATTCTCAATTTACATACCCTTTTCTACTTCAGGGCACCAACAAATGCAGAATATGCCCTTCTATTACTGTTTTTAATGTATGGTAGTATTTGAATCCCCAAATATGCTAATTATACTTCTGCAGTTCTTAAACATAAAAATCATGACATAGAATAGTTAATCACACAAGGAGACTGGCTTAATGAGAAGCAATTTAACTGCTTGCTTAAGTTCTAAATAACCTGCAATTAACTAGAAAAACAATGCCAGTGCAATGATGGCAAGTTTATAATTATTCATATATATATTTACATTCATTGTGCTGCAGGACGCAAAAGCCCTGTACGTCATTACCTGTAAAATAGCAAATTAGCTATGCTGATTGTGTCCTGGACTTCTGCTGAAACAGAGCGAGCCTCCAACATCTCTTTCCCATTGATTAAATAAATAATGTGAAATTTAGGATCAAATGCCTTTTACCTTACCTCTTCTCTCTGCAACTCAGCCTCTATGCCTTGTAAAAAGATAAATCAGAACATGCTGAAGAATGAAAAAGGGTGGGTCTACATTGCCAAAATAGTTCTGTTGAAAGGTCAATGATTACTATATAAAATTCCTTTCTCAAACCTCATTTTTTACCTTTGTTTTTCATACAGAAAATGAACATCTACAAAGCTGTAGTAGGTGCTAACATTTTTGAACATCCACTCTTATTGGCCTTGCTTCCTTTTTCCCTCATATGCTTGCTATGCCACAAAAAAATGAAAGACATAGTAAGTTGTTATAAGAAAACAAGCATCACAGAATAAACTTAGCAGTAGAGCCCTGCAAACAAGGGTTCTACTTTCATTGACTGAGCACAGCTCACTTCACAGGTGAGTACACTATGCGTATTTTACAAACTAGGAATATTTTTATTTAAGTCATGACATACCTGCATAAAGAAGCTTTCGAATACAATGGATCTGCTGTGAAACACATGCTACATACAGAGGTGTTCCTAAATGAGGAAGATCTTGGTCAACATCTATACCCCAGGATATCAGTACCTCCAGACATTCACTGTGACCTGTCGGTACAAAGCACGACAGAGTTTGCTCGACTTCAGTAAGCTGTCTCATAGACAAAACCAGACACATTTCTTAATGCTATTATTGAGACATTGGTGAACTGCTCCATGTTTGTTCAGCAGGTAATTTCTTACCTCTGCTGGCTGCTTCATGAGTTGGTGACGGAAGGCAGGACTCCCACTGAGCTTTGGCACCATACTCTAACAGGAGCTCAGCACATGCCGCACTGCCTCTTGAACACGCATTAAATAAAGGTGTCACTCCATCAATTGTTGTAGCGTTTACCTAGAATATATAAAATCTATTTAAGAGCAGAATTGAAAGAAAGGTAAATTTTTAAACAGGATATAGTCAGAAATTGCATTAAAATACCAACAAATTTACTGGTTAGAATAACAGCTTGACTGATCAGTCCCTGTGCTGCTGTCTTCCTCTCACCACACCCCTCAGATGAAATTAGTTCACTTTTATTATTAAGCAATGTTGAATACACCAAAATACGCCTGGAACACTAAAGAGCAGACATTAACATCTGGGCAGTAAATAATTTTCAAAAGTCATTGCACTTAGCTTGTTTCATTGATACAGAAAATCTACACTTTGTGTAGTAATTGCATAATGGGGACCTCCTCTCCATGCCTCTGTCAAGAATGCAAACTCCATATTAAATGTGAGAATTATTTGCCATTTTCTTCTGTGGTTTTAATCTCCAGGTTGGAGTGACATTTCACAGGATGGAGACAAAGCTAATAGTACAGGCTCGCTGTTTTAATACCAACCTCGCCACCTCACTGGTTAACTGAATATTCCCAGTGTGAGAGAATGAGGAGAGGGATAATAATAGTGAAGGAAGGAGCACAGGTATTAGTAGAGGGCTCCTTCCAGGACTCTGGCCTATCCTCTCCCCCCTCAAACCCACCAAAACAATTAAAAGTACTAAAAAAATTCAGTTAGGAAAATGAAATTTGTTCTTAAAGTTCTGTCTATAAACATCTATAGTTTTGCATCTTTAGAATCCTTGTGCTAGCTGAAGTGGAGAAGTATTGGTTTTGGAAACTATGTATTTTTTTCTTTTTCTTCTTGTGTAATAACACAGACATAGTCTACATGGTTCCCAAAACTGAATTTTAAGGAGAATAAATATTACTATCACAAAGATCAGAGATTTGGGAAACTATGCATTTGAACTCTGATGCCAGTAGAGATTGTAGTGAAAGTGGTCTGTAAGGTCCCATTTTTGTTTTGGAACAACAGGCTGTGTCAGGAGTACACAAAAGAGCCAGGGCTCTTTTGTACTCGGACCAAAGAATCTTAAGAACACACAGGTGCAGTGTGACAAAGACATTCTGGAGATTAAAAGAATAGCCTCCTGCAAGCCACTCAAAGCAAGAGGAAACCTGTTAAGGAGAGAGACGCATTCCATATTTTAGAAGAGAAATAATGTAATGAAATTCAAAGAAGAAATAAGACTGGTGACATATTGCTAGCAGATTCTCTCCAACTCATTACTGTCTCAGTGTCTGCCCATCACTTTCCTTTGCCAGCTTTCGAATGGCAGCTTATTGTAATTCAATGAGATCAATGCAATCAGTAGGGTGAGTAGAGAGAAATACCAATTAAAAAAAAAAAATAATCAAGGAATATATCCTTCTTGGTTAAACCAAGGTTAGCATTGGACTTCATGTACAAAAAAAAAAAAAAAGCAGCCCCTTACATTTGCTCCTGCTTCAAGAAGGATTCTTGCACATCCTACATGATCCCCCAGGCAGGCTTCATGAAGTGGAGTTACTTGGTCAATTGTTAGCGTGTCTACATTGTACCCCTAAACAAGACATGAATGACATATAAAGATCATACAAAAGCTGTTAAGAGTCGTCTCCTCGCGCTACTGTTCAAATAAATAGTTTACAATACTCTACTTGCAGTAAATGAATCTTCAGTGAGCAAAAAAAGAATCTTTCATCTATCAATGTATATAACAGAACAAATAAGTTGTAAGCTCTTCTTTTTAAAAAAAAATTAGAAATAGGAATAGGATATAGAGAGTATAAAGAAGATGGAAACAGACTGTTGAGATGCACAGTGATAGGGCAATAGGCAACAGACACAAGTCGGGACATGGCGGATTCCAATTAATTATATGGAAAAAAATTCACTGTGGGGATAGCAAAACCCTGGAACAGGGGTCCAGAGACGTTGGTGCATCTCCACTCTTCGTGATCTTTAAAACTCAACAAGGCCCTGAGTCTAAACTGTCCTGTGACTCTCTGACTGAAGGTCTGAAATATCTAAAGCCATGAATCTAAAGCAAGGAAAACACTTCTTGGATTGATAAAATCATCAAGCCCTTAAATTTTTCTGCAGTAGATGTTGTTTGATTCTTAAGCACTAATAATTGCATCTATTGGCTTTCATCAAATGTATTCTGTAGTATAATTTTTCAGTATTGTAATAGCTATATGACAATACTGTAATATCAAAATTTAGCAGTTTACAGTCTCTCCCTTTGCTATTAACAATTTATTTTTTTTTAAATCACAACTACACAAAAACCAGAATCTTTCAGTGATTCTTCCCCTCAACAAGTATCTTTCTGACTAGCTACATTTACCTGATGGCTTAAAGCAGCGGAACTACATTGACTTATACCATGCAAGAAGGGAAGACTGATGTATATTTAGATAGAGCTTTGGTAAAAATTTGGGGGGGAGAGTTTTAAAACATACAGAGAAAATATTTCAATATTAACCTTTGTTTTTAAAATTAACATTTTTTTTATCATATAAAAAATTCCTAAATGTATATTGCTCTGAAAAATTAAAGTGGAGAAAGCAAAGCAAAGCATACTAAATCTGCATTAATAATCTATGCTGAGAAATTAAGTAACATTAAAAATGAAAGCAATTTTAAGAACACAGCCTTCACCTGTGACAATAAAGTCTTTAGAGAAAGAAGACGTCCTTGACTGGCTGCCTCATGCAGAGGTGAGCGATCTGCCCAAGAACCTATATAATAACAACATTTATTGAGTAAACCATATGAATTAGAAGGATTTTGGAATGCATAGAGCAAAGCAGAAAATATAATGCACAGAATGAAGCCAACTGTCCTATGAAATTAATTTTTCCTCTTTAGAGACTGTATTTCAAATTATCGGTTTCTAAACAATAAAAACTGCTCTATTATTAACTGTAAACATCTCAAATTATTATGTGTTACAGAGAACAAAATAGCGATATATTGATTTCAGTAATCTGACTTAATAAAGTCATCAATTAACGTATTTCCCACTTCTATTTTTGCATTGTTCATTTTTTAAAAAAACCCCACAACTTACTTTTGCAGATGGCATATAAAAATTTATAGACTTCAACAAATTGATTATTTGAACTTAAGCCAGACATAAACCTGCCTGAAAAAGTCCTGAAAAAGCTGATGTATATGAAAACTAATATGGAAATTCTTATGTATGATGAGATTAATCTGCAGCTACTACACAAGTGCATGGAGAGAAATCAGTGAGAGTCACACTAAAAATATGGCTATAGTAGAAGAAATACAATATTAAGTCTAAGTTCTCATTCTAAAAGGCTATTAGGGCTAAAAATAGATAGGCTTAATGTGAAGGTTTGGCATTTATTTTCATTTATTTACTGCCCCCCCAAAAGAAGCAAGGGGTGGGGGGGGAGAAACCCAACAACAACCCCACCTTCACACACATACCCTCCCTTAAATCCCAACCCAGGTCCCAGAGTCATCCTGTGGCTCCTGATGAAGAACCTGCCCTTTCTTCTAGAAGACTGGCCACAGATAGGTCCCATTTAGGCAGACAGAGCTGCAGGCATAGCTGATACCAATTTATTGTATAAATTTTGCAAATCAAGTTTTGAGAGATTGTGCAGGGAAGAACCATCTTCAAAATGTATTATGAATTACCAACATTTATTCCTGTAAGAAGAAAAATCATTGGAACTGTAAAATGCTAATACAATCACTTGGGAGTTATATCAAGCCCCCCCAAATCCCTGAAGAAACACAGAGAATTAGCTAAGTATGATGAATTGCTAACAATGGCAGATGAGTCTTCAATGCGTAAACATGTTTGACTTTGTCCGTTGCAATGGACTAGGACTGCCTGCAAAGCCAGTTACTGCATTTTAATAACAAGGCAATGAATTTTAAATAAGGCGGCTATTGCTCAATCACTGGCTGTCATCAGTCTAAGCTCTAAGGTAACTACTCACTAGAAATAGACCCTGCTTCTGTTTCCTGTTGGACCCCTTCTGTCCACTAGCCAGTTTCAGAAAGTACATTTTTGGTTACAATAAACAATCCCCTCAAATCACGTAAAGAACGACCAAAAAGATTATGACTGCTCAACCTGAAAAGAAATCAGGGCATAGTTAAAAAACATCTGAAATAGTGCACAATATGGAAACTGAAATAAAACCTCCATTTTCCTAGAGGTGTTAGTGAACGAAACTAAAACTTACTCAGATATAAGACTGTATATTCTCAGAGAACATATAACTAATACTGTGGAACTCAGCACTACTGCTATTGAGATTAAAAAATTAGCAAAACAAAAGCACAGCTGAGTATTTAAATTATTGTAAGACTATATAAAGCTGATCTCAGAAGTTAAAAAATATAGGAGATTAAAGCTTTGTAAACCTGATCTTAAAAACGGTTGGAGATTTCTATTATGTCAGAGTATCCAGTATCTGTGAAGCTCCTTGCACTTTTTCATCTGTGGGAGTAGACGGACCATAGACAAGATCCAGCTTCCAATATCCTTTCAGAATTATTTGCGTCAAGCTCTGATCATCTGCGTGTGCGTGTATGTATGTACACACACACACACACACACACACCCCCCCCCATTTCCTATACTTTTTACTTTAGGTTTATTAAATGTAATATTTTGCAATTCTTAGTGCTAGACAGAATAACAGCTAAAAAAACCACACACAAAGTGATTGGCATTTTAAGGGGTATGATACTACAAAAACTGAGCTCAGAAATCTTAGCGTGACCTGATTTTGACAAAACCTCAGTATCTTCCCTGTCATCCCAATAAGCTCAGATGTATTTATCCGACTGTAGGTTGGATGTGTGCAGTCACTATGAGAATTTTGACCAAAGCTTTCTTTCTGTAGTAGTACCTGAACCAGCGCTCGAGTTGTTCTAATTCAAATGAATTATATTCATTAAGTTCTCCTGCTGGCAGCTGCAAAGAATTCCTCAAAAATAACTAAAAGCTGTATTTAGAGGCTGCTTTTGAAATTTTGTTCCCGTCTCTACAGATGAGAACTTCTCTCTCTTGACAGTTTATCCTACTCCTAAATTAACAGGACAAAAAAAGGCACTTAACTATTATATAGAAAAACATCTAATAAAATTCTAAATGTCATGAAGTTTTTATGCCCATTAAATACACTCACACTTTGGGCATTTTTGTAGCCGTATATAACTCTAAACAGAACAAAGATGCAGGTAGGATCTGAAAGCAACATTTTTTCCACCTTTGTTTCCTTCACCTCCTTCACTCTTCAATTGCTCAGAAGAATGTCTGTCAATGTCATTACTCCGGTGACATTTGAGAATCAAATGATGCCAGAACCCACTGTGAGTTCTGTTTTGCACCTAGACTCACCTTACATCCCTATCTTCGTGTAGAGACATCCAGCAGCTAGCTGTTTCTGCTAAATCAATTAAATACAAAACATTTGTATCATCTCTACTAGAAATAAAATCTATAAGCAAAATGCTGCAGAAATATTTTGTGCAAACCAAGTTTGGAAAAAAAACTTTCACATTCCAATCGATTTATCAATGAACACAGTAATTCACCATTAAATGCCACCGGGACAAGAATATATTCAAAATAAATATGTAACATAAACATCAAAGGTGTCTTAAAATAAATTCTTTGTCTAGATTGCTGCCTTCTGCTAATCTACAAACTCGCTATGTTTCTCACTTAGAAAGCATTAACAAGAATATAAACAAGGACATTTTTTCATTCAATGTTATATGTAACAGCAGTATTAGCAAACATAGTCTATTCCAAAACTGTTAATGCATTAATTCCCTACTGATGGTGTCTCTGACAGATGCTGAATACAAAGTATCTCTAACTATATTTAGAAGCCACATTAGTTCCAAGTTCTCTGGTGTATAGTTTACTAGGAAGGGCAGCCTAAATTGCTTTGTAAACACTAACAAGAAAGAATAAATATATTCACTGTATTAACAGGCGAAGTTAAAAAAAAATGATAAAGTATCATACAATACCTAAATCTCCATCTCCCCATGGCACTTCCAGCCAATTGCAATTATAAATCTTACTCATTTCTTTCAATCTGGAAAATAAATAAATAAATAAAAAAAAATCTGTTCTTGCTAGTTGGACCTGTTCTTAATACACTCCAGCTATGTTTGGAAGGAGATCAGCAGCTCGCTGTAATATGAACTTTCACCCTGTAAACACAGCTTTGAAGATATAAGCATATACAAGTTGCCAGTTTCTTTTCTTATGCTAAAGGACTGTGGCCCTTTTTGTTCACTTTTCACATTTCTTTTTTTAACATCACAGCTTTCTGAAGTGCCAGCATCTGTGCATTTGCCTTCCAAGACAGATGAACTGGAATTTCAACACAAGAGAAACTCACAGTGAAATCAAGAGAACCTTGAGCTGAACGAGAACTGCAGGACAAACTCCTCCTTTTTTATCCTCAAGCAATGAGACACATAGTTTTGTATCCCCCCAAATCAGTATTAGTACACAGATTAGTACAATTACCTGTGATTCCTGCAGTTATGATCATAGTAGTAAAATACTAAGTAAAAATATTTTCATAAACATCATTAACTCCAGCCATCCCATCCTTTTGTTTTTATTTCTAGAAATTTGTGTAGTCTTCAAAAAAACCCCAAACCAAACCAAACCAAACACCACAGTATAAAAGGTACATTAAAAAGTTGGATTTTCAAAACAATGAGGACTGGAAATTAATTAAAGTCTTCCCACTGACTTCACTGGGACAAGATTTATGCCAGGGCTCAGCACGTCAGAAAAATACTGCTCTAAGGGCAAATAGATGGTGTCCCAGTCCTCAGAAGAAGCAGTATCGTCAGAGAAGAACTGAAAATAGAAGCCTGCCACAGTTCATTATTGGGAGATGAGAAAGAAGACTATTTGGAAAGTGTTGTAGCTAGTATTTATTCCTGCAAAACTAACAAATGCTATGTAATAAGCTCATAACTGTTACCTTTTATTCCTTAAGATGTTATTTTGAGTGTTTCAGTTTGTGGAAACTGAAGCAACAGACAAGATCAATAACTATAACAGAAAAACTCTGTAACATTATAGTCCCAAGATCAATGAACTCTCTTCACTCCAGTTGTTAAAACTGCCTGACATTTTGTATATGTAATTAGGTTCTAACAGATTTTTATTGTGGCACTATAAAATTACCGATCTGTCTAAAGCCCTCGCAGGATAAAGAAGTGTATCAACTATTTAATTGATATTTGACGTTAAAAACTATTGAAAAGAATCTTAAGTCAAGGAATTAAAAGTTAAGAAATGCATCTATGGTGCTTAACTACTATGATTAGATACGACCAGCAAAACAGAAGCCACTGCTTTTTAACAAATGAAATTCCAACAATCAGAACTGAAGAATCACAAAAGAATCAGAATTTAGACTAAAGATGATTAAAATTTGTCTAAGAGAATAAGTAATTCAAGTGGCATTTAAATATTTCATTTCAATACTTCAAATAATCTTTGTTTTCATTTGACTGAAAATTATATAACAATATATAAATATATACACATAAATATATAAACATTGGCACACAAAAAAATGAAACCTTGGTTGGTTCAAACCAATATTCTTTCCAGTGTTTATCATCATGTAGACTTTCAAAATTTGGGCATTTCATTCCAAATGCAAATGTCAACAATTTCCTACTCGTGAAAACCATACAAAACAAATTTATTCTCCCACAGTTCTGTTTATGATGCACCCACATTACATGATCACACATTAGTTTTGCCACTCCACTGTTGTATTCAATAAATGAGTCAGCATCCAAATTATTTTGTGTCTTCATATCTAGTATGATCTCTTGCTCTTTAAGACATGCCACTCAAATTATAAACTGACTATAACACTGTTAATTTTATATTGCCTTTTTCATGGTATTCTTCCAATAACAAAAGAATAGTCCAAACCCCTTGCTGAATCTATCTTCATAACATCATCCATTCATACTATTTTATAACTAAGGAACCAAAAGACAGAGAGTTTTAATGCTTAAATTGCAAAACCAGTCTAATAGCTTATTTTTTTCTGGAGTACTTAAGCATTATAGTGTACACTGAAAGCATAGTTTAATTATGGTTATGAGAGCTTTGAGCTTCTGAAATTTCAGCCTTAGATAATAATAACCATGATCAGTCAAGAAACTTTTAGGTTAGATGATTGGTCTTCAAACACACAGGTGCCACAGCAAAGACAAGAATAGAATTTGCTTTTAGGGACATTAAAACATTAACCCTTTTTTCCTACCATTCACTATATGCCTTCTAACCTTTGCAACATACAGGAAAACATAGGGTGTATTTTTTCTGAATATAAACCCAATGCTTTCTCAGAACATCATCCATCTTGCACATCAAGGAAGCAGGGGCTTTGTGGAAAAGTACGGCATGTGACTGTGTTGTCAAATACTGGGTTATAATGCATTATTGGGTCAAATCAGCATGGCACAGGCAGTGTTACTTTTAACAATTCCTAAATTATGATTGCTTTGGCATTGCAATTTAACCTAGTTTTCACACAGAAACATGAGCCGCTGAACTGTGTTAAAAATCCTAAAAAAACCCACAACAGCAATATCCAAACATAGCTTGCTGGGCTCCCGACAGGAGCAACATTACGCTACGTGAAGGCAACGGTAATGACGATAGCAGCGGCGGCAGCAGTTGCTGCTGCTGGCTCCGTGCCAGGCCTCGCGCCCGCGGGAAGAAGTGTGTCAGGCCCCTTCTCCCGTCACACGAAAGCACACCAAGAACTCCCCTGTCCATTGCTCACGCAGAGTTTGCTTTTTTCCGTCTTCTTCAAAGATCAACAACTGGCTGGGTATTTTTCTAGCTGCAAGTAGCTTGCAAACTCTGTGTGTCACAGCTGCAGTACCAAGGTGTAAAATCACATCAACCTCTGAATTCAGTAACCCATTAGACCCACATCAGATTTGATTTGAGTATGTGGAGCAGCTGGCGGTACTCTTAGGCTGTTATTATTCCCTTGGACAAGTCACTAAAACAAAGTAAGGGTTTTTCAGCAGCCTTCCCAACTAGAAGGTGACAGAAAAGGCATATGGACATTCTGAGCTGAGTTCAGACTCTGGAGGACTTCTGCCTGGAATAATTTTGCTCCTCAAGTGCAGTCTCAGCCTTAATTCAGACTGCAAGCAATTTTCCCCAAGCTGTGCTCAGAATTCTCAGTATTTTCCCAGCCTGCCAGAAAGCGAATGCAGCACATGGCCTAATCCCTAGCCTTAAAAGCAGTACACAGCTGGGCAGCAAAGCTGGGCCTAGTGTGCTGATTTTTGCTACACCCAGGAGATTTTGGTAAAATAGCCTGGTTGTGGACCCTCGAGCCAGTAGCTGAAGACCTTTTCCTAGCCTGACCCTATTCTTTTGCCCTTCTACCAAATCTTACCATGACATATTCCACACCCTGCATCACTTTTAGTGCATTTTCCAATCTGCATATTCGAATACATACTGCATTGCAGTATGACTTTGTCTTCCTTTGCTCTGCAAGGGTGCCTGAAGAACAAAGTCAGGTTTGGATACCTCCATGGATGGGAATTGAGAGGGAAGAAAAGAGCCTCCTTCAGATTTGATATTAGATATACCTGTTATTCAAGTGAACTGCAACAACCAGAAGCCTCAACTGCAACAGAAGTCTCTCAGTACTTCAAGAAGTCCATCAATGAATATATATGCCCAGTTTGGCAATCATATGGAGGCTGTAAGTAGCTGGACCCTGTTAAGATGGATTCTTCAGAAAACTTTACTTTCCATATTTTAATGTGATTTTGAAAATGTCAAACTTGACTAACTGTGGCTATTTCTTTATAAGAATGTCAAAAGAGCCTAATCCTGAACCATATCAAGGAGGGGCTAGTGCTAACATTGACAAACTTCTGTAAAATTTCTCTTTAGTCTGAGGGAGAATGTTCTAGTTTTTTGGGAACTACTGACCTAACACTATCTGAAATGTTCATAAAGAAAAATTACTATCAATCAGGAAATCTTAGCCCAAACAGTGAACAATATGAGGATAAAAGATACACTGCGTATTGAAACTGATGAATAAATATAACCTTACAGTACCATTGCATTCAAACAGTTATTTGGGAAGCTATAGTAACTGTTGCTTAAATTCTCGAATATTGCTTAATTCTAAAACTGGCAGCACTGGCAATTAGCAAAGGTATTTTAAAAATAACTGATTCCTTTAACATATAGCTATGTTTTACATGGTAAATTCATAATTATTTTTACGCACAATATATTAAATCTCTCTTTCCTGTCTCCTGCATTCCTTGACTATTTTAACATCTCCAGTTTTTAACCTGATATCATATTATCACGAATTTCCAGTCCGATTTCCTTATTTA
Organism: Aviceda cuculoides; assembly: GCA_035590195.1. NCBI lineage: Eukaryota > Metazoa > Chordata > Aves > Accipitriformes > Accipitridae > Aviceda > Aviceda cuculoides. Next base: position 8,297,132 of record JAVJGG010000054.1, read on the forward strand.
CTTTTTTGTTTCACTCTAAGCCCTACGTATGGTCAGTATTAATTGGAATTGAAATGATCACTCTTCTAAAAAATTCCTATTAGACTCTCACAATTACTCAAAGCTCCCTTTTACACACTTGTATTATGAAAAAAATTAGGAAAATATGGCACAGACAATAACAATCCTAAACACTTCTTTTATACTGGAGTTTGTTCCTCATTGCTGAAAATGTCAGTAGCCAGCAACTTAAATACCTCCTAAGTACTTCGCTATGCAAACCTTTACAATTATATCTTTGCCTTTAGTATCTTAGTACAGGACAATATTTGTCACCTGTAGTTCCTCCACTGCCTCCTATTTCAGCTACCTATAAACTTCTCTTTACATATAAAGTTATACATAAACTTTACTCCTCCCCCTCCTTCCATTCCCCAGTTCCCTGTTGTAAACAATTAGCCTTCGGTATCCAGTTACCTTGTGACAGGACAGCAAAAGTCAGGGTAAGTCAAGCCTTAAACACTTGCATAAAACAAATAGGGCAGATAAACAAGAAAAGGTATTTTAGATCAGCTGATAAGATTGCAGAAGTAACAAAAATAGCCTCAACGCCCTTGTGTTAACCCATGCAAGACAATAAAGTGCCACTAACATAAGCATGCATTTATATTACAGCTAGGAAAAAAAAAAAAAAAAAGAAACCAAACAATCAAAACGAAAAAACAGTTTAGAGCTAGAACATCATAAATTGGGTCAGCTTAGCATATTTCAGTACACACTTTCTGAAATGGCTGCTATACTAACCTTGGCTGGTCAGAATACCCCAGCTAGCTTTTCGTTTCGCAGGACACTCCCCTACACTTTCTAGTCGTCTTTTGGGGAGATTCTGGCTCCTCTGAACAGCAGTGTTGGTTGTCATTATTTGTTTCTCGAGGAAAGCCTGTCTGTCATTGGTGCAGGTACTCTGGTCTGACGAACATCCACAAATGGATTTCTACTACCTTTTTTCCTCCTTTCGTTTTTTCACAAAGGATCTTGCTGTACTTACTGTAGAATGGCTACAACACTGAAATCCATTCAGTAACATTTACTAGCTTGGACTAGTGAGTACATAGTGGGGGAAGGGAAGGACTGCTCTAGCATTTTCTATTTTTAAAACAGAGAAAGAATCAGCTTAGCTACATCATGAGTCTTAACTATTTACATGATTCAAATGGAAAGGTGTTAATTTTTTAATCATTTAACCAAAAAAGAAACAGATTCCTAAAGCATATGTATTCAATGCTTTGTTGCTTGAATAACAAGCAACCTAAACCAGAAAGGCTAAAACTGTTTTATCAGAATGGCAATTCTTTTAATAATAGAAACAATAATTATTACTGCATCAGGCTTTACTCATATGTAACTTGCAGTTAAGATGGATTTTGGAATTCAGAAGAACCCAGGAACCTATGAAGCACTTCTGGTTTTTTGTCATTTGTTGGGGTTTTTTGTTTGGTTTGTTTTGTTTTTTTAAATAGGGGACAAGGTATCCTACAGATCTCAATGAGAAACTACATCCTGAATAAATAAATATATGGTTTAACTACAAAAAAAAAAAAAAAAAAAAAAAAAAAAAAAGATTTAACTGGT
>JAVJGG010000054.1:8298842-8323493 GCA_035590195.1 Aviceda cuculoides
AAAAAAAAAAAAAAAAAAAAAAAGATTTCACTGGTAATTTTGAAAGTCTGATCCCATTATGAAAGTGAGGCTGTAGTCTTAAGAGGCACAAGTCAGTATTTTTTAAAAATAATAACAAAGCCACAGGCAACCAACTAGTTTTTTTGTTTGTTACTATGTATCACACTGATACTATACAACAGAAATCTGCAGGGAGAAGCAATTCATTATAAAATTCCATCACAGATAAAGAGGATAGTGATTCTGCTGTACTAATAACATGTTAAGATGCTGCCTTTACCTCCCCACCACTTCCTTCTAGTATTTCCTCACTATCCTCTTCTACTGATACAAAAACTAGCCATTTGTAAACTTTTTAAAAGGAAAGTAACATTACTATGTTTCATTAATACTACTCCTTTCAGGTACCTGACAAAAATTAATCCCCAAGATGCTGAAATAAAACACAGGTATTTAATGAAATTTTCTATATCCCTCTTGTTTTACTTTAAGGTAAAATCAGAGGCAAGATTATAGTTAGGTAGGGGAAGAAGAATAAGAAGGAGCAGCTGCAAATTTCACCTTGAAATTACAGCACATGAAAACTGCCCTACTGGAATAGCGCTACACTCTTTACAGAGCAAAAGCGGGTGGGCTACTGTTATTCTAGCAGGAGAGAAAAAAACTGCACTCTCCCAGATGTTATGCTGCTTTCAGAAAGTAATTTTCCTCAGGTTTTGTCTAAGTGAATGAACCAGAATATCTCGCAGACTGAAATAAACACTTCTACAGATCCAGCAATCAGACTCTGCAAGTAAGTCCTGAACAGAGCTTTCACAAAAGGGCTCACTATAAAAGGGTACTTTATAAATATAACACTTTAATACTAGAATTACTTATTAAATTGTAGTGTTTTCTTCAAGTAAATGGATACCGAAAGATGAATTAACAGGAAAGCTTACTAAGGATGTGTATACATGTGCCTGTGTCAGGAAGTCATCAGCACTATTCTCCGGGTGAAAAATAACTGATGAGAATTTCTGTACTTGCTATGGCTCTGAGGCTCATCTCAGTTTTACACTTCCTTTCCATTTGGAATGGAATCCCAGGACTTTCAGGAGAAGGTGGTGAGGATCAGGATCAAGCAGAGCATCTGGCACTGCAGGGCAGGGATTGACAGTGGGCTGGGAAGACAAGACCTACATGTTTTTGTAGGAGTTTTGTGGGTGAGGCTGTCAGCTGAGAATGAAGCTGGCTCCTTCTAGAAGGCGGTACAAACCTGGAAGTAGTTCATACAACTTGCTTCCCACAGATACTCCAGCCCCCATTGTCTCTCACTAGTCTCAGAGGTGTGAAGTGCAGGAGCAAGGAAACCAGCAGATACCCGGATGGCTGCCAAGGCTTCAAAGAGGAAGAGACCCCCGGGGGAGTCAGCAGCACCTGCTCACTCTCGCCCAGAGAACCACACAGGAACCAATGAGCTACCAATGGAGTTAAGGCTACCCCCAAAATCTGCCACTTTCAAGGCAAGGGTACTAGGAAAAGTATCTCTATTCCATAGGCACTTCCCACTCATTAAGTTACTTTGAACACTTTGGAGGACATCAGAATGCAATGTATAAAAACAGGCACTACCTTTTTTCATGCTTTAAAGAAAGCAAATCTTATCCCTATCCCATTCAGCACTGTAGAAGCAACTTTTCTCTAAATACTGCTGGCACAACCATTCATCCTCCAGGCAAAAGCCATTAAAAAGTCCTATTAAACCAGTACATAAATAAAAGTTTAAAAAAAAAAAAAAAAGTGAAAGCTAGACCAACATCAGTAATCAACTGGAAATGTATTAAAAATATACTTGAGATGTTGATATAAAGAGGGGATGAACATACAGTTAAAACTGTGGAGTAGGACCGAAGAACTCCCTATTTCACTTCTACCTCTGACATGGAATTGCTATGTGAACTTCCTGAAGTCAGACATCCGTGCACTGGGTTACATTAGCTACAAAATAAAAAACAGTATCTCTCAACTTCATTTGGTAATAAAACTATTAGTATTTGAAAATACTTAGGCTTGGTACTCAGATTGTGTTCTTCAGATTTTTCTTTATAGAAGACACACAAACACTTCCAAAATCCGCCAGAAAACCTGTAACAGAAATCTAAGTAGATATCCAGTATGTAGAAAATACAGTAGGCCATTACCTTCCTTGCCTTAGCATACAAGCCATTAGGCACAGTATTTAGATTATGGTTACGCATGGAAGCAACGCAGCTACCTGCAAAAAAGCAGCCAGAGGAAGGGGCAGACACTACAGTCTGAGAGCAAGGAAACTGGAGGATCTTACTGATGAGTTTGGAATTCTGACTTAATTTAGCAGACAAGCTTTCAATAAATCACTATGTTGCATTTCACTAATAATTAGTTCTATTCAACTTTTATAACCCAGAGGAAGAACAGTTAAAGGAAACTTTCAAGTGATTTTCTTCACAATCTTTTTTTATCCAGATTTTTATAAAAAGAAATGTCAGTACATTTGCAACATTTCTATGTCAGCAAATAGCTCTGAGTTTACAGGGGCAGCAGTTCTTTACAGGTGGGAGTAAAAATGGAAAGAAATTTTGTTCCTCCCTTTCAATGGGGAACTCATTCTATTCTGAAGGCTGTTCTTAAGGGAATGAAGATGCAATTGTGATAACACAGACACACAAAAAACATGTTAATAAAAAACAATGACAGAAAAAAAACCCCACACCTTTCAACCCATGATCCAGCCCAATGCAATATAGTCCAAACTCCAATAACAACAATTAATCTTAGGAAAAATTGGACAAAATTGCACTGTTTTCAAATGTCACAAACCAGCATTTTCTGTGCAACCCTCCTCAAGCTAGCCAACTGATGAGCCATCTCGCTTCCCGAAGTGTTCTGTACTTTCACTCTACTTTTATGACTGGGATTATTATGGGGTCACGGTGACTGCACAGAACCTGCCACACTAAATTCTGGAACAGGACTAGAAACTGCCTCTTCCTGCTGATGTGATCCACAGACTACAACCATGAAGCTGAAATGATAGATAGGCTCCCTGGATCTCAGTGCCAGTACCCCAAGAGTTGCCTGTCATTTGACATTGCCAGAAATGAACCAGCAGAGATCTTGAACATTCCCCCCTGTAAGAGGAGACAAGATGAAGCGAGTTTTAGAAATAATTACAGAAACATGGTTACCGACAAAAACACAGCACCCTAAAAGGCCACAGTGGCCAGTGTCACATCCTGCAGTGCTGGCTCAACGCCAAGGAACGTAAATGCACCATAAAAGTACAGTGATAAAGCTCTAACAGCAGGACAGGGAAAGGACTGGAACAACCTTTTTTTTTTTTTTTTTCCTTAAACAGATTCCTGCATCAAGCCATCCTTCATGGCCAACACAATAATATTATAAGTCATTAGCAGTCAACCAGAAGCTTAGGCATTACCCAGGTGTCACCAAACAGTCCTCTGTCTTCCACATCTTCACAAATGCCAGCAGATATGCAGATAATACTTAAATGGTCATTAAGGCATAAAATGACATTTCTCTACGCCACTGTAAGTGCTAAAAAAGCCTATTGCACACTCTTGCTCTTTATACAGTATCATCACTGTCTCTTAACTGGAGATCCAAATTATTATTATTAAGGTAGCAACAGCATGGATGGCTAGTAATTTTCCTACCTCTTCCACTGCGATTCTTACAGTTGTTAGGCTTTGTATCCTTGGATGCTGGGAATGAGAATGGAAGGTTAAGAAGATTTAGAATTCTGATATGTTAAAGGCTCTGTCTCGGCCCCCACAGAAGTAATGTGAGCAATGATACGTTTACTATATTTCTTGGCTTGTGGATTTGCAACACGTACCTGTCAGACCTCTTCATGCAGGAAGGCAGTGGTAACACAGAATATTCACTGATCTGGGCTAAAGTAAAACAAATCACAGCAGTCATGCTGATTAGTTAACTGATTACCCAAATCAGTTTCCAAGCAGGCCTGGGCTTCAGATACTGACAGAGAAGAAAGACACAAGGCATGAGACCAGTAGTTGGCATGGGAGTGGTATAGAGCACCACAGAGAGAATCTTCAGCAAATTACGGTGAGAGAACAGCCATAGAGAGATCATATCTATTGCCAGAAAGACTCTAGACATAGCAAAGAGTAACATCCACTAGTGCAACAGATGCAGCATGCCATAATGGATTTATGACCAACCAGCCAGCATTGCTGCAATCATGAACAGAGTTCAATACTTAGGCATGTAATGCATTCCCCCAAAGCCATCATCATCTAACCCTGGCAGAAGTTCACTCGCTGCCTGCCTGCATTGCAAATGTTTGAGAACATCCCCTACAAGGGAGGAGTGTGAATAGCAGAACCCTGGCCATAACAAGTCTACGGCTGAGCGAAGGAACATCACCTTCACGGAGCTATGCTATTTTGGTCTTCCCCTGTTGCCGTATGCCCCACTGCTGCAAAAAAGACCACTGCAGATGGATGTTTGAGCTTGGCCCAATCCAGTACTGGAGTTTCCCAACAGCTTTTCTTTAACAACAGATGTCTTTAAAGCCTTGCAGGCAGATCACTCCAGGATTACCTTTCAGTCTTATTGCTATACACCTTTAAAAACCCAGGTTTTAAGCCACACCAGAGTTTATCACATCTCATTTCGTACTTGTTTGTAGTTCAAAAGCTTATTATTCATTTCATCCAGAAAAATAAAGCAATCAATTCACGAAGGGGGTTTCCATGTGAGTTAACTTAAGAGTATGCACATCAAGCCAATAGGACCTATGCTGGTGACAAGTTAAGGTCCATCTTCAGAAAAGACACATTTCAAGGAGGCACACAAACGATACTGACCATAAAATACAGTTTGTGGCAATGCTGTTTTCAGGTAGGTCCTGACGCAGAGAAACAGATAGGAGTAAAAAAAAAACCACAAAGGAATCCACATGATAGGATCTCGCAGTTCCTTTCAGGGAAGCAAGCATGCAAACAGGCTCCAGCAGATATACTCAATAGAAGTTTCTATAGCCTCAGAGAATTTCTTTAAGGTGAGGGAAGAGTCAATGCTTGCCAACAGATATGCTTGTGTTTTGTTGCTGCTAATAGGTCAGGGCTTTAGCCACACCAGTCTAGTTAGTAACTCTCACCAAAATCCCTTTAAGATAGATTGTGCTCTTCAGAGTAGAACAGTTCTGGTATCTTGCTGGTATGTGGTGTCATTTGCTTCACTCTAAGCAAGTGTCTTCCTGAGATTTATTTTGAAGTATGACTCTTTGGCAGTTATTTGTCATGCTAGGCAAAGTTATTCAGCATATAAGAGAAGGTTATGAGCTCCACCAAAACAACTCCCTTTTGAACTTTCAAAAAAGAACTTTCACACTATCTTAAGCATTTTTACACCACTAGCTTACGTGCTGCATATGAAAAGCAAATGCTAAATGTGGTGGCTTACACCAAGTGGTATGGTGAATAGGTATGCCATACAATATTCCTGTCATTACTAAATGAATCTCTATTGTACCCAGGAAGCTAGCAGAGGTCTTATATGGCTTTTATTAATAGAACTGTGATCTCTGTGGAATGCAAGTTGAGAAAATGCCTCGTGCCTATCTTCCCTACCTAACAACTGTTGCTGAGTGACATTATCCATTGCAACTTGTTAGAATAAAATAATAGGAAAACTTTGCTCTAATCATTCACTACAGTTCAAAATGCAATCAAAATGTAAACAGCAGATCTCTAGCAATGAAACATAGCATTGTTTCCTATTTATGAATTATATTTAAGGGACTGGTTTCTTAGGTCCACCCAAGCAGCGCTCAGTGTACAAGAAAAAGAAGGAAACAGAAGGCTTCATACAATTTACAAGCCTCATAATCCTGAAAGGAGATGGGGACTCCAGTCTTGAACTACCACAATCTCATAGATGGCTTAATTTAGGGTAACTAGGAATAACTAGTGTACTGAGCATTCCTATTATGCCTGGCCAAGGCACATACAGCAAAGATGGGTAGCTTAGAACTCGCTATGTTCGTTTAAGAGTAGTCTTTTTTTTTTTAAACTTAGAAGAAATCAGGGCATACTCGCCTCTCTAGTTCTGCAAAACCAGTATATTTTGAGAACCTATACTCAAATTCTACAAATACAAATTCTGCTTTCAAGTAACTTTCAAATACTACTTTAAAATAGTATAGTTATGCAAAAAGTGATATTCTATGAAAATTTTTGCAAAGAGAGTTGGCATAATTTAAAAAATAGGTTATTAAAGAAAAAGCATTTTATGTTTTCAGAACTACTTGGCTTGTGCATCAAACCCCAGGTATCTGTGTAAGTACATGACTAGATGTTTGTCGTTTATGCTACATTAACTTCTGCAAAATGACTTTTTCATAAGACAGTTCCTCTATATCACTTTCTGCTTGCAGCTGAAAGCATTTTGACAGTTACTGAGTATAAGGCTTAATATTGATAAAATAGACTCTTTTTGCCTTATAAGAAGTTTATAAATGGGAACTATACCTCCTTCTATAAAGTTATCTGTATTATCGAAGTATGGACTCTTCCATACCAACCAAGCTCTTACCAGTATTTGTCAGCAGAGTTTAATCTTACAGACCCAAAACACCTGACAACAAATTAACTCTTAAGATTTGATACACACACTTTGAAATCACTGCATACCACAGCGCTACCACCACATCCTAAACCAATTGAACTACAAAACTCAGCTGAAGCTCCAACTCGGCGCTTGTATATACAGAGCACTTTTCATTATATGACCAGCTAGCTGGTATAGTAGAAAGAATCTAAAGGTTGCTTTGAATCCTCTGGTTTGTATCCAGCAACAGCTGTACAAAAGGCTGAATTATTAACTCTTCACAGGTGTGGAAATACAGTGAGAGAAGAACTCTTAATGTGCAGATCAATGTCAATGCAGATAGCCTGCTAAGGGACTAATTATATCCAAAGTTAATTTGCAAGTAAGTTAATTTTGTAGGTCAGTTTGTAGGGCACAGAATTTTAAAATGGAATAAGCATACACGTGCTATGACTTTTTCCATACTGAAAGAAATTAATAAAATGTTGACTTTTTCAAATTTTCTAGCATAATGAATAAATACATGTTCACTTCAACACAATAAGAAAAGAAAAGCTAGGCACCATAACCTATTTAAAACACAGCTATAGTCCCTGTTTGCAAAGCACTTGGCTCTAAGCAACTAATCAGTCCCTTTCAATTCAATGGGGCAAGTATGTGTATATGAGTGTTTACAAAATTAGTGCCAAAGTTAAAAATAATCCAGTAAATGGGACCTTTGTAATAGAATGGATCCGTTTTTAATTTAATTTTTTATGGTAGAAATACCACTGACTTCACTAAAAAAAAGAATTCAATTCTGATAGTTTATTAAGACATGGGTCTTTAATTCACTTTAAGCAAATGTAAAAGACTGCAGAGTTCTGTCCTCCATTTAGAGCTATTCAGTTTTTCAATATTGTGGGTGATAGAGTATTTATTTTTTTAAAATCAGTGACACTAAACTGCAGGTGCTGCAACACTGCTCAGAAGGAAACAATTCAAAACAGACTTCAGTAGAATGGAGAAATTGTCTCATATCAAGAGCACGAAGTTAGCTGAAGACCAGTACAAAGTATTATACTTAGAGATGAAAAATCAAATGCATAGTACAGTGACTCTGTTTTAACATGGGGTTTATAGGCTACAGATATCCTTAGTACTTTACTGTTGGGGGGGAGGGGGGGTAAAAAAAAGTAGCAGCATTCCAGGAGGCATTACATAGGGTATCATATATATGCACATGACATAACTGTTCCACTTTTACACAACTAATAGTTCCACTGGTTGCACTAATAAAGTCTTAGCTGAAGCACTCTGTTTAACATTGGGAATTGGACATCAGTAAAGATGTCTATGAACTGTATATGAACTGGCGCAAGTCCAAAGGACAGCAACTACAGTAATTCCAGGTCTAGAAAACAAGACTAAGGAGGACAGACTTTTTTCTTTATTCTAAAAAAGGCAAAAATGGTAGAGGTAGGAAGATGCGTGATAATACTCTTTTAATTGATTACTTTTCATACATGGAAAAAACCTGATAAATACCTTAATTATATTTTATGTAATTAGTTTGCAGAAATAAAGATTTGGGTAGGTCTTTGTGGGAGTGGGAAGCATTCTAGTTATGAGAATACTAAAAACTGGAATTGCTTGCATAAGGATGCTGAGAAATCACTATTACTAAGCATTTTAAAACCAGGTTAGCCAAACGTTTGCCAGACGACCCACATATACTCGATCCTAGAGCGTCCAAATTATCTCTGGTGGTGCCTTTCAGCTGTACACAAGAAAAGTTCTACTCAGATTTCATTTCCATAAAAAAATTAATGACTTATAATTAGTAGAGCTTTTATACGCACTCTCCTGGTCTTAGTTGATGCTGAATACTGATCTAGTTCTTATATCTCAATGCCACATACACAGTGTAATAATTTCTCATTAATTATTGGGAAGTTATCCCTATCCAGCTGTTCATATACAAATGAGATCCAAAGGACAGATTTAACACAGTAGATTGGTGACTATCCAAACTGAAGAAAAAATATTCCTGAAATATTAAGAAACAAAATATGACCTGTTTCACTACTAATATGTAGTAACAAGACCACAGTAGGCAGATGACACAGGTAAAGCTGTTTCCTTATAGTCAACAAAGAACAAGCCACAAGACAAAGGAAGTCAGCCATGAAATGTGTGATCCCTGGGCCTCAAATCCTGTACTGACCTGTATGCCTTCCGTTTGACAAAAGGAGTTCCACCAAGTACTACTGCTCAGTACCTAAAATGTCCTCAATTATACACGCTTCGTAAAAGAAAGGCTTGTTTTAACTCAGGAGCTCAATCCAGTAAACATGAAATAATGCCTGTGCCTAGTAACATATTATTCCCAAAGGCTCTTTTCTTCTTCAGAATTATAGCACTCTATCCTAGCCAAGCCATTATGATAGCAAAAAGTAATTCTGTACTATTACAAGCAAACTGAAAATACCAGCACTAACAGAATTTTAAGAGTACATAATCAGGTTAAACTAGAAAATGAAAACTAACATTTCCTCTAATTTGAATTACTTCTTGAAACTCTATAAACTTCAATTAGACAATGATAAGCTAATTTTCTGGTTTAGTTCATTGGTTTTTGTTTTGGGGTTTTTTTTCTGCTGAGGCTTCTCTGTTGCTTAACTAAAAACAGAGAACAGGATCACTAATTAGGAGGATACTCAGTATTTAATTTTATCATTTAATGTTTCAAGCGGTAGCTTCATATTCCTCATTGTACATCTTCTAGATATTACTGTGAACAGGATATTTTGTTATATGGTATTGTATAAAACCTACGGAGGTATCTCTGTACTGTATTTCATGAACAAACCAAATCCCACAACATGGTGTGAGTTCAGTCAGTAACATGCCCACTTCTACAAACACAGAACAGGTATAGAACAGATGAGATATAACAGTAGTTTTGAGGAGTCTTATTTGCAGCCCGAAGAGCAAGGACTGGTCTTGTTAATTACAAAAAATGTCTGAATTTGCAGATTATGTAACATTAGCTGAACATGTGGTTACAACCGTTACAAATCCAGACCCAAACACTGTGAGCTGGGCAATGAAAAATTAAGACACACTAGTGCTGAGTTGTAAAAAGTACTATTTAAGCACAAAATAGTTGCATTAACTATTTTCTTTTAATAAACCAAGCAGAAAAGCAGAAACTACCATATGTTTGAGTCTTTAAGTCAATATAAACCTCTGCTACCCGAGCAAAAAAGTAACCTGCAAGAGTGACAGATTTTCATCTTTTGCACGGGCCAGCTACTAAAATGCTGAATATACATTTATTTAGATATAATAGTTCAGACAGTTGACAAATGACCAAACTAAAGTCTCTTCGATTCAGCAACAGGTAACATTGTAGAGACTATTTTAGTTTCCATCCTGATGCATATTATTTCTTTCTCCCTAGTTTTTCCCCAGTCTTTTTTCTTCCTTACTCAGATACTGCGTCAGTCTTCCCAGAATGAGCTGCCTCAGAGCTAGCCAGCAGTTTTTTACAAAAAATTCTTGATTTCAAGTGAGGGCTACAACATTTTCTGCGAGTATTTCTGCCAGTGGGATAGACAGTCCTTCCCATCCTACTGTAGTGAATACATACATACACATACCTCCACATACATATCTATCTGTACATATACTCACACACAAACACATGCATAATAGTTCAGATGATGTCATTAACATACTCAGATGTAAAACCCCTGGGTTTCAGAACCTTCTGAATTGTGCACAGAACACATGCTATAAATCCACCTCAAGTAAATCTACTGCAAAGCAAGTTAATTCCTGCTTTAGGATGTAAGCCTCTCTTTCTGGTTTGCAAATTTAAACACATACACTCAAAATGTCTAGTTTTTGTCCCAACATTGAAGACTGAAAAGATCGTTAGGTTTGAAACTGTTTCTGTCTCGTTTCTACAGTTTCCCCCTTTGCATTTAACTTGGGTTATTTCTTCTCATTCACGGTACCTAGGGATGAGTGGCAAAGGTGGTAAGAGGCAAGACAAGTCTTCCTATTCCACTGCCTAACTCAAACTCCACGTCATCCCAGAACAATGAAGACAAGCGAGGCAGCAAGGATCCCAAGTTGAGCAAAACCATGGCTCAGTCATGCACTAGGATACCACAATTGAGAAAAGTTTTCTGTGTTCTGTGACCCAGAAAAAGAATCGAATGAAAATGGTACTGGCTCACCACAGATGAGCCTGGGGGAACAGTAGTGCCCAGCCTTGCCAAAGTTCTGCTTGAGCAAACAGAAAAAGGAATTCTCACAAGAGCTTTCAAACCAGTAAAATTTGATGGGTTTCCACACAGATGCCCTAAAGCTCACCCTGACAAACAGTAAGCTTCCTGATATGTGCCAAGACACTAACTTATTCAAAGTAGAGAAGGACTGTATCTTCTCAAATACATTATTATAAGAAAGTTTTAACTTAATCAAGAAATAATTCTCAGATATATTGGGACTAGTTTCACTAAAGTGTTGCAAAATAATCACATGCCAAGCATGGAAAAATTTCAACCACGCAGGGGTAAGCTGGGGAACCTTAGAAGCAATTGGGAAAATAGTCTTAGATTGGGAAGTATTTGGCAATCTTAAATACAGCCATCTTAAGTATAGGCCTCTCTCCTAACAGGACATTGGCTGTAATACTTCAGTTTTATTCTGTACTTAATATTAACTTAAAAAAAAAAAAAAAAGCTTAAACTTAAATACTCTAATAAGATTCCTTCAGATAGTTTTTGTTGAAAAAAAGCACAGAGAGAACTACAGAAAAAAACCCACTCACACATATCATTTGACAAACTGCATATAAATGAGGCTAGCAGATAAGTAATTACCTGGAAAAAAAACCCAGTAACAACAAAAACCCCAAACAGTAGTGATAAGATAGTAAGTACAAATATACCTTGTCCTTGAGGAACTCCATAAAATTCAGCAGCTATCCTTGCTGCTTCCTTACGGTTTCCTTTCACAATGTAGAAATGACTAAGTATAGCAAGGCTGATCTTCACAAAAAGTTTAAAACAAAAAAGTGAAAGTATAGTAAAGTAGACATTGGATAGCTGCTGGGCAAAAGGGCGATTTTCTTCTATGACAGTCATTGCTGCAGCAAAATCTCTCTCAATGTTTGGGTAGGGCTCTCAAATGTGTTGATAAGATCATATGGCTTCAGCCACGCACTCTTGGGAACAACTGGTCCTGAGGAAAGAAAATATCAGCTGGTCATGATGCTTGCTGCTCAAAATATGACGATTATTTATACTGTACATAGTATTGAGTTCACTACCGCTCCTGCTAGCCTGATGATATTCAAGTGGGATGGAATATAACAGACACAGGTTCCAAGACTCTGGATTGTACTTGTTCCACTTAAAAGGTCTGTTTCATTCCAAATTCTGCATTTCTAATTAATTTATTTACTCTATTAATACATGTTTAAAAATACACTGTCAAAAGTACTATTATTATGAACTACAATTTCATATACTAAACTAGGTAACTCAGGTAATATTTTTTTTGCTAAAATAAGTTCTCCTGCTTCTTAAGTACAACTGTTCTTTTGTGCTACTTCATTTCAAGTTAGACTCGTATTTTTTTCTTACAAAACTAGAACCACATCAGTAAATACTTGAAATTCACATTAATAAAGAAACAGACATTTAATATAGACCAGCTTTGACAGTCTCTTATTATTTTGTTCAGGCTGAATGAAAATATCTAGTACGCATGGCTTATAGCATTACACAAAAATCAGTATTCAGCGCAGATTTCAAGAATCAAACTCCTAGATATTATTTATAAATAAGATCTTGGAGCATCTAAAATTAAATTAATGAAAATGTAATTAAAATTAAATAAATGCAGTGGTAAATACACAACATGGAAAATTTCTAATGCTTATGATACACATTTCATTGTGCTGCATTGTACTATTTTGAACCTATGACATGACGGCTTTATTTCTTGGCCAGTGTTAGAGAGGGGAATCTAAATTCTTCAGATTTTTCAAGAATTAATTTGCTTATATACCATAAAGTTATTACTCACAGTCATCAGCAGTTATGCACAAGTTGTTCCATTAGTGTGAGTAACTGCTGACTAAATAATGGTGTCACAACGTGATACAAACTGAGGAGTTCCAGGGCAGAACTAGATTCCTAAGTAAGCTATAACCCTAAAATAAAGAATCATGGCAGCACAGGAAAGAGTCCTGTTCTAAACTTTCATATTTCCTTTTAAATAAAAGAAATAGCATCTTGAATTATAGTTTAAAATACTCTATCCATAGTAATATTAAACTGAAACACCCTTTCTATTCTACCCTGGATTCTCTTGTTTGACGGTCAGGAGAAAAAAAACCAAAACATTTTAGAACGCTGGCAACTTTCCATCACGAACAGAGGATATGATCCAAATGTCACTGCATCCACAGATCCCCCCTGACTTCAATGAACAGCATAGCAGACATTAAGGATATGATACAAAATCATATTTCTGAAAGGAAAGTGGCAAAATAAAGAATCTCTCATCATCTGGCTCCAGGAGTAATTTATTAGAGTAAGAAACTATAACATTTTCTGGAAACTACATTCAAATAAACCTATATAAATGAAGAAAAGAAAATGGCAAAAAGAAATGTGCTTGAAAATAAATACCAGGATTTTTAACAGACAGGAACCGAATTGTGCTTATCTTGAGAGAAACAGACATTCAGTCTTTTTCTTTGAAAAAAATTAATCCACATAAAAGTCAAAACAGTAACTAGGAAAGGCAATTAAAAAGCAGTTTATACTGTAAACTATATTAGTCTGTGAAAAAATATACACATTTTCTCCTAAATTTCATTTATAGACATTTTCTCATCCAGCCAGAATAGGAACTGCTCTCCTCATACCATAGTTAGAAGCAGGAGTGAGTACTTAAAATGCCAAATGAAAATCCCTTTTTATATTTGGCACATTGTTATCTGACACTGAATTGAGGTGTCATGTTTTCCATAAGGATAAATAGGCATTATGTTCTGAGCCACCACTGCCAATTTCCGTTTCAATCATTAATAGAAATTATATTTCCTTAGTAACACATCCAGTATTGGAATTTCTTACTTCTTCCATATCTCTACTAGTACGATTAAGCTTAATTCAATCAGTCCACAGAATTCCCCAGCCATCTTAAGTACCTGTTTTGCAAATTTACCATGCAGAATAAGGAATAATCATAATTATCTCATGGAAAACCTTCTTCTTCTTTATAGACCTTTTATAAGACCCTATAGTCTTTTACCTGACCCCTTTTTTTCCTCACTACACGTTGTGTCATCTAGTAACTGTGCTTTCTCACCTAGACTTTTCCCACGTTTTGTTAATTACAAGATAGTCTTTGTAGAGGCGAAAATCCAAATAGCAATTACTATAAATAACAGCTGGAGTTAACAGCAGCGCTCAGAGTTAATCTTCCCCTTACAATACTGTTTCCTTGCTTCTTGTAACTGCATTAGACAAATTACTGAAAAGAAACTTCTCAGTTGTTAGGTTGCCTTCTTCAGGTTGAATTTTTCTGTAAAGAGTCAACAAAAATTAAAAAAACCCCAACTTTTCAAGAACAGGGCTGTGGATGCACGTAGTATTTTGTAAGTGATCTTTCAAAAATCCTCACTGATCTGTAAAAATTCTGCTTTTAGAAACAATGTGAAAATTGAGCAAGAGGGTTATTCCTGTATCAAAGCTTGTCTTGCGTCCTCTCAAAAATTTCCCTCCTAAGCTATAGCCTACATAAATATGAAAGAAATTATGAATTTTAAGAATTGCAGTTCACTCATGCTCCTAAGAAGCTGGCAAAATTACTCTCCTAAAAATATTTCTTCTTTTTAAAGCTCTGTAACTCGTATGTGCCAGCTTAATTGGAAACTCTCCCAACTGCAAAGAACAACTAAGTTTATCCTTATCTAAGGCTACTAAAGCTCTGCAGAAATTGCCATTACAGCTTGTTGGCAAACCCATGCTACCAGGCACCCAGTCATGAAAACAGAACAACTGTTCAGATGTTAACGCTCACACGGCATTTTGGAAGAATCAACAATGTGAATACTGAGACTTGAACACAAAATAGCTGAGAGCAAGCCCATGCAGACTGGCAGAACCAGGACCAGCTTTTTATAATGGAAATCAGAAAGTAGAAGCATAAGTAAATAAAGGATCTGACAGTCAATGCAATGCCATGAAAGAGTGTTAAAAACTGGCATGTAAGTGTTCCAAATTTTCTGTTCCACAGCAACATGAAATTATTGGAGTCTGGTCTTGCAGCAGTGCAGAATACCGGGAGCTTCCAAATAGAAATGCATCAGCAATATGTAACAAATATACAATGTTATAAAAACATCAAAGCACTTGAAAAGAGCAGTGGCTTAATCTGGACATTCAAATTTCCTGTATAGTTTTGACTTTTGGGAATGAAATTTTTCTGCCTCATCTCCTCACTTGTAAAATGGGTTTAAAAGAACCACTGAAGAGGAGTATTCTGAAGATGACTTCATTGCTGTTAAGAAAACACTCAGATATTCTGGGGAAAACAATACTGAAATTAATTAGGTATCTAATAATTTTTCTTTTAATACGAAATTCGGATAACAAACCTAAATAAAACGTAATATTGAATGGTCATTCACTTAATGGCTACAAAAGGAAGAGCACATAAAATAATTATAACATTTAAGGTTTTATCATAGCACACAGGAAAATGGCACCAAGCTACACTGCAGGTAAAACAGGATTTTTGTTTTGTTTTAGGAACACAGTAATACTGTGAAAGACAAGGATCCACCTAGTCTGACATACTAGCATATTCCCAACAAATAAGAACAATGTAATCATTTCTCTGGTATGCTTTCCCCATTTCTGCCAATTAACTTTTTTCATTTTAAAACCACTTAAAAAACTTCAAATGCTGGAATTTATGGTCTTGAATTCCCTTTTAACGTCTCTTGGTCAGTTATCACTTCTAAAGAACATAACCAGTATATTCAAGAAAGAAATATTACCATTTATAATGACTATAAAAGTGGTTAATTTTGAACTCCAGTGCTTAAAGTAGCCTGTTCTTTAATGCCTTACTGTGCAGTGGCCAAGTGCAGAAAGAAGGTATTCAGCAGAGGCACCTGTTAACACTAATTCAAACTGATGGTAAAATCTAGTGCAATTTGCCCACAACCTAATTTTTTTAGAAAAAAGTATGCTCTATCTGCTATGATTAATTACATAATCACATTAATAAACTCAATTTTTTTCTGGCAATTTTTCCTCAATGCATTAGAGGACTGGTGTGCTTAATTTTCAGTAAGGCAAGATATACAAGAAAACACAACTGATAAAATATTAAACCTTTGGAGGCATTTTTTAATACCGAAGACTGTAAACCCCTTAGAAATAAGATTTCTTTATAGCATATACTGTGTCTTTAGTTCTGGAAAATATACGTACTTCTAATTAAATCTTTTAAAGTAACATACTTAGATTAATATAGGCTGTAGAAGAGTCATACTCACGGCACAAATTTTGTTACAGTTTGTCTCAATAGTTTTCTTCAGTATTTTGGAGATATATCTAAATGTCTGAAAGTGAAAATGTTTTTTAAAGATGAGATATGCAATGCAGTATAAGGAATTATTTGTACGACACTTCACCTGCCTGTCTTTCTCCACGCATAAGAGATTTGGCTAAAAATACACGAGAAGTTAAGACAGTTGTCCTGGTTTTGATACTTCTGGCTAATAACAAATATAACAGAAGATAATTTAACGAAATAGGATGCCAGGCAGAGGAACAGGAACTCTTAGGTGCTTTGAAGAATACATTATTTTATATATTATAGACAACCCACCAGGAGAAACTTCTAAAACAATGACCTTGAAACACAAAGAGTTTAAAATAAAATCAGTAAGAAGCCGCTAGCTCTAGTACCAAGTTTCTGATGTAAGCATACAATGCTTGATGAAGGACTCAAAAATGCTGAGAAGCCTGAGCTACTAAAAAGGCAATGTCTAATTCAGCATGAAAAATGACCTGCTTTGTGACCTGCTGACTTACATTTTAATAGGCATATGGGATGCTAATCCTCAATACTTAAAATTTTATCTGACTCATTTAAAGTTATTGAACATTGTTTAGGTAATTTCCTCCTTGATGTATGTTAAGCAATTTTTTCTATTATTTCCTATTCAAAGCATTTGAACTGAATAAATCTAGACACAGAGCAACTATTCTAAAATGCATTTGCTCATATAGGTTGTTATGCAAAATGTTAACCTTAAGTTAACATTGAAGGTAAGACAAAAAAACCACAGACGTACCATAAAAGTCTTCAAAAAATATTAAAGGTTCTTTCCAATAATATCCTTCATAAGTTAAGTATACTATGCATCTATGCTTAAACATAGAAAAACACAAAAAAAATCATATTTATCTGAGAGCTACAAGAAATTCAGAAATTGGAGTGACTGGAAGACATCAAACAGCTGATGAGTCCTTTTCCAAACAGGAACTCAAGCCCACTAGAACAACCCAGACACTATCCTTTCTTTGTAAAATATAAAGAGAAAAGGTGGCCAAAGCACAGACTTTGTGCTACTGTTTTGGGGGAATGAAAAGAAGGAAAGTGGAAGAACACAAACTTTGATCCAGAAAATACCAAGCTGGGTTCAGATCTGAACTGCTCTTTCACTGCACCCTGTTGCTATCCTTAAAAGTTCTACAGACTTACTCGACCACATGACAAAGCCATATTCTCAGCACAAAAACCTGGGAGTTCTGTTGCCAACTGCAGCAAATATAACACTGTAAAACAAACAAATGAAAGGCCTACATCTCCTTTTTACAGCTTTTCTTCCTGAAGTACCTTAATGCCATGTCTATCCAGAACCCACACAAACAATGCAGCGTAAAGTTATAACTGCTATCCAAAGTTATGTTTCATTCAGGTTTCTGCAGTTCTCATAATTCATGCCAGTCTCCTGATCACCCTGCTAAAGACTTTAACCAAAAGTCTCTTTCAAAATGCAATGCAATGACATCTTAAGTGTCGTAACAGGGAAAATCAGAATAAGTGTTGTAAAACATGTCACCCTCCTCCTCTTAGTAGTCATGCTCTCACTTTTGACACTCATTCTACTGAACAGCTATGTATTTAGACACCATTCCTCTTCTCTCAGAAACTATGAAACACACCAGTTCATTTAAAAAAATTACCTTATACTAGTTTTGTTACATATACAGTTTGTCTATGTATTTTGGTGTAGCACATTATTTCCATCAGTTCTCAAACTGCTCCAGAAAGTCCAAATTCATGCCTTTGGATAGATACGGTAGGACTTTTTTTTTTTCCTCCACTGTACTAAAATCAGTGCTCTGATACAGTTTAGGTTCTATACAAATCGAGTTCTTCTGTTACATGAATGATGCAACTTTTCATTTGTAACATCATGGAAAGTTTTCTTATTCTACTGCTAACTTTTAATGAATTTAAATTGGATTTATTCAGGTGTTTTACTTTTCCTGTCTGTTGAAAATACTACTCCTATCTTAGAAAATAGTTCTAACAGAGAGTTGCATATCTGGATTTCCAGAAAATGGAATTACTGGTCAAGGATTTAAATATCAACCATCATCTCTAGACATAACAGACATTCTCTATATCACACGTATTTAAAAACATTAAAAGTAACTCAGACATTTAGGCAATTATGAAATTCCAGTTTCCTAATTTTCTCAGTTCTTTGAAAGAATACACAGAAATTTTAAAGCTCTATCACGTTGTTACCCACCCACTGGATAGCTGCTTCTCACAATGGTGATAGATTCCACTTCAACTACAAGTCTAATATCAAACAATCCCTGCTATCAGCAACATTATCATGTGAGCATGCTTGATCTGCTTAACCAGTCCATCTAATCACTGACAGTAAAGCTCTATATAGAAGGGAAGGAGGTATAACTGACCTGCTTACAAGTAAATTCAATCTGAGTTCTGGTAAGAAATACAGTAAGTTTCTCCTACAGTATTTGTCGCTGTCTTCTTTGGATACCTGACACAACCCAATTATTAAGAGTATTATAGAAGATTCCAAAATAAGTCATGTGTGTACTCAGAGACATTACTAAAACCAGAAACGTGTCAGACAGCAGGCACACACAGCCTGCTGACAGACAAACTCTAGCAAATCATGCCCCCAAGGAGTTTAAAAAGTTACCAACTCCAGCTGCCCATTCCATTCCTCAGCCAAAGGTTCCTGCCCCTCTTTCTCCCTTCCTGGAAATCAACAGGAAGGAATGTGTACTGGTATTCAGCCACTTCAGTTCAAAATCTGGCAATTTAAGCTGTTGAGTTTAAACTAACCTGCTGGACTTTACACTGAAAAAAACCCCACTCACACCCCCTACCACCCATTCTGCTATAGAGATAGTAGCCACCTGTTAAAAAGTAGTAGCAAACTATGAGGGGAGAGTAATGTCAAAATGCACATACAAGGTGCCTCTTCATAAGGATATTTAGCTGTAATTTTTGATGGCTTAGTGTACTGATATGACTGTTATCAGTGAAACTTTGAAGTCTTCTCATTGTGCATCTCTTTCCCTTTATATAGTTCCTTTGTTGGTTCCAAATAAATGTTTTCATCACCAACCGCATGTCTATAGAACTTCACAGCTAACTTCAGCAACTAACTCACTCTCTTCCTTAGGTATGTAGTACTACAGCTACTATGCTTTTGGTATTTGAACTAGCCTGGAAGAACTAACTTTGCTATTTCTCTAGTAGGCAGTGCAACCACCCTATTAACCTAAATTCATGTAACTGAACCTGGTATTTTTTCAGTTTTTACAGTTAATCTTTCCTTTAATGAACTGCAAACATGTCAACATGTTCTTATTGAATAGCTGTCTCTAAATAAATAAGTAAATAAATCTGTAAAATTCAAATCCCAGAAGAGCCATGATGTGCAGATTTGGTTTTCATCACATATACAGTTAGTACATGAGAAATGAACTTGATAGAAATTTTCTGCTTCAACTGACAGTTTTCAAAAGACCAGATTTGCACCTGTCACAAATACCTCTCTGCCACTTTGAAACCTAGACAGAACTCTTCAGCTGTTTGATTTAATACTACCGGGACTTATGAAACTATTTTGGATCCGTAGCAATTTTTTATATATTTATGTGTAAGACCTTTAAATTGTATCATCAAGATAAGACCATTGTCAATTATTCTAAAGTGAAAAGTTTGCTTGAAGTAATATGAGTTGTAAAAGTTTCCTGTCACCAATTTGAATTTCTTTCAAAATTGTTAATTTCATTCTACATTATAGTATTTTAATTTTTCTTTAAACATTTAACTAATTTTTTTTTCTTCGTTACAAAATGTTTCTAAAAACAGAGAAAGCGTCTGTTTCCTTTAACTGTATACCCTCTTTCTTCAAAATTTTGCCAGGTTTTCTTCTAGACTAAGTAAAAGTGGTTTCCTTGTCTCCTTTCTGTGTAAAGTATATCTTGGTGCCTATGAATGGTATTAATAAAAGGAAATTACAAAGTCAGTTTCATGACTTAGTAGGGATGAGAGTTAAAAGATTATCTGCAAGCCTATGTCACTATACGCTGACTCCCATGGCTAGTGTTCATAACCGAAAGGTTCTTTCCATCCACTAAAATTGGTACCGGTTAAGCGATATCATCATGACAGAGCTAGCAAAACATTCTTTTCCTCAAGCCAAGGCATGACAGTCTCCACTTGGTGCTTTTACAAGAGACATAAAAATACCTTGTGATGAAGAACTTGTAACTGACTTAGGGAATGAGGTAAAACCAGAGCGAGGTGGATCAGTAGCACACAGGCTTCTTGCCACAGAATGCAAAGCACAATGAAGTGTGAAAGCTTCAGCTGAGTCAGTGATGTATGAGAGGACTTTACCTAACATGGCTTTGTATGCCATGGAATGGACAATAGCAAATCTGCCAGGAGCCAAAAATGAACTGTGTTGGGCTCCAAAACATACTTAGAGTTGGTTTTGGAGCCAAGAATATTTGGTTCCATCTCCGATGCAGCATTCTTATGCCACTAAATGAGATAGTATTATAAAGTATCAAGTTAATTCTGAAATCAGAAATTTAAAATTCCCCAAGATTTTCTTGCTGGAGGATTAGCAATAAGAAAGAGGCAAGTGAAAATTACTGTTTGCTTTTCTTCTTATTCTCCATACTTCATAAATCCAAAGCAAAAAAATGGAGGTGAGAAGAAGGCTAGAAACAAAAACCCTTCAATGCAGTCCAGAAAGACCGCTTCTCTTAGCCACAGCCCTTCCACACCAGTTGTAAAAACCGCCCACCCAGAAGATGTGCTAACTGAAAGGGGGCTGTTGCAATAGAGACAAAAAATTCCCCAAGTTGCTCATGGCCACATTTATTTTAATATTCATCTGCATACCCAGAGCTGCCTAAAAGGCTATGTATTGCTACTGTCTCTTAAAGAGTTAACATTTCAATAATTAATAAAAGACAAATTCGATAAAGGATTTAGACATTTATGGTAAAATTTAGGAAGTATACACATGGCCCTAGACCAAAAAAAAAGTTATCTGTACAGTCCTCATCTAACCAGCAAGGTACCAAAGATGCCACGGGCACCTAAACTTTCACCCGTAAAATTAGATAGAAGCTTAAGCCCCAAGAAGGTGCTACCACCTGGGCTGAAGTTAACACCTCCCCTTCACCTGGAATTCACAAACCATACACCCCAAACTGTCAGCTACTTTGAAGCTCCTATGTACATGTACCACATTAGAACCAATCTGACTTCAGTGAAAAAACAAAGAACTTGTAGCAATCTCTGTTGATGGTCAACGTCAACACTTGCCATTTTGTTTATAGGTGATTAAAGGAATCACTCACTAACGTAATCATCAAAGTAGAAACATATCAACCAAAGAAAGCAAGATACTCTCTCTCTCAGAAGTCTAATCATCGGCTGCTGACCAGGATCAATCCTGTTGAAGTGCCAACACTATAAAAAAAGAACACAACTGATAGATCAAAGAGTGCATAAGAACACAATTCCAAAGTCAAGTTATTCTGGGGAAGGACAGGAGAAGAAGGAAGAATTCTATGTTTCAGACCTGCTCCAAATCCCATCTCTGCATTTTGTTCAATTAGTCTGTAAAGAAAAATTGTAAAATTTCTTAAGTAAGAACCAGCCTGAGCACTGCCGCGCCTTCTGATGGTCAGGGCCCAAGTACACTGCTTAGGCATACTGAATACCTTACACCACTGCTTCCTGGAAGTGATCTCCCAAACACTTCTGCCTCCCCAAGATTCTATAAATTTGTTTTCATAATTACAGAATTTGATCCATTCAGACTAACAGAACTTATTTAGCTGACAGTGACTTCTGACATTAATATTATGCCACTATTCTTTACAAAAAGAACAGATTTCATATTTTTCACAGAACAATTTGGAACTTACCAGCAAAGAGCTATTGTGAATAATCCTCTTCCCTTCTTACTTCATAACTGCCGTCTTAGCTTCAGAATTTTTCTCCTCTTTTGATTTTCCAAGATTTCAGTCATTAAAAAGCTACAGAAGGTTTCTTTGTTCTGGAATGGTAACGGACCAGTCCTTCAATAAGTTACACCATCTGTCTTCCCCTGCATACCATGTTTTTAAGTGACATTTCTTTAAGGGTTCTACTAAAATAAATCCAAAACTACATGAGCAACAGCCATATTAATTTGTCTTTAAAAAGCATGCTAATGTGAATTTGGCTAAACCTTTTGATTTTGGTCATCTTCAGGTACTTGACTGCTGCTTTGGAAATTTCACTACTTTACTGCTATATGTTCTGCCTTAGTTACTTAAGTTTTCCCCAACAGCAGGATTGTTTAATATCTAATGAAAAAAAATTAAATAGCAACTATAAGAACTAAAAGCAAGAGCAAAGGCAATTGAGCCTTTTGTTTGTAAGTACAAGAAAAGAATAACCCTCACATTTTAAACTATCTTTTTGATTATAGCAGAGATTTCACAACTTCTGAAACGTTTAGATTCCCCAGTCTGCAGTAAAAGCTTCCTTGTTGCTTCTAAGTCTTCAAATATTTGGGGGAAAGGTACCCACTTTTCAGTAACGGTTATACAAGGTTTCAGTAATGCTATGTTCCAGATCATAAGTCAAAAACCTTTACCTTAAAACAATTAATGTTTTGAATACCAAAGCAAAACATAAAACAGTAACAAGCCAACAAAAACCTTTATACAAGAAACTCTCTGTGTTTCCGGAACTCTTCTGGAATATCAGGAAGGTTGAGAATTACCAAATGCAAACTCGCAGAGTTTATCAGAACATTGCTGAAAGGCCTATCCTCTTTGGGCCTGCGACTGATTTCACTACAGCAAATGTACAGACACAAAGAAACTAACAGCATACTGGAACAGAGGTTCCCAACTGCAAGGACTGTCCTCATAGGTACCTTCACATACTACATTTAATAATAGTGCTAAACAGAGATGTACTACAGATACTGAAGCTGGGTGGAAACACAGCATTAGTATGATTTTTTTCCTCTTCCATTCCCTACCTTTATCTGCAAAGGTTTTTCTTCCCTGAATCACAGACCTAACTCTCAGTTACAGGGGAGGAAAAGAAACAGCACCATCATTACAGAACATAGGTATTTCAGAATGGCCTAACAGTCCACACCTCCTTCTCCCTACCCCTTCAGTCACCATCGAGGCCTTCCACCTTTTTAGATCCCTGCATCTGAGCTCCTGTTCCTACTCCCTGTATTTACAGCACTGGAATCTTAGGGCTGGGAAGAGGAAGTTAAATATAACTGAACCACTGCTGACACCTGTTGTCCACTCGAGAAATCTGTCTTGATCAGGCCTAGTGTACTCAATACAGTGAAATATGGAGAAAATCCCATTGTATGGGCTCCCTCTCCCCCCACTTCTCAGACTCATAATGTTGCAGGTCCGGGGAGCAGGAATGGGTGCCAAGTAGGGGCCTAGGACGGGGACTTAGAAACCACCTCACTACATAAGCTAAGATTTGCTAGCACTGATTTTAAGTGAAAATTTCAACCAACTCGCAGGAGTAACATCAAAGGCTGCCTCACCCTGTGAGCAGGATGGGATCACTGAGCCATCTCTTAAAGGATTCCAGTGACATGCCCAGCTACTAAATGAGGTTTCTATACAAGATGATTTACATACTGAGTCTGTATGTAACAAAGTGGAATTGAATAGGAACATCCTATAGGAAACAAGGTAGTGAATGGCCAGGCACAATACCAGTGAAAGCAAGACACAGACATCAAGTGAAAAAACAAGCTGTCACCTCAAATATTATTTACCTTTTATTATATAAATGCAAAAAACCGCCAGAGTCACAAATACCAACCTCCCTCTAAAAACAAATGCCTTTAGAACATAGCGGGTGTCAGACAACTAATTCACCAAACACACCCCAACAGGGAACAACCCTTTTTTTCCCCCGAAGTCGTGAAGGAACCAGGACAAGAATACAGCAACCCCCAGAAGCCCTCCGTTGGGGACCCCCCCAGGGGATACAGACGTGCCAAGGGTCCGGGGCTGTAAGCAACCACGGGCCACCGTCCCGCAGCCACGCAGCAGATGGACAAACTGCTGCGGGGACGGCCCGCCAAAGGAAAAAAAACCACCTGCAGCTAAACAGGGCACGACCAACCGGGCACATCTCATCTTCAGGTGTGTGTTTTGGGGGGGTTATCTTTTCCCCCCCCTCTATAAACCAGACCGACGCAGAAACGCCGTACAGGCTTTCATGAAAGTCAGTCACCTCTGGTACGCGACAGCCATAGGGCACAAGGCATTTCTTCCTCCACACTCCCAAGTTTGAGAGGTGCCTCAGAGGGCGCGGGTCACAAAAGGCATCGCGGCGCAAAACTACCGGCTAGCCGGCAGGAGCAGACGC
>JAVJGG010000054.1:8324300-8339029 GCA_035590195.1 Aviceda cuculoides
CGCCGCCCGCCTTGGGCGTTCCGCTGCCGGCGGCGCCGAGGGGGGCCTGGCGTTGCGGCGGGCGTGCTTGTCAGCGCCAGCCCCGGTCCCCCTAGGGGGGCGGTGACCTGCGGGGGGGACTCGAGCGACCCGCTTTTGGCGGTTCTGAGAGTGCGAAGACCGAAGCGAACGTGGGGCTTATCTCCCTAGCGCCTTTTTTTTTTTTTTTTTTTTTTTGACTAGTAGTTCCCTCATATTTTTCTGCGGGTTTTGGTTTTTCGAGCTCTCCGTGACAGTAGGCTGACTGGGATGGCTTGTCTTCCTGTGAAATGCACCAGCTGTAGGATACATAATACCATATCAAAAACACGTTGCCCGCATGACACAATATGCCGGTGCAAGCTTGTGCCAGGGGAACCTTTTTTACAGTTTTTTTTATTATTATTATTATTATTTTTTTTAAAGGAAGCTTTGTCGCAGGAAACTTCCATCAAGTGTGTATGATGTGGAGGGCTGTAGTTTCACGAGCAGCTGCTACTGCCACCCCAAAGCCGAGGTCTTTGCTGCTGCTTCTAGCCACACGGTCCCTTAGCAGAGCTGCACTGGCGAAGGGGGCTAACGGGATACTGAGCTGTTTTAGCTCAGCTAATGAGTTTGCTCAGTTTGGTTTTGGCTGAGTTAGTGAGCTAAAGCAGCTCATGGAGCTTTGGACCGCTCCAAGGTATGTGACAGGAGTGGATGGCTGGCAGCAGGGCTTGGAAGGGCAGGTGAACACAAATAAAGTGTGGGAACTGCCATCACCTTTTGGATTGGTTTAATATCTCAGGAGAATAAACCCTGTATTTATGCTAGATTGAGGATTGCAAACTGCGTAAAACCAGCATAAAAGCATATTTTTGAGTGTTCCAGTGAGCTTGACATACATGAAGTAGCATACTAATGCCTAATGTCCTACACTTAATTTGGATGAAATTTATAGTGCCATGCCAGTTCCTTCTGTGATGCACAGGTCTGGTATTAATGAGGGGCGTTTTATCTTAGTTGCTTTTCTTGAACTTCTGAGAAGTTCTGCAGACCCCGGGCTTAAGGCCCGTTACTCCACCAGATTGACAGTGATTCAGCAATGAAGTCAAATTCTTGGTAAGGGTTACTACTTAAAAAGATGTTGCTTTTTGCAAAGGGATGGAAATTCATAGCAAGGCTTAAATTGGGAAATTTTGGTGGTGGTTTTCTTAACTGCTGTCTCCAAAAGTGTTTTTCTGCTAGTAAAGTTTTTTTTTTTCTTTGACATTACTAAGCTTAGTTTTAATGAAACAATACTTTAATAGATTAATTTTCTAACTGGAATAAATGTAACTAAGAAGTTCATAACTCATACAATTTTTGTTACGTGAGGAATTAAGTTTCATAGCTGGTTGGCAACCTGTTTATGGTATTCCTCTTTGTAGAGGGTAAGTTTGGTAAATTGATAAGCTAGGTGAATATGTATAAAAATATCTGCTGTGTCTCTCTTACTTTCCAGTTTCTTTTTCTAATGTGGTTTAGTGTGGCAGTATCAGATATTCCTCCAAATATGGATTTGTAATAAAGTCTTCCAAAATGATATGATTTTCCATAATGTAGAAGAAAATAAGCATTTTCTTTGTACTGCTGCTTAAATACATTCAAGTGAGAAATCTTGTAAGTTATGTGAGCTACAAATATAAACTCTGTTTTAATGGTTGGAGTGTCTTGTAGAAGACTGAGCACTAGAGGCTTTTTTTTTATGGAAAGTTGAGAAATAATATTGAAAATGGTTGCCGGCAGACAGCTCTGCTGCCGCTGGTGTTCCAATTAGCTTTATATATTTGTAGATAGCTAACGCATATTTTACTGAAATGAAACTTAGTGCAGTTTAGGTACAGATTTTTGTTAACAGCATAATGTCTACAGGCTATTTCTATAACTTCGACTACTGTGGTGGCAAGGCCTGTCATTCAAAACTGGGGCTTCATAATTTCTGGAAGGCAGGTTTTATATTGTAATGTTGATTATATTTTAGCCAAAAGTATTTAAAAGAAAGTACAGAAAATGAAGGAGGGAAATATGTAATAAGAATAACAATTTATGTAATGCATGGAAGATAAATAATGAGAAAGGATAATCTTGTGTTTTGTTTTGTCTTAGAAAAAATGTAGAAGATTTCACTGGACCTAGAGAAAGAAGTGATCTGGGATTCGTCACATTTGACATTACTGCAGATATCCTTAATGGGAGAAATGGTTTGCAAATATTTTGAAATAAGAATATCTTGACATCCATTTTTGTTACCTTATAGTCTTCAGATTCTCAGGACTTGAGGAAAACTAGCAATTTGTCTTAAAATACAAATTTAAAGCAGTGAAAAGTAGTATTTTACATAGCTAGAGCAGTAAAATAGAACTTGGAATAGCTGTTCTGTCTGTAGTAGATGACACAGGGCAAGTTGTTTTCTTTCTTTTTTTAATGCCTGTTTTTAAAATCAAGCTCTATAGTGAAGTGCACTGCATCTAATAGTGGGAACTACGTTTAACATCTGGACGGTATTACTGTCAAGTGAAGTTTGTATTGGTGGTTTGAGGTGTGAATTAATTATAGGGTTTCTATAACGTACTATTTTGACTGTCATACTGAATCTAGAAGCTCTGATGCACCTTTCAAACTCATTTTGTTGTGAGCCTTTCAAAGTTCTGGCCACGTAATAGTTGCATACAAGTACCTGTCTTCCTTTAAAAATAAAAAGACATTGTAATCCTTTACTTGCTTAGATGTTAAACTGTCAAATCTTTTAACATTGAATAGTATGAAATTCATTGGGAAGCATATGAGGTACTACAAAATTTATCACATTACTTTTTGCCCTCTTTCTCGTTGTTGTTACCTTTTTGCAACTTTTTTTTGTATTTCTCTGCTTCCCTGTTAGTCTGGTTTTCACTGGGGAAAGAGGGTTGTGTATGGGTGGTTTTGTTTGGTTTTGTTTTGGGTAGGTTTTTTGACAGTAGAAGGGAATCATTCTTAGGATTTAGGGTTTTGACATAAAAAAAATTCTGTGTTTTTCTGCAGAAGTCAGTATCAACTATGAGGCGGCATGCTTTACCTCAGGTGCTTTGTAGCTGGGCTGAGATTCCTGGGATTTTTCCCTGTCTGCTGTTTCTTTGTCACTGTGTTAGGCAAGACATTGATTACCTCTGTTTCGGTTTCCCTGTTTTGGAGAATACCACGTTGTGTAAGCAAACTAAACAAAATACAAATCTTGAACGCATGTGAACACTGGATAAACAGGTTAATCAGATTTTTACAGGTGTGTGTTGCACAGGAATAAGAGGGATTTTTTTTAATCAGCTGGAAGTAGGAGAGGTGAACTCCTAGGTCTGAGTTTTACCTCTGAAATGCTTATACATATTAACACCAGAGACTAAAATTCTAAAGGAGATGAATTGAATTGTGTGCAGTGTTACGTAGGGGGAGGCAGACCAAGGCAGGACAGATTCCCTAAAAGTAATGTTCTTGTACAAGGATTAGTCTGCAGTATGTGGACATAAAGGTTCCATGGTTTAATGACTTCTAATAGTAGCAGTAGTTTTAATTTTTTTTTTTATAAAAAATGACTTAATCTTTCATGCCTGGCATAAATAAACCTTTCAGTGTGTAAAGTAGTAAAATACAACTTTCTGGTAGGTTTTTCTGGACAAAATTTGTAAAGAGATACTGGTATATGGGCTCTCTTAACTAACGCAAACAAGTTGTTAGTCCTAGGAGGAATGAAATAAAATGACAGAAAAAGAAACTAGGGAAAGGAAAGGGAAGGAGACAGTTTTCACAGACTTTTTAGCGTACTTAATTCGTGGCTAACTTGTAACAAGCGTTAAGAAATCCTACAAAGGAGATCTTCAGAATCTGGTTTGTTGTTTTGATTTAGATGATGAAAAATGTTCAAGTAAAATAGCTCTGGCTATTCTTGCAGCAACACCAGTTGATTATTTAATTCTCTTCTTACTCGCCTTTTGAATTAGTGGCTTAAAAACATGATTCAGTCTTGGGATGAGTGGAACAAGATAGAACAGATTTTGAGGCTGGTTGGGGAATCTGTTTAATTTATTCTTTGAGATAGTGGCAAATAGAATAAAAAGAAGAGGACTGCGAAATAAAAGGATACAGCTAATCTTTATTGTGAGTTAAAAGGTCTTTTCCTTAGCAGTCACACACAGTGCATTTTATTGCTAAATAAACAGACAAGTATTTAGAATATCAGCTTTATTACACTGACAGTCTCAAGTGGCAGTCATCAGTTCTTTACTGTTGATGAAAAATCTGAGCAGAGTTTTGTTCCAGTCTAATAGGCTGACTTTCTTTGTAGTAAGTAGGTAATTAAATTTGCTAATGCCTGATGTCCCTTCCAGTGTGAAATACTTCCCATCTACTAACTTCTCTAATGTTGGGTATTAAATGCTCTTTGAACTCCGCACACCACCAATTTTGTATTTATATATTGTTTAATGCTATTGTATCTCGATCCACAGTTGATTACCAGGGTTCTTTGGTAGTATAAATAATCGCTTCGAAGATATTTACTGAAGAATTCTGTCTTACCTTTTGTGTAAGGTTTCATAATAGATTGTCTAGCAGCGGATTATGGTTACTAGCTTGCAGTGACAAATATAGAACTCTTAAATCATTGGAGGAAATAGCTGTTAGATTTCATAAATAGTAAAAAACAAACCAAAAACCTGTTGCTTAAATATGAATAAAATCTGTTAGAACTCCTGGAAGTGCTCTGATTTATAAATAAAATGAGATGTTGAAAGGTAAGAACTCACATCATAGTCTATTTAGGTCTAGTAAAAATAAAACAAGGTTATGTAAGTACAATATGGTATTTTTCTTAACTCGCATACATCTGCAGAGTATATTTGACTGGAATGTTAAACAATTGTTTCTATATTTGTCTGCAGAATATTCAACAAAAAACAATGTAAGTATCAAAAAGAAGGTTGAAGCAATTGTCCGTTTTGTACTGCAGCTATTTTTAACATTCTGAAGTTCTGCTGGGAAGAGTTAAGGCACCAGCATTTCCTACTAGCTTGGACGGTTTTTACTGGCCTTCATGATTGTTATTTTCTTGACAGTTTAACTGCAGGGTTCACCCTCATGAAACCTAACTTGGTACATTCCCAGCAGAGTCGGAGAAAAGTAACACGTCTTGTTCGCTTACAATAGCGGACTGTAAATGAGTTTTTTCACTTACTTGCCCTGTGCGTTTTACTTTTCCCTAAAGTTCTGCAGTTAACTGCTGTTAGAAACAATATATAGTGGCTTTTGGTCTGGCCAGGTGTGGGTTCTTTGTTCATAGATCACAGAAGTGTTTGCCTGTACCAGTTACTGTAGCCTCATAACACATTTACGTTATATTGTCATAACTTCTGATAATAATTGACCTTGCCGCATCCTTTAAATTGGTTGCTACTGATAGGTCACTTTGGATAGCTGAAGGCTTTTTTCACTGATCCGATAGGAGCTATGTGGAACTGCCTATGGAAATAAATTATTTTAATGAAACACCATGCTGCCATGGTACTACTGAATTCAAGTTTAAGCTGCTGTGGTCCCATTGCAAAGATATAGTGAAGGCTTGGGGTTTTTTCTTAACTAGCTACACAAAACTATCTCCCTGCTTATTTTTTTTTTTTAAGTATCTTAAGTTATTTTATACATGCTGGTGGATATTGTGTTTGTACTAAAATAGTTTTTAGGGTTCTTTATTAGAGTCTGGGACTTCATTGTCATGTTTCATCTTTTAGATTTTTTTTTTCCACATAAATCACTAGTTCTTACAAATATCAAGAAATATTTTTTTCTAAATTGTTCTATAAGGTACTAAAAAGACTGTTCGGCACCTAACTACTTAAAAGAACAGTATAAAGTTTCAAATATTTAAGAATATGGGATCTGTCTTTTGAATTGTTCATAAAATTCTTGGTGTTAATGCTTGCAATTCAAGTAGAGATTTTTTCCATTGAAGTTGGAAAAATGTTGAATGCCCAGGCAGTGTCATGATAGCTCAACTTAAGTCCTTTATTTGAAACTAAGTCTAAATACTGCTTTAAAAGTGACTTACCTTTGCAATTCAAAAGGAAAAGCCATCATATTTTACAAGTCTTTGAAAACGTAGGAATTTTTAAAATGGCTTTCTCGTGTTTTATTGAGCTGTTCTTTGTTTCCATTTATTCGGTGCCACACTTCAGTGTGTAGTAGTACTAGTTTCCCTCCCTCTAAAGCATTATTTTGTTAAATTAGTTATGGATTGCAAGCATGTACTTCAACTTCAGGGTTCTTAGATGAATAATGCTGTGAAATTCCAGTGACTGAATATGATCTTGTAAGGTACCTTGCTGACTTAATTACAATTGTAACTTTAGGCTCTAAACCAGGTGGTTCTTTGGGACAAGATCATGTTGAGAGGAGATAACCCAAGGTTGTTCTTAAAAGACATGAAGTCAAAGTACTTTTTTTTTGATGATGGAAATGGTCTTAAGTAAGTAAATCCTTTTTTTATTATTATTATTCATGGTGTCTTCATTTACTTGCATACTTTGCATTTTATATGTGTTTTTATTGCTGTCGTAAGGTACCTATGTTCTATCTGATATTCTATCAGTCTATTGCATCTTTGTAGTTTGATTGTTAGAAGATGACCTTGGGGTAGAAGATAACCCTGTTTCTTCTGTAGACTAGAAGATGCATGCTAATATAAGCAGTAGGCTTCTGGGTTTCTGCTTCCAATATTCTTGTCTGTGTAGAATTGGTTCTGTGATGCACTCAAATCCAAAGTAGTTAAGTAAAATAAAAAAAAAAAAAAAAAAAGAAAAGTCTTATCTGGAAAATAGGTAATACTTCATGAAGTAACTAAAAATTGAGATGCCCATAATTTCTGGATTGGGAAAACAATTTGCATTCTAATTTATTTACTATTAGTAGCTATGAATTAAATTGGTTAACTCGAGTGTTTGTGCTGATAGTCTTTGTTCTTTTTGCAGGGGAAACAGGAACGTCACTTTGACTCTCTCCTGGAATGTTGTACCAAACGCTGGCATTCTACCTCTTGTAACAGGATCAGGACATGTGTCTGTACCTTTCCCAGATACCTATGAAACAACAAAAAGTTATTAAATTATAATTCTGAATCCTAAGCAAGATATTTTTATACTTGTATATTGTGAATAAATTTTATTGCGGTTTCTTCTCACATCCCATGCAACCCTTCAGTGAAAGGTACTTAATTTCCTCAGGTCTAACAGCATAGGAAAAGGAAATGAAAGTTCAGGGTCTTTTTATTTTTATTTTTTTTTTATTATTATTAAAACATTGAAGCTGAAACTTAAGGAAAGGTAAATTGCAAAGTAATGGTTTTGGGGGGGGAACTGAGGAGGGATTTTTTTTTTTTTCTTTTGGCCATCTGGGTATAGATCTTTTCTTTTAAATAAACGTTTTTAAACCAGAAAAATAGTCTTACTGTGTTTTTTTGAGGTACTGTGATAGTTGTTTAATCTGTGGAGAACTCAAATACACCTTCTGGAATCAGTTTCTGTGAGTGCCTGAAGGAAACGGCTATTGTGTTTTACAGCATTTTGCTAAACGCATGCTTAGCATGTAAGCTTGGTCCTTTCTAGGACTGCCAACAGCTACTTTGAAAACTGATAGTTCATTATCTGTCAGCCTGTAGATCTTGAGTGCCATTGATGTAGCCCACATGCAATTCTGTATTATAAAACATTTTAATAACTGCTTATAGTGCAGCTAACTGGGAGAATAAAAATAAATCTTTTCAGTGTATTAATGTAAGTCAGTTAGAAAAGTAAAAGCTTTAGGTAAAGAAAGACTGCCTAGAAAGCAACGACTTGATTTTTTTACTGGGATATGCTCAGCAGGAAGAATGAACACACTTGTTCCAAAGGGGGCTGGGACAACTAATATGAGAGGGGCCCTTCCATAGCAAGGATGGGACAGATGTTCTCCAAAACAGTCTGGGAAAATATGTAAGAAATAGAGGATTTCCCATGGGAACATAGAGAAACTTAGACAGATTTACCAGCTTGAATATGGATATGAGACTACCTGCAAGTCTTCCTGATTTACATCAACCAGGAAAGGTAGCAAGCTGTGTGTAGCAGTTCCAGTCAGCACCTCTGCTGAAGAAGTGGGTTCTGTTTGGCTGCACATGCTGCTCTTTGTGTCTTCCTTCACTCGGCTACAGCTGCAAATGCTTGTCATAGTTGGGAGGACAGAAGAAAGAAACGGGGAACCAAGATTGCCTCTTGGTGGTGATGAGGGTTTATACTGATCAATTAGTGTTTCTTACTCATCTGTATCCAGGAGGAGCACTTGCCGCTATCACCCTCCTGACTTAGTTCTTAATGTACACCCATATATTCAAACAAAGTATGGTAGAAGCTAATTGCCAGATGTCGAATGTTCTGAATATGCTGGGGACTTTAAAAAGAGCAAACATAGCCTGAAATTAAAAATCTGAGGGTTTTTTAATACTGCAAATCAGAAAAAATAATAGGAAAAATGATGAGAATTGCAGTGTGACAAACCTTTCGAAAGAAGAGATGCTAAAGGTTGGAGCGGAGTGCCCCCCTCTGTTGTGAATTCATCTAAGAGGTGATGGATTGTGAGGAAGCCAACTTGCTTTTAGAGAGGGTTCTTTAGTTTTTGTGAATTATCCCTAAGTGACTATTTAGTACATTTTATGTGTTGGTGTATCAATCAAAGGTGTTGAAAAAAAAAATCCAGAAAGTGCTTTGTCTTTTTACAAACAAAATGTTGGGTTTTAAGTGAAAAAACTAAAAAAAAAAATTTTCACAGGAATATTTTAGGACAATTTTTCTTTAGTATCCAGGATATTTACATTAATTTCAGTTCTCTGACCTTGTGCTGTTTTCCACAGATTAGCATAATCAGCACACCGAAATACATCCTATCTTTTTCTGTGCTTTGATACCAAATGTATACATTGCTCTAAAAACTTAGCTGTTATGTAAAATGTAATACTGTTATGTAGAAGGAAAAAATATTTTTTTAGGGATAATTGGGCAAAGTTGTAGAGTTATTTTGTTAATTGCCAAGTAAGTGGTTGGTTTATTCATAAATTATATTCACGGAATGTTCTCTGGAACTTAATTCTTGTGGCTTGGCATTCAACCACTTCCCTGTATTCCTTTGGCAGTACTCTTCCAGTGAATATAAAGGCTGTCTGTGAAAAAGATGCTTTCACTACAAAGATGAGGATCTGCGGTCAAAAGACATCAGAGATAAACCTACCTTCTTTCCTCCAAACTGGTATATTCCTCCCAGCAGATAATAGCAGAATTTTAAGACACTAAAATTGTAGCTTCAAGCATCATGCTTGAAGCTTTTCTAGCCTTTCCCAGTGAAGAGAAATTATAATGTTTAAGGTAAGCCCTTTAGAGGGATGAAGAAGAAGCATGCATCACTGAGTTTATGTTCAAGTTCTTAGAGAGAAGAACTCTGTTTTATCCTGAGGGAAAGGCCGGCATAGATGAGCACGTGAAGGATGCTGTAATGGCTTGCTCTTCGCTTCTCGGCCACCAAGCGAGACAGGATGCGCTCCGTTCTCTTCCTGGTTCAGGGAGCAAGAAGGCAAGCTCCTCAGTTGGTCTCTTTAAAGCCTTTCAAAAAGTAAAATGACTGCTGTATTTCGTTGTGACAATTCTCAAACCGCTTATAAAAAGAACACTCTTGTGGAAGCAAATGGCATTTACTTGCTCTTGTCTCTTCTGATACATCTTAGAAAAAGAAGTAGTATTGCCAGCAGCTGATGGTTCTCTTAGACGTGTTACTAACTAATAATGATGTTTTATGTAGTGATCTCTACAAAAGATGTATTCCCTAGCAACTGATTTACTTAATGGGAAAAGGCTTGAAACCCTTTTGTAGGAAATTTGAACTGAAAAGACTTCTAATGCGTTTCAGATAGCAAATTTATTGAGGTTCTGGAGACGGGAGTTCTTATCTAAGGGCTGAAAAATGCAAACTCTTAAATTGGACTGCTTTTCTGTTTATTCTTGAGAGCATGCAGCATGACATGGAAAGCATGACATGTGCGGGAAAGGAAAATAACTTAAAATCTGTATTTAAAGTTCTGTTCCCCTGCACATAGAGTCTTATTTATGGATTGGCACTATAGATACTGAAAATAGAAAGACATTGAGAAAATAAATACTTCTAAGTTTTGGTTACGTATTCTTTTAATAAGTTTCTTCTGAACAATGAGATTAAAGCTAGGTATTATATTGCTTAACAGCTAGATTCAAGTAGAGTTCCTGCATTATTTTTGGATTATAAATGTTGAATATGTTACACTTCCGAAAATGATTGCAAGAGAGGTTTTGTAGGAACAGTTCTGTAAAATGAAAGCTGTTTAGGTTGAAAATTCAGATGTTGGAGGAGCAATCCTCCAAATTTGTGTCAGAAAATACATAAAAAATAACTATTTGTAAGTCTTTGGTATTTAAGGAATGTTCTGGTTTATTTGGCTTCTTTATTTTGGAAGAAAATGGAGATTTTCTCCATTAAAAACAGTTTAAAACTGGTTTTAAAACATTTGAAACTGTTCATGCAAACACATATGCAAACAGGCATATACTTTTTAGCATGAAGAGTTCCATTCTAAGCACACATGTAAATGCTCATATTATAGTAATCATGTCAGGCATATTTTTATTAAGCAAAAAAAATCTGACACTTGGCTTGAACAAGCCAAACTGCTGTTGGATCTTTTTCTGGTGCCCTCTGCCACTTCCCTGGGACCATTTTTGTGAATCTGCACTTTCTTGAAGAGATGAGGCACAGGTAGAGAGAAAGTAGGCATTCCATAGTTAAAGTTTCTTTTTCCCTTAATACTGCGTCACAGTAATAATTCCTTTCATGCAAGCTATTATTTAGTTTATCCACTAATAATTGTTCTTAATTATCAATCCTTAATTCACTTTAGTTTTACATGGAAAGATAGTCAGAATTTTCTCCCTTTTCTGTTTGTTCCAAAGTCCAACAGAGTTGCATTTATGATTTCTTTTTCCAACATTAATGGTCTAATAATGAAATTCTATACCCTCTGTGCATAAGCTATTGCGAAAACAAAACTAACAAAAACCCTGTCTGAATCACTGTAGTTTTATTATCCAGACTTGCGAGCTGTTGTTTCAAAATAAAAATAATGGAGCCAAATACATCATGAAGAGAATATATCAAATCTCAGATATGGTCAAAAGGGGGTATCTGACCTCCTGACCCCTTTCCCTCCCGGAGCTCAATGCTGGAGACCCAAGTCACCTGTAACCCTCTGCTTTCCAGCTGTATCCCCTTGTGCTCGTTAGCAGTGCTCCAGGCCATCAATTCTGAAGAAATAGCTGGCACCCCTTTAAAATCATAAAACTGGCAGAAATGGATTAAAGACAGTAGGCGTATTTCCAGCGCTAGAGGACCGTGACAGTGAGCAGGCGTTTTTTAATTTGAAGACATATCTATAGTATACCTGTAACTTTGTTAACGGCAATTGTCATGTTTTTTGCAGTTGTAATCCAATCACTTCCAAGTGCTTTACAAGAAAAATCCATATTTATGATTTCCAGAAAGAGGCTGGCATTCTTAAGCCATACTGGAAGTGCTTTGGCAAGCGACCCTCTCAAAAATATTATCTGGCCGTGGCTAGAATTGCCTGGGAGGGCGGGTGTGACTAACTGGGCTTCTGCCACCTGGCCGCACAGGTGCTTGGCAGGCAAAAGGGGGAATTGGGGACCCCCACGGGCTCCTAACTGGGGACAGACACAGACTGACTCCTAATTGGGGACAGACACAGACTCCTAATTGGCGACTCCCTTTGCAGAACCAGGCTTTGGGCTTCACGTGTCGGGTTTTGCTTCTGTGGTGCAACAGGGACAACAGGTACAGTGCTGTTAATTCAGTCTGCTTCCTTGCCTGGTGTTCCTTCTTGCTTTGTCAGGGTTTGGGGTTTTTATGTTGGTGGGGGTTTTTTTGTTTGTTTGGTTTTTGGTTTTTTTGCAAGTTACTGCTGTTGCCCTGGGTGCTGATGCTGAGGTGAATGAGTTGGATTTGGTACACAGGAGACATTTCAGAGTGCGGTGATAGGAGCTATTATGAGAAAAAAGGGGGTTGGATGTGGCTGTGGAAGATTGGCTCAGAAGTGAGTGTTTGGTTTAAGTGTAAAAAATATTTGCCTTTAAGAATGACTTGTGTTGGATGTACTGATGAGTGGCTGACAAGGCAGGCAGGCAGAAGAGCTTTTTTGTGTAAGGTAGTAATCAAAGATGAAGCTAAAACTAGTTTAACTGGTATTGGGAAGTAACAGCAATGAGTTTGTCTGTAGCTGCTTAAGTCTATTTTTCTGTTTTGCTGGTTTGGGTTTTTTTATTCTCTTCTACTTTTACTTCTAAAAGGTAATTTTCTTACTGTTTTATTGCTTTCTCTCTCTCCCAATTCTGAAAGAAGGAGAGGATCAGAGTTTCCTTTTCTTCCCTGCCCACCCAGCCCCTGTCTCATTAAATACTACTACTTCATTTATTTTTTCTTTAGGAATGAGCATAGTAAGAAATAGTGAGGGATACTGGCACCTGTAACCTAGCTGCATATGTGGCAACAGCCAACACTAGCATTCTTTTTAAGGGTTGGGGTTTTTTACATTTATAAATGTTAAGATGAAAAAGCAAAGTGATTTGTACAATTTCAAGCTGTAATAAAATTATTCAAATTATATATCTCATCAGATATATTATCTGAGCTCACTTGTAAGGACTATCTCATTTCATAAGCTCTGATCCACTTCCACATGAGCAATAAACTTTGCCTCATTGTTACCTCTCTCTCTATTCTCAAGTCTCACTCCTAAATGGAGTATCTCATTAGGACTCACCTTTTCAAAGGCATTTAAGAGCAAAATGGCTTTGAAGAATTAGTCACAGGAGCATCCCTATAAACAGTGAAGAATGGAAATAAGGCTTTTGACACTGCCTTCTGTGCTGTTAATGATCTATGGGGAAAAGACCCGTAAAGGGGAAAATACTTGAAGATATTTGTAAAACTCTTCAGAATATTATACACAGTTAGTAGCTGTAAGTTTTTCAGTATCAGACTGGAAGACTGTGTTGGAATTCATACATTAGAGGTGGGGTTTGGGGTTTTTTTTCTTTATTTATTTTACTTTTTCCTGGCTTTCATGCTATTCACTACTCTCATTAATAGCATGGGTGATAGCTTAGGAAGTATACTTAATGAAATTTTGAGATTATGCTCAGCATAGAAAGTTGCAATTGTTTGGAGATTCAAGCAAAGGCAGTCAGTAAATCATATTACATTATTCTTCCTGTGTATCTGGCTCTAGAAAAGTCAGAGCTGGGGTACTCCATAAGTGTTTTTTGACAGGAATGATCTCCAGGATGCTTTTAGTGTTCTTGGGTTTATTGCTATATAGATTTTTAACATTATGTACACATGTAAAAGGAGAATGTAATATCGGACGACAAAAATAAATTGGTTTATGTCTGAATATTTACTTCAAATTTCCCACCACCAATTAATCTTTATTAGAAATCCAGGTAATAATGTCTTGAACAACTGGTTGAATGAATGTCTTGAACAACTGGTTAAAAGAAAGACTTAAAGATGACTCTGGCTATTTTTATAGCCTTTGTGATTCTCAATGGTAAGATGTTGATTTAACAATCAGTAGGATTATGTGATATTTATAGTCTTCACAGCCAATGCAAGTTTCCTGTATTGTATTTAATTTAGGCTTGTTCCCTGTAGGTATCCTGTTGCATAAATCCATGCAATATAAGAACATGAGCAATTGTATCTGCATAATCTTAAGTACAGTTCTGCAAATGGATTTCAGCTGAACTACTTGATGCTGTAATAGTCCTAGACTGAGTAGGAAGTGTTACAAATACTACTTTCTAATGATTTTCAAATGCTTTTTGCCAATAATTATATTTAAATGAACTTTCTGCTCTCAGGCTGAAAGCGGTTGGAGAATTCGTTACATGCAATTTGGAGTACGTCACTGAAAATACTGGTTCAGTACAGGCAGAAATTCACATAAATAAGGTCAATAAATATTTTATACTTCTTGTAGTTGTGGATTTTCACCCTTGGGTTTGGGTCTAGGAAATACATTGCTTGTAGTTGCTAGAAATCCAAGAAGTTGAATGAAATAAAAATTCTGAACGGCTCCAAGTGAAGCAGTGCTATGTCTTGGAAAAAGCACAGAGTAGTCGATGTTTCTTTGATGCTCTAGAATCTAGAGTTGCCAACATTCTGTCAAAGGAGAAGAGAAAAAAGAAAAGAAAAAGAAAAAATCCTCATGTCTGGGAAGCAACTTAAACCCTTGACACTGTGATAAAGTTTATAATTATTCTGTATTTGGACAACAGCTCTCTAACGGGGTGTAAAGTTAATTTTGCAAGTAAGTGAAGTGTGTCTCTTATAAGCTTGGTTGGAAAGTTGTTGGTGAGGAAAAAAAAAACTGGCGAGGGAAGTTGCGGTCGACTCAGTGTGAGTGATAGAGCAAGCTTCAACTTTATTACAACACAGTTAACTTTTTTATACATTTTTCACTAGTTATGCCTACTAGTCAAAATACAATTGGTTAAGATGCCTACTAGTCAAAATACAATTGGTTAAGATTTAAGAGTCAC